>CM076243.1:5207146-5691927 GCA_038380765.1 Odontothrips loti
TATACTGGAAATTATAAAATAATAATCACATTTCGCCAAATATTTGTTAGAGCCAGGACAGAGTACTATTTGCAGGCTATTGCTATCATATCTCTGCATGTTGTCATGAAAACAAGATACAGTCAGTTCCAGAATATCGAAACGGGCTGGAGCGGTGATCGGGAAGAGGTTTAGCAGAAGCGTATCATATTTGTTTACCATCAACTTGCAAAGGTTCTCTAACACAAAGCGTTATCAGAGATAGGGCGTCGAGGAACAAATAAACTTAAATTTGAGCCATAAGTATTTATATCCATCGGGAAACATTAGAGGCACTTCTGTCCGACGGCGATTCTCACGGACTCAAACACGTAATGGCGGCAGCCGGAAACAAGCACCTCCACGCGCGCAGTTTTTCATACCTCCAGGGTGCCGTTTTCCACTCTTTTTTGATTCATACCCTTCTTCCTCACTTCCGGGACAGCTTTTCTCCGGAATACCCTAATGCTACCGTAGAAGAGCTGACAATAGGAGTCCTACAGTAGGACTCAGGCCGCACCTTCCGGGTCCAGCCTCAGAGTAGCCTTACCTCAGGCTAGTGCCAGCGTGTAGACTGACTCGTCCTGTACGACACTCCGCTGGTTATTGGAATGTTTCCTGATGGCTACGGAGGCGGACCGGAGGAGAGGGCAATGGCCCGCTCTGCGGCACTGGTCAAGGCGGCATACCATGCCGTGGATGGGGTTCCTAGCCCTCAATTTTGCCCACGTGGGGCTCCTGTCAGAGAAACACTGGACACTAGCACTTGATTCTTGATCACTTGACGGTGCAGGACACTTCCTTTGCACAAGCACACAACACATCAAGTTGGTATACACTAGCGTAAAAGCCGTCCTGGGATCACAGAGTTCCTCGCCGTGACTCTCCCATAGGCGCCTCGCGAGGAAAATTCGCAAACACTCCGATAAATTGAACAGGTTGGGAGGATCCACTTGCGACCCATTGCCCGGATGGCTAATTTGGTTCCAGACGATTCCTAAAAATTTCGGCCGCGTTGACTGAAGTTGTACCACTTTAAATTTGAAAATATTGAGGAGAGCCGTTCGGGAAAATAGGACGACCACATCTATTATTGTATAGAATCTGTAATACCAAAACCAACTGGGGATACTTACTCTTGTGTTATTATTTGCTCTGTCGGTGCTTAAGAAATGTCTTTTGTAAAACAAAAATACTGTCCAAATACTGTGTATGAAGGGAGTGCGGTTCTGTGCTCGGTGTGAAAGACTTCTTCAGTCTTTTTGGTGCAGACCAAAAATACACTTTTTCAGCTTCAATTTCAAAGCTGTAGCCACAAACAGGGACTGTACTGAATTGGGTTCCTGCAGGGCCCCACTCGCCCGGTGACAGCCATGCCGGCAGGCCCAGGTAGAGTGTACGTCAGGGGGGAAGCTGGCGGAACAGTGATCCCTGATGAGCGAAGGCCTGTTACGCCACGACGCGGTCTGGCGTACGCCTACCTTGTTAATCTGTTGTTAATCATTTTTATCCTCTAGGTTTCTTTTACAATCCTGAAGATTTTAACTTCTTGTCTTGAAGTATTGTGCTTATTTTAATTACTCTTATTACCATGGTATGGTTCCAAAGACAGTAAATTCAAGCATTGACTGATCGAAATAATGATATCACTGTACTTATGATTTACAATATGCATGGAAGCCACCATGAGTGCAGATCCCTCAATCCCAATCTCCTACTTTTTAGCTTCTTCCGTCCCGGACACGTTTCTTTAGAAACAGCAGGAGCCGGGCTTATAGTCTTATGCCGGATGTTCTGTTCGTTCGCTAGTGTGTGTACGCCGACTTATCGTTCACAGAAAAATCTTCTAAATTTATGGAGGATAAACTCCTTTCCCAACCCCAGAATCACCGTACGGTGGCAACAATTTTCGATTTTGTATCGCATTTTTGATTAATGAAAATTTGTTCTGTTCTTGCTTTTTGGGGTTAGGGTTGGCCGCCGCGCGCATTACTCATATCGCGGCGCGCACGGGGACGGGCTCAGGTTAACGATTTAAATCGCGGCAAATACATCTGCTATGGGGCACCTCTAGGGAGACTTGAGGCGGGGGCCGAAGGCGCCCGCAAACGCCGCCGGTAGGCCAAGCTGGCCAAGTCCCCCTGTCAAAGCCGAGGTGCCGGTGGAGCTGCGCAGCGGAACTGGCACCGAGGTTGACGGAAGGGACGGGCCAGGCTAGTTAAAATTTAAAATAGGCCACAAAAGTGCCTTGTCTTATGCATTTTCTAAGTAGGGAAATAACATATTCTATTTCATTTAAGGCTGCTCTTCCCTGTCGTGTTAGCGGTACAACCTCTCGCATTACTGGACTTATTTATCATGTACGTATGTATTGGAGGTGTTCCAATAGCTGGACATATTCCAAAAAACATTGACATTTTGTTTTGATTAGTTTCCAGCATCCTGAGACCAACACTATGCCACTGGAATATATTACATCACTTCATTTCCACTGGAGGAAGCCACCATGAGTAACTAAGAGAGTGCTAAAACTCCCTCTCCTATTCTATCCCATTTCTTCCTTCTTTTTTTTTTGGAGGGGATGTTTTTATGTTGCAACTGGAGAAAGTACTTTTTTCTATCATCTTTCAGTTTTTTTAAGTAATTGTTTATGCCTTCAGTCATGGTTTTGCTGCAAGAAGTGGAATCTCAATCTCATGTTTTTAGACTATGTCATGCAGCACAGATTCAGCAATGATTGCTTTTACGTGAAACAGCAAGACTTGCGATTTACTGTGACCAACATTCTGGAAGCACCGCTGTTATCTCTCTCTCTCTCTCTCTCTCTCTCTCTCTCTCTCTCTCTCTCTCTCTCTCTCTCTCATTACTGTGTATAAGTGAATGTAAGTTTCAAATAGTACCTTTTCACATCCTCCAATTTAAATTAGTGCCTTCACTGTTGTAGTAGGTTGGCATGTCTTGGTTTCTTTAAAACATTTTTCCTGTGAATTGGATCTGTCTCAGAGACATGTTTTAGGACGTTGGTAGTGGGAAATCACACCAAAGATGAGTGGGTATGTGTTGATCAGCTATGTTGCTTTCTTGCCTTTACCTCTCAATTTTTTGTTTCGTTTTTTTTTTCGAGCAACGAAGGTTATGACACACTTCGCAGGGAAGAAAGCCTTGAAATTTCATGACTTTCTGCAGCGTCAGTGGAAAAAATACTCACCCATCAAGACTGTGTCAGGAAATCAGCTGACTCTGCATCCTCCATGCTCATTTTTCTGGGATTGGAAATCGGATTACTAATAAGATTACTGTATGGGGTGTCGTAGAGCGTGACTCCGAGAATATTGATTAGATTTGTGATTTAAGTCTGATGTCAACACATTTATATTTTTATTGAGCGAGATATTTAGACACAATATTGTACATAAATGTTTCGCAAAAGCTGTTGCCAAGAAATGACGGGAACATTGTGATTTTCGTACATTTACAATTTATTGTATGGTTTGGCGGCACAAAACAGGCGCTATGTATTGTGCTGGGTGCTTTTTATTTGTAAACATACTGTGCTTTAAGAAAATAGATATTTAAAGAGGTAGCCAGTATTTAATAAATCTTGTAATAGTACTTGAAGAGTCAGGATTTCACACCTTTAGTCTGGCACTCACAAATTAAAAGAAAAACCTGGAACAAATATCACATTACACCTTCTTGACAGCCCTGTTGTGCCAGCGTCGCTGCCTGCCGCCCACGTTTTGTTGACCAATCATTTTCTATAAGGTTTCGCTGGCACATTGATTCATGCTTACACGCTTAGAAGGAAAACCCCCGTCCGTCCGATGTTAACATCCCGGTGAATATACAAATTTGTACAACAGGACGATTTCCACATACGTCTACATAATGTATGTCACACTCCACATATCCCCTATCATATGTTATGTAAATTTCAAAGACATTAAGGTCACCAAGGTTTTACGTCTGGTTCACTGTTAAACAAAATCCGCTGTCAAATTACAGATAAAAACGTAGTCAACAATTTTAAGTTGTACGAGTTTTCTTGTAGTTTTACAAAAAATAAAATTAGTCATGTTTTTTTATAAATTATTTTGGGCCTCATTTATAGTGGATTTTTTTTAAATGTCCATCCACTCACTTTCTACATGGACTCTACACACACTCTACATTCAGTAAATGAGGCTACTTTGAGGGATTAACTGAAAGATTTTCTTTTGGTCGATTTAATTATGATGCCACACAGAGAATGGTCGGTTGTCGAGTCACTGGGAATGATGTTTTAGTTGAGAGGAAAATCATCGAAGCTAATCTGTCTGACAAGAATCTCTTGTGGAAAATTAGCCATGGATTTCTTGCCAACTTCTATCATATGGTTTTCTTCGAATATTCGAACTTCTTACAATTCGACTTCTTGCAGTCTGAACTTGAATACACAACTAGAGTATTTGAAAATACTCGATATTTACTATCCCTAATTCCACGGCATTGTTTCGAAACAACGAGCCCCAGTAAAAATCTTATTCAGAATTTCTTGTCAATTTACTGGAACATTTTGAACGGTGTTGGGTTAAGATCTCGTTTAGTTTACGCCACATGAGTAGTGGCTTCACACGATTGCTGACAGGTCGAAGTCGCCACAAACAGTAAGCGCTGCGGGGCAGAACTGGCGTCGGGGTTTGACGGGGAGGGTGACCAGAGCGTGGTGGGTCTGGAACCTCAGTGCGCTGTGGAACGCTCCTACTGTGACTTCTGATGTGCGCACGCAGGATGTCGTTCTACAAACAATTCAGTACAAGTAATTGCATTCGTGAGGCCGTGCTACGCGGACTCAAAATTAAAAACACCCTAAACACTCTCAACGTGACCATGGAATTCAGGCATTCATTTTCAAACACCAACACGTTAGTTGAATTTTTGGAACAAGCGTTATGTTCTTTGGTTTAAGAAACTCCGCCAAAAATGTTCATTTAACGTACATTTTGCGTTAGTTTAAGCATTCAGTTTTGAAAGTGTACTCTCCACGTGACCATGGCATTCATTTTTAAACAGCAACACATCAGTTGCATTTTTGAAATTCTTCGTTATAGCACTCTCTAAAGAAATATTTTGAATACGTTAAAAATCCCATCCAAGAACGGGATAGGAATTAGATGATACCAACTTCGAATGTTTCGCAGTTTCTTAAGGGCTTAGGAAGTTGTGAAAGTAAGCTGAACTCTTTTGTCGCGTTTTAATATAGTTGGTGTTAATTATAAGGTAGAGCTGAAGATATTTGAAAGGAAAGGTAATCTTCCTGAGGCAAATTTCTGCACTGGTAAGTTAATTTTAGATTTAGGTTTTCGGGGCAGAGCCGAGCAGAGGCCTTGGCTAAGCGAGCGAAGGCTAGCCCAGCGGAGTGCAGGCGGAGCCGAGCCGGCGGCGTCCTTTGCTTACGGACAACTATGCGACCCGAGCAGGGTCGTCTAACCAGCCAGCCAGCCTCACCTTCACTCACAGGTCCCCCCCCTAGTACCGGCCCACCGTTTGCCGCACTCGCCACGTCTTTTCGGCTTTCCTATCGGGATTAAAAGCTATCCGACACCTCAAACGTTAATTTAGCTGTGGGGGTCGTACATAAAGGATCTCCGGGTTTTTAGGGGGGAGGGGGGTCCTACAAACCGGACATGGGTGGACGTGAGGGGGGAGGAGGGTCGTACAACAATGGACGTCCACGTCAACACCGCCAAATTAAAGCTGTTTCTCCGGAATCACGAAGCATCCAACCCAGTGCGCCTCCAAGTCCAAGGTGCTGAAGTATCTTTGAAAATGCATACAGCAGCTCTGACCACGCTCTTTCGGAAATTAACCCTATTTATAAGTCAGATACTAAATATTTCCGCATATGACACTTTTTGAAAACCGGACGTTCAGGGGTAGGGGTTCTCTAAAACCGGACATGGGTGGACGTGAGGGGGAAGGGGGGGGGGGGAAATTGCCTGTAAATACCCGGACATCCTTTATGGACGCCCCCTTAGTGTGTTTCTACCTCTGAGCCTTAATGTTAGTGTTTTGAGGCATCATCTGCTATAAAAAAAAAAATCAGAAACGGGTCAAAACAAAGCTGGTTACGCGTCTTCTCGGAAAGTGCCTGTAGTGGCGTCCTTCCTAAACTAGATGGAAACCACAAACTTTCACACCCAGAAAAACGTAGTCTTCAAAAGATGAAGTCTACTTCTTTCATGAAAGCCAAATCAGACTTGATTTAAGTTTCAAACTTTGGTTTGAGTCTACTTTTAGTTTAGACCTACAAAACTGCTCCTCGAACCAAGTCTACATAGACTTGATCCCGCTAAGATCAAATTAGACTTGATTCAAAGCGATACACTTGATTCAAGACAAATTTGGATTGAATCAAAGTAATGAGTATTAAATGGAGGGTTTCGTGTCTTAAATGAAGGTCTTTTTTTCTGGGTGCACTAACGCACAATCAAGTTACGCGTATTATCAAACGGATCTTAGATAATACCCAATTTTAGCTGAACAAGCGATCACGAAAACTCCTCAAGTTTATAAGCATTAAATTCGCTTTGAATCCAGTATTCTTTTTTTAGAGTGTAATTTATGCCGAGTGCATGTTCTGTCGAAATTACGGCCTGTAGCGTAGACTTTGAGGCCTTAAGGCTGCTCATCGAGTAACCGCGAGTCTGTAAAATGTAGTTCAACCGACAATACCGAAGGGTAGGACTGGCCACTTTTCGTGCCTCATGAAGACTCGATGCTCATTGGGAGGCAGTTTAGACAAAATGAGTCCCAAAGTTTCGCGAACATTGGAAATCGGTGTTTTAAACGGTGTTAAAAACGGTGTTAAAATAGAAGGTGTAAGACACTTATTTTGTCGATATTTTAATTCAGGTCGTTTCCAGATGTTGTGAACATTACAAACGATTACTGTGGACGTTATGGGGCCAC
This sequence comes from Odontothrips loti, assembly GCA_038380765.1. Classification (NCBI taxonomy): domain Eukaryota; kingdom Metazoa; phylum Arthropoda; class Insecta; order Thysanoptera; family Thripidae; genus Odontothrips; species Odontothrips loti. The sequence continues at coordinate 5,214,116 of CM076243.1, forward strand.
TTAGGTATTCGAAACCAAGGTACCTTCCGGAGTCTCAACGCGACCTTTAACCTTGAAAGGTCCAACCTATCGATTGCTGACCTATGACACCCTCTACGGCCAACCGTTTAGGCTTCAGAGCCCTCCAAATCCTCCTCCCCCTCCCCCGGACAAAAATTAGAAGAAACTATGTCATTTATGGAAACAAGATATGCGATGTGAAAATAACATTTTTTAAACTCATACGCCTGATTATAATCGCATGCATGGCATGGGTATGGAATGGACCGTCTCGCTGCAGCGGTACGGTCCCAGGATCTGGGGCGTTTTCTGAGATCTTTAATACAGCTCAACTCAACCCCAAAAACACCGACTTTTAAAGGTTGTGGGAGTCCGAGTTTCCAAAGCGACCACACGAGACCACTGGGAGCGCTCCAGGGAGACTAGCTGGGATGGAAGCCCCGAGACGGGCATGGGATCACAACAAGGCCAGTGAAGGTAAAGGCCGAGGCGGGAAAAATTCCAACCTAACCCGACAGAAAATTGCGTTTTACCCGGGGCCCGTACTCGTAGACGCATCACCCAGTGGCCACCAGTGTCTGTGCCAGGCGAGTGCCAACCCAAACTGACTTGCATTCGACTACTGATCCCAGCGAATGTAATGCTTATCACGCGACATTCTTAGTCAACAAAATCTGTTAATTTAGGACGAATCCTTGAAGCTCTTCACGGAAAAGTGTTAATATTTCACGATTTCGGGTCAGGTGAAGATTTGGGGCCGGGTGGCTTGAACTGGCCAACCCGACCGATTCAGAACACTACTCTCGTCATCAAAGGTAGGCAGCGTCACGCCCAAACAATGGTCACAAAACTCTTTCTAATGCCTCTGACTGAACTCAGAATTAATTCGCAAGGCATTGTCAGCAGTTTGTAGGTAGCCTTGCTTGAGAGTCGAGATTTTGGGAAAAATCCAAACGGTCATTACAACAAAACCCCACCGATTTGACTGAAATTTTCAGACTTTGGTTGACACTACACTCTCACAAATGAATACCAGGATTAACGCAAAGTGTACGTTAAATAAGTATGCAATGTAGGGATGCTTGACAGAATAATTCGATTCAATCCAAGAAAGCTATCAAGAATCATTATCAAGGATCGCAGTTATACTTGAATCAAAAATTTCGTCAGATATGGATGCTTGATTCGAGCATCCGTATTTGACGGTCTTTCTTGATTCAAGCTTAGCCATTATTCTTACCGAAGATGCTTGCTACAAGGATATGTTTGGCGGACAATTTGCGGTTTAAGCATAAAAAAATGCATTGGTCCAAGCACATTATGCTTGACTCAAGCTTCTATTTTAGAAAGTGCAGGACTTTCCACAACGAATTTACGGCATATCTGACCAGCCATCTCTTAAGTAATTTTTACATCTGATCTGCGCAATTGTAGTAGTACACATAGGAACCCAAATGTCTATCTCGTGTGGGCTGATTTTTGGTACATTGTGGTTTTTTGATATAATTTACCGTTAAAACCGTGTACCAACCTGAAGCGGGCTTGAAGACAATCTTCTCGAAAGCCGCGAACGGTGCCTCCACCAACAGGAAAAGAAGGGTTCCAAAGACGCACGCCAGAACGAAGTCAGATATAGCCGTTTGCACCTAGACCAGAACGATTGCGCCTTATTAAACCGGGGCGGAAGGCAGACGAGGTCGTAACATAGCAGCAGTTTGTTGTGTTAAGTATTCAAGAGCTCATTAGGGTATTCCGGCGTAGAACTTGACCGCAAACAAGTAGAAGACAAGTATCACAAGAGCCGGCAGCCAGGGTTGTTAACGTCACTTTAAAAAGTAACGCGTTATCGTTACCGTTACTTCCGTCCTTGTTAACGTGAAGTCGTTAACGTTACTGCGGTTTCAAAAAGTAACGCGTTATCGTTATTGGTAACGTATTAACGGCGTTACCGTTAACTATTGTTTTAAAATTATTATTATTAACCCTTTAAGTCACGAACCTTGACCTGTGATGGAAAATTTTGAAAGTTGCCAATTTCCTTACCCTCGAGGCCCTAAGAACCCCATGAGTCAAAGTCCGACGGCTGGGCGCATCCCCGTTCCGTTTTTCAGATAGTCATTTATAAATGACATTGTGGGTTAGGGATTAAGCACAGGGGTAAGTTTAGAAAATAACAAGCTGGCCCGTCCCTTCCGTCAACCTCGGTGCCAGTTCCGCTCCGCTCCACCGGCAGCTCGGTTCGAAAGGGGGACTTGGCCAGCTTGGCCTGCCGGCGGCGTTTGCGGGGGCCGTCGGCCTCCGCCTCAAGTCTCCCTAGAGGTGCCCGATAGCAGATGTATGTGTTACGATTTAAATCGTTAACCTGAGCCCATCCCTGTGCGCGCCGCGATATGGTAATGGTGTGCGCGCGGCGGCCAACCCTAACCTCAAACAGCAAGAACAGACAAATTTTCATTAATCAAAAATGCGATACAAATCGAAAATTGGAAAGGAGTTTATCCTCCAAATTTGAAGTTTTTCTGTGAACGATAAGTCGGCGTACACACTAGCGAACGAACGAACATCCGGCATAAGACTATAAGCCCGGCTCCTGCCGTTTCTAAAGAAACGTGTCGGGACGGGCTAAAAAAGTTAAAACATTGTCTTGACACACATACGGAACACTATTTCACTGAATACCTCAAACGATAAAACCTTCAAAAAAATTGACAAAATTTGAGAAAGGGAGACAACTCGATTCTCGAAGTAACGCAATTGTTTTAGGGAGAGGGCGAGGACACGATGATACATTTCGAAAACCAGGTATTGGAAGGTGAATAGTATTAGTCAACACCCTAAACAACACCCTGAAAACTGTGTTCTCGATCCCGGAAAAATCAAGAGCATATGCATTGAATCTAGTAAAATGTTCTTAGCCCAAGTGCATGATTACTAGATTTAATGCAAATACTCTTGATTTTTCCAGGATCGAGAACACAATTTTCTGGGTGAACGCTATTTCACGTGCTTTGCGTGTACCATCATACCGATTTAAAGTCGGAATAGAAGTGTGAAGTTCTGTTCATCCCTAGGTCCACCAGCTGCAACCCTATGTGGGTGAGATATATGCCGTAACCAATTCGGGCCAGGACGCTGAAAACCTTATTCGACAGCAAAGTGTTAACGGGGCCTGTTAAACAAAGAGCAAATATTAGCTTTCGAGCTCAATTCAGTTCAGGGGGGGGAGGGGGCGTACTAGACGAGATACCTGGATACCTAGGGGTTTCGTGATCATCATGTGTTCCATTGTTGGTGTGGATATATTCATTTATTCATATTTATTGCTATTTTTGTGTCCAAAAGTGACCAACCTGTTTTGCGAAAACTTTGCAAAAGAGGCTTACTGGCTAAAGGCTTGTTAGAATAATTTATTTCTGCAATTGCTGATGCGCTGTAGATCACTCATTTACTGTTCAAATTAGGGTTTTGAACACTTGACTCATTATTAGGGTTTTTGATTTTTCCGGGAAAAATAATTTCTGAAAATTTCAATGGAAATTTTCGGAAAAGTTGTGAAATTTTCGGAAAAAATTGAAAAATATGCATAAATTACTCACAAATAATTCCCTTGCACCCCTGTGACAACATGTTGTCCTAAAATCAAAATCCACTTCTTAACATATTCGACTTCCCAAATCTTTGATATATGTGAAACAGTACGACACAACGCTCTTATTGCGTGACATATGGTTTCACGTTCGCGGAAATTCGAATTTAGAGTTCGCGCCCGCGCTTTAGGGGCCGACCATAAAGTGCGTACACTCATTTTCGCCCTTTATCCCCCCCCCCTCTCCCCTTCGTCCGCTTGCGTTCGCTTTTGAAGGAAAAATCGACAAACCTGACCAAAATGCTATAATCTTCACATTTTAACAAATTACGATAAAACTGCGAGTTGTAAAGATAAAAATAAAAACGTTGCGCACATGACAATGGTACTTTATGATTTACTAAAAGGCAATGCTTAAATCAAAGGGGAAAAATATTTTACAGGTAATGTCAAACAAATGTAAAACAAAAACAAATTTCAGGAACCGAAACTACGCTTTCTGAAAGGGCACTGCTGGGACGTGCGGAGTACCGACGCCTATTTCGCTCCTTCACAACTCAGAAATCATATTTTTCTAACTTTTCCAATTTTTTCCAACTTTTCCAACCTTTGTGAAAATTTCCGGAAATTGTCCGAAAATTTCTTGGAAAATTTCGTGACTAGAAACCCTACTCATTATGAAAAATTTATTTTGCTGCGGCGCCTGGAGACCTTTTTTTTATTTTATTTTTGTAGAGGGACATGCCTTTGAAAAAATATTACGTAGCATACCTCCGTAACCAAGAATGCAGGCCATCAGCATCCAGGACAAGCCGGCGGACCACGCGATACGGTGCAGGCCGGCGAACAGCGCGTGCTCCATTACGCTGTAAGGGTGGTGTGCTCTGTCGAACAGCGGTTGTGCGCCAGCCAAGACAGCGACGCACAGCGCAACACTGGTGAGCCATCCGAGCACCACCATTTTCTGCACTCACAGCAAAGGGCGGCAGTCAAGACACGGCCGTGCATTTGGCCAAATCGATTTGGGCCAAATCGGTCTCAGCTTATATGCGCGTGCGATGCACAGCCACACGCAAGATATTTCTGTCTAACGAGCCAGTCGATCAAAAAAAAAAAGAAAAAACATCAAAAATTCGTTTACAGAAACCCGTTCTTCCAAATTAATGGATGATCATACCCTCCGTGGAACGATTTGTCCACCCTTCGCCATTGGGAAAATCATACTTCCCAGGTGAAGAAAAATCTGAAAACAGTTTCCTGCTTCAGTTAGGTGCTTGTTGAATCTAAGGCCTGCTCCGCAGAATTATTTCCACCCATGCAGCGGAGCAGTGGCGTAGCAAAGTACCTATGTTTGATAGAATGCGCAGAGCGTGCAACTATTTTTTCCGTCTTTGGCCGTGAGAAAAATAGTACTTTCCAGGTGGAAATAATTCTGATAACATGTGTTTTTTACAGCTGGGTGCTCAGTAAGTCGGTGACAAGCTCCCCAGCATTATTTCCACCCATGCAGCAGAGCAGTGGCGTAGCAAAGTACCTATGTTTGATAGAATGCGCAGAGCGTGCAACTATTTTTTCCGTCTTTGGCCGTGAGAAAAATAGTACTTTCCAGATAGAAATAATTCTGAAAACAGGTTCTTGCTGCAGTCTGGTGCTTAAGAAGTCGATGACATGCTCCTCAGAATTATTTCCACTCATGCAGCGGAGCAGTAGCGTAGCAAAGTACCTATGTTTGATAGAATGCGCAGAGCGTGCAACTATTTTTTCCGTCCTTGGCCGTGAGAAAAATAGTACTTTCCAGGTGGAAATAATTCTGATAACATGTGTTTTTGACAGCTGGGTGCTCAGTGGGTCGGTGACAAGCTCCCCAGAATTATTTCCACCCATGCAGCGGAGCAGTGGCGTAGCAAAGAACCCATATTTAAAAGAACACGCATTACCTTGATCTGTGTTTTTCTTCGTCTTTCGCCCTTGGAAAAGCCGTACTTTCCAGATGGAAATAATTCTGAAAACAGGTTCTTGCTGCAGTCTGGTGCTTAAGAAGTCGATGACATGCTCCTCAGAATTATTTCCACTCATGCAGCGGAGCAGTAGCGTAGCAAAGTACCTATGTTTGATAGAATGCGCAGAGCGTGCAACTATTTTCTCCGTCCTTGGCCGTGAGAAAAATAGTACTTTCCAGGTGGAAATAATTCTGAAAACAGGTTCTTGCTGTAGTCTAGGGCTTTAGAAGTCGATGACATGCTCCTCAGAATTATTTCAACCCATGCAGCGGAGCAGTGGCGTAGCAAAGAACCCATATTTCAAAGAACACGCATTACCTTGATCTGTGTTTTTCTTCGTCTTTCTCCGTTGGGAAAGCCGTACTTCCCAGGTGGAAATAATTCTGAAAACAGGTTCTTGCTGCAGTCTGGTGCTTAAGAAGTTGATGACATGCTCCTCAGAATTATTTTCACTCATGCAGCGGAGCAGTGGCGTAGCAAAGTACCTATGTTTGATAGAATGCGCAGAGCGTGCAACTATTTTTTCCGTCTTTGGCCGTGGAAAAAATTGTACTTCCCAGGTGGAAACAATTCTGAAAACAGGTTCTTGCTGTAGTCTAGGGCTTAAGAAAACGATGACATGCTCCTCAGAATTATTTCCACCCATGCAGCGGAGCATTGGCGTATCAAAGTACCTATGTTTAATAGAATGCGCAGGGCGTGCAACTATTTTTCCGTCTTTGGCCGTGGAAAAAATAGTACTTCCCAGGTGGAAATAATTCTGAAAACAGGTTCTTGCTGTAGTCTGGGGCTTAAGAAGTCGATGACATGCTCCTCAGAATTATTTCCACCCATGCAGCGGAGCATTGGCGTAGCAAAGTTCCTATGTTTGATAGAATGCGCAGAGCGTGCAACTATTTTTTCCGTCTTTGGCCGTGAGAAAAATAGTACTTTCCAGGTAGAAATAATTCCGATAACATGTGTTTTTTACAGCTGGGTGCTCAGTGAGTCGGTGACAAGCTCCCCAGAATTATTTCCACCCATGCAGCGGAGCAGTGGCGTAGCAAAGTACCTATGTTTGATAGAATGCGCAGGGCGTGCAATTATTTTTTCCGTCTTTGGCCGTGGAAAAAATAGTACTTCCCAGGTGGAAATAATTCTGAAAACAGGTTCTTGCTGTAGTCTGGGGCTTAAGAAGTCGATGACATGCTCCTTTAAATTATTTCCACTCATGCAGCGGAGCAGTGGCGTAGCAAAGTACCTATGTTTGATAGAATGCGCAGAGCGTGCAACTATTTTTTCCGTCTTTGGCCGTGGAAAAAATAGTACTTCCCAGGTGGAAATAATTCTGAAAACAGGTTCTTGCTGTAGTCTGGGGCTTAAGAAGTCGATGACATGCTCCTTAGAATTATTTCCACTCATGCAGCGGAGCAGTGGCGTAGCAAAGTACCTATGTTTGATAGAATGAGCAGAGCGTGCAACTATTTTTTCCGTCTTTGGCCGTGAGAAAAATAGTACTTTCCAGGTGGAAATAATTCTGATAACATGTGTTTTTTACAGCTGGGTGCTCAGTGAGTCGGTGACAAGCTCCCCAGAATTATTTCCACCCATGCAGCGGAGCAGTGGCGTAGCAAAGTACGTATGTTTGATAGAATGCGCAGAGCGTGCAACTATTTTTTCCGTCTTTGGCCGTGAGAAAAATAGTACTTTCCAGGTGGAAATAATTCTGATAACATGTGTTTTTTACAGCTGGGTGCTCAGTGAGTCGGTGACAAGCTCCCCAGAATTATTTCCACCCATGCAGCGGAGCAGTGGCGTAGCAAAGTACGTATGTTTGATAGAATGCGCAGAGCGTGCAACTATTTTTTCCGTCTTTGGCCGTGAGAAAAATAGTACTTTCCAGGTGGAAATAATTTTGATAACGTGTTTTTTACAGCTGGGTGCTCAGAGAGTCGGTGACAAGCTCCCCAGAATTATTTCCACCCATGCAGCGGAGCAGTGGCGTAGCAAAGTACCTATGTTTGATAGAATGCGCAGAGCGTGCAACTATTTTTTTCGTCTTTGGCCGTGAGAAAAATAGTACTTTCCAGGTGGAAATAATTCTGATAACATGTGTTTTTTACAGCTGGGTGCTCAGTGGGTCGGTGACAAGCTCCCCAAAATTTCAATCAAACCTCTCTATAACGCCATTCCGATCACTGACTCATGTAAATGTTTGGGTATACCGGTCCGAGATACGATTTTTTTCATTGGAATGGACCCCCTCTTAAATAAACTAAAAGCCCCAGGAAAAATCCCCAAAACGACCCCAGGTGCTGCTGCAGGTGCCGGTGGGCAAAACAGGGCCTTCTTGGACAGGAAGTGGAACAAGACGGAAAACTGCCTGAGGGTGCGGTATTTCAAACTTGAACATCAGAACCAATCCCACCTAAAATGACCCAGGAAACAAAGTGAGGATGCTTAAAACGACCCCAGGTGCTGCTGCAGGTGCCGGTGGGCAAAACAGGGCCTTCTTGGACAGGAAGTGGAACAAGACGGAAAACTGCCTGAGGGTGCGGTATTTCAAACCTGAACATCAGAACTAATCCCACCTAAAATGACCCAGGAAACAAAGTAAGGATGCTTAAAACGACCCCAGGTGCTGCTGCAGGTGCCGGTGGGCAAAACAGGGCCTTCTTGGACAGGAAGTGGAACAAGACGGAAAACTGCCTGAGGGTGCGGTATTTCAAACTTGAACATCAGAACCAACCCCACCTAAAATGACCCAGGAAACAAAGTGAGGATGCTTAAAACGACCCCAGGTGCTGCTGCTGGTGCTAGTAGGGAAAACAGGGCCTTCTTGGACAGGAAGTGGAACAAGACGGAAAACTGCCTGAGGGTGCGGTATTTCAAACTTGAACATCAGAACCAACCCCACCTAAAATGACCCAGGAAACAAAGTGAGGACGCTTAAAACGACCCCAGGTGCTGCTGCAGGTGCCAGTGAGCAAAACAGTGCCTTCTTGGACAAGAACTGGAACAGGAGGCCAAACTCCTAGACGATGCGAGATACAAACTGTTTCCCGAAAATGGACCCCCACTCAAATGACTCTACAGCCCCAGGAAAACTGCCGAAAACGACCTCAGGTGCTGCTGCAGGCGCCGGTGTTCATAACAGGACCTCCTTGAACAGGAACCGGAACAGGAGGCCGAACTCGCAGACGGTGCGAGATACGAACTTTTTCCCGAGAATGAACCCCCTCTCAAATGACTCCAAAGCCCTAGGAAAACTGCCACAACCGACCTCCGGTGCTGCTGCAGGTGCCGGTGAGCTAAACAGGGCCTTCATGAACAGGAAGTAGAACGGGACGAAAAACTGCCTGAGGGTACACTATTTCAAACTTGGGCATAGGAACTAACTCCACCTTAAATGGCCCTAAGAACCTAGTAAAAATGCTGGAAACGACCCCAGGTGATGCTGCAAATGCCGGTAGGTCAATCAGGGCCTTCTTAAGTGGAAAGTGGAACGGGAGGGCAAACTGCTAAAATATGCGGACTTCCAAACTTGAACATAAGAACCGAGCCCTGCTCAAACAACCCAATGACCTAAGTTATAGTGTCAAAATCGACCCTAAGTGCTGCTGCGATGCCAGTGGGCAAACCATGGCCTTCTTAGACAATAACTAGAACGGGATGGTTCCTGCTAAGATGTGCAGTATTTCAAACTTGAACATGAGAACCGAGCCTGCTAAAACAATTCCAGAAACCTAGTCGCCCTCCGGTGCTGTTGCAGGTGCCGGTGGGCAAAACAGGCCTGTCTTGTCTTGGGCTCGAACTGGAACGGGACCAACTTGTGAGAGATACGTACTTCTCTAACAGAATGGATCCCGTTAACAATGGGTCCAGGAATGCGGAGACAATGCCAAAATCGAACTCACGTGCTGCTGCAGGTGACGGTGGGCACAACAGTTTTTTTTTTTGTTTCGTTCCTTGCCCTACTACTGGACTGCTTGAAATTATAAAACCTACCAATTATGGTATTAAAGGGAGGAACAGCAGGGCGTAGCCCTGCACGGGGTCTCGGGGGCGGAGCCCCCAGCGAGCAAAGCGAGTTATCACCTATGCAGCGGAGCAGTGGCGTAGCAAAGTACGTATGTATGATAGAATGCGCAGAGCGTGCAACTATTTTTTCCGTCTTTGGCCGTGAGAAAAATAGTACTTTCCAGGTGGAAATAATTCTGATAACATGTGTTTTTTACAGCTGGGTGCTCAGGGAGTCGGTGACAAGCTCCCCAGAATTATTTCCACCCATGCAGCGGAGCAGTGGCGTAGCAAAGTACCTATGTTTGATAGAATGCGCAGAGCGTGCAACTATTTTTTTCGTCTTTGGCCGTGAGAAAAATAGTACTTTCCAGGTGTAAATAATTCTGATAACATGTGTTTTTTACAGCTGGGTGCTCAGTGGGTCGGTGACAAGCTCCCCAGAATTATTATCACCCATGCAGCGGAGCAGTGGCGTAGCAAAGTACGTATGTATGATAGAATGCGCAGAGCGTGCAACTATTTTTTCCGTCTTTGGCCGTGAGAAAAATAGTACTTTCCAGGTGGAAATAATTCTGATAACATGTGTTTTTTACAGCTAGGTGCTCAGTGAGTCGGTGACAAGCTCCCCAGAATTATTTCCACCCATGCAGCGGAGCAGTGGCGTAGCAAAGTACGTATGTTTGATAGAATGCGCAGAGCGTGTAACTATTTTTTCCGTCTTTGGCCGTGAGAAAAATAGTACTTTCCAGGTGGAAATAATTCTGATAACATGTGTTTTTTACAGCTGGGTGCTCAGTGAGTCGGTGACAAGCTCCCAGAATTATTTCCACCCATGCAGCGGAGCAGTGGCGTAGCAAAGTACCTATGTTTGATAGAATGCGCAGAGCGTGCAACTATTTTTTCCGTCTTTTGCCGTAAGAAAAATAGTACTTCCTAGGTGGAAATAATTCTGATAACATGTGTTTTTGACAGATGGGTGCTCAGTGGGTCAGTGACAAGCTCCCCAGAATTATTTTCACCCATGCAGCGGAGCAGTGGCGTAGCAAAGAACCCATATTTTAAAGAACACGCATTACCTTGATCTGTGTTTTTCTTCGTCTTTCTCCGTTGGAAAAGCCGTACTTTCCAGGTGGAAATAATTCTGAAAACAGGTTCTTGCTGCAGTCTGCTGCTTAAGAAGTCAATTACATGCTCATTAGAACTATTTCCACTCATGCAGCGGAGCAGTGGCGTAGCAAAGTACCTATTTTTGATAGAATGCGCTGAGCGTGCAACAATTATTTCCGTCATTGGCCGTGGAAAAAATAGTACTTCCCAGGTGGAAACAATTCTGAAAACAGGTTCTTGCTGTAGTCTAAGGCTTAAGAAGTCGATGACATGCTCCTCAAAATTATTTCCACCCATGCAGCGGAGCATTGGCGTAGCAAAGTACCTATGTTTGATAGAATGCGCAGAGCGTGCAACTATTTTTTCCGTCTTTGGCCGTGAGAAAAATAGTACTTTCCAGGTGGAAATAATTCTGATAACATGTGCTTTTGACAACTGGGTGCTTAGTGAGTCGGTGACAAGCTCCCCAGAATTATTTCAACCCATGCAGCGGAGCAGTGGCGTAGCAAAGTCCCTATGTTTGATAGAATGCGCAGAGCGTTCAACTATTTTTTCCGTCTTTGGCCGTGAGAAAAATAGTACTTTCCAGGTGGAAATAATTCTGATAACATGTGTTTTTTACAGCTGGGTGCTCAGTGAGTCGGTGACAAGCTCCCCAGAATTATTTCCACCCATGCAGCGGAGCAGTGGCGTAGCAAAGAACCCATATTTAAAAGAACACGCATTACTTTGATCTGTTTTTTTCTTCGTCTTTCGCCCTTGGAAAAGCCGTACTTTCCAGGTGGAAATAATTCTGAAAACAGGTTCTTGCTGCAGTCTGGTGCTTAAGAAGTCGATGACATCCTCAGAATTATTTCCACCCATGCAGCGGAGCAGTGGCGTAGCAAAGTACCTATGTTTGATAGAATGCGCAGAGCGTGCAATTTTTTTTTCTATCTTTGGCCGTGAGAAAAATAGTACTTTTCAGGTGGAAATAATTCTGATAACATGTGTTTTTTACAGCTGGGTGCTCAGTGCGTCGGTGACAAGCTCCCCAGAATTATTTCCACCCATGCAGCGGAGCAGTGGCGTAGCAAATTACCTATGTTTGATAGAATGCGCAGAGCGTGCAACTATTTTTTCCGTCTTTGGCCGTGAGAAAAATAGTACTTTCCAGGTGGAAATAATTCTGATAACATGTGTTTTTTACAGCTGGGTGCTCAGTGAGTCGGTGACAAGCTCCCCAGAATTATTTCCACCCATGCAGCGGAGCAGTGGCGTAGCAAAGTACTCATATTTGAAAAAAGTCGCAGAAACTGCACACTAAAAACTTCAGCAGCGAAAATCGGAGACAAAACCTATTTTGTTCTTTTTTTGGCGGTATGAGTTGAAACGTTGCATGGACGTGCCGTTGTAAGACGGTGCTCTGTGTTTCCCCTCAGTTCCATGTTACGTTAGGGCCTGGAACGGGATTACACTTTTCTAACGTAAAGCAAGTCCGTTCAGTTGTGGAGCTCTGCTCAGGGGCTAAGTTGCTGGGTACTAAACCCGAAAAACTGGAAAACGTCCGATTACACTCATCTTACGAAGTCGACTTTCCGCCGTGGCGACGGTCGAAAAATCGTTTATCCCGGCAGATGAAAGGCACCTCGCGTGCGGGGAAATCATGTGTGGCATATGAGCTGCCATAGTTTTTTGCGCATAGAGCAGCACCAACGCGAAGAGAGAATCCGGCAGCATTACATTTGGCCTGGTAAGTTACGATGAAAAACCTAGGTGGAGTGGATTATCAATGTACATAACATAAGCGACTGTTAATCGAGCACATCTCTTTCACTTTATGAACGCAACCACAAGAGAATGCCATGCAGTCGGAAAGAACGGCGAAAGACGGAAAAAAAAACTGATCATGGTAATGCGTGTTCTTGAAAATATGGGTTCTTTGCTACGCCACTGCTCCGCTGCATGGGTGGAAATAATTCTGAGGAGCATGTCATCGACTTCTAAAGCCCCATACTAAAGCAAGAACCTGTTTTCAGAATTATTTCCACCTGGAAAGTACTATTTTTCTCACGGCCAAAGACGGAAAAAATAGTTGCACGCTCTGCGCATTCTATCATACATACGTACTTTGCTACGCCACTGCTCCGCTGCATGGGTGATAATAATTCTGGGGAGCTTGTCACCGACCCACTGAGCACCCAGCTGTAAAAAACACATGTTATCAGAATTATTTCCACCTGGAAAGTACTATTTTTCTCACGGCCAAAGACGAAAAAAATAGTTGCACGCTCTGCGCATTCTATCAAACATAGGTACTTTGCTACGCCACTGCTCCGCTGCATGGGTGGAAATAATTCTGGGGAGCTTGTCACCGACTCTCTGAGCACCCAGCTGTAAAAAACACATGTTATCAAAATTATTTCCACCTAGAAAGTACTATTTTTCTCACGGCCAAAGACGGAAAAAATAGTTGCACGCTCTGCGCATTCTATCAAACATACGTACTTTGCTACGCCACTGCTCCGCTGCATGGGTGGAAATAATTCTGGGGAGCTTGTCACCGACTCACTGAGCACCCAGCTGTAAAAAACACATGTTATCAGAATTATTTCCACCTGGAAAGTACTATTTTTCTCACGGCCAAAGACGGAAAAAATAGTTGCACGCTCTGCGCATTCTATCAAACATAGGTACTTTGCTACGCCACTGCTCCGCTGCATGGGTGGAAAAAATTCTAGGGAGCTTGTCACCGCCTCCCTGAGCACCCAGCTGTAAAAAACACATGTTATCAGAATTATTTCCACCTGGAAAGTACTATTTTTCTCACGGCCAAAGACGGAAAAAATAGTTGCACGCTCTGCGCATTCTATCATACATACGTACTTTGCTACGCCACTGCTCCGCTGCATGGGTGATAATAATTCTGGGGAGCTTGTCACCGACCCACTGAGCACCCAGCTGTAAAAAACACATGTTATCAGAATTATTTCCACCTGGAAAGTACTATTTTTCTCACGGCCAAAGACGAAAAAAATAGTTGCACGCTCTGCGCATTCTATCAAACGTAGGTACTTTGCTACGCCACTGCTCCGCTGCATGGGTGAAAATAATTCTGGGGAGCTTGTCACCGACTCACTGAGCACCCAGCTGTCAAAAACACATGTTATCAAAATTATTTCCACCTGGAAAGTACTATTTTTCTCACGGCCAAAGACGGAAAAAATAGTTGCACGCTCTGCGCATTCTATCAAACAAACGTACTTTGCTACGCCACTGATCCGCTGCATGGGTGGAAATAATTCTGGGGAGCTTGTCACCGACTCACTGAACACCCAGCTGTAAAAAACACATGTTATCAGAATTATTTCCACCTGGAAAGTACTATTTTTCTCACGGCCAAAGACGGAAAAAATAGTTGCACGCTCTGCGCATTCTATCAAACATACGTACTTTGCTACGCCACTGCTCCGCTGCATGGGTGGAAATAATTCTGGGAGCTTGTCACCGACTCACTGAGCACCCAGCTGTAAAAAACACATGTTATCAGAATTATTTCCACCTGGAAAGTACTATTTTTCTCACGGCCAAAGACGGAAAAAATTGTTGCACGCTCTGCGCATTCTATCAATTATAGGTACTTTGCTACGCCACTGCTCCGCTGCATGAGTGGAAATAATTTAAAGGAGCATGTCATCGACTTCTTAAGCCCCAGACTACAGCAAGAACCTGTTTTCAGAATTATTTCCACCTGGAAAGTACTATTTTTCTCACGGCCAAAGACGGAAAAAATAGTTGCACGCTCTGCGCATTCTATCAAACATAGGTACTTTGCTACGCCACTGCTCCGCTGCATGAGTGGAAATAATTTAAAGGAGCATGTCATCGACTTCTTAAGCCCCAGACTACAGCAAGAACCTGTTTTCAGAATTATTTCCACCTGGGAAGTACTATTTTTTCCACGGCCAAAGACGGAAAAAATAGTTGCACGCTCTGCGCATTCTATCAAACATAGGTACTTTGCTACGCCACTGCTCCGCTGCAGGGGTGGAAATAATTCTGGGGAGCTTGTCACGACTCACTGAGCACCCAGCTGTAAAAAACACATGTTATCAGAATTATTTCCACCTGGAAAGTACTATTTTTCTCACGGCCAAAGACGGAAAAAATAGTTGCACGCTCTGCGCATTCTATCAAACATAAGAACTTTGCTACGCCAATGCTCCGCTGCATGAGTGGAAATAATTTAAAGGAGGATGTCATCGACTTCTTAAGCCCCAGACTACAGCAAGAACCTGTTTTCAGAATTATTTCCACCTGGGAAGTACTATTTTTTCCACGGCCAAAGACGGAAAAATAGTTGCACGCCCTGCGCATTCTATTAAACATAGGTACTTTGATACGCCAATGCTCCGCTGCATGGGTGGAAATAATTCTGAGGAGCATGTCATCGTTTTCTTAAGCCCTAGACTACAGCAAGAACCTGTTTTCAGAATTGTTTCCACCTGGGAAGTACAATTTTTTCCACGGCCAAAGACGGAAAAAATAGTTGCACGCTCTGCGCATTCTATCAAACATAGGTACTTTGCTACGCCACTGCTCCGCTGCATGAGTGAAAATAATTCTGAGGAGCATGTCATCAACTTCTTAAGCACCAGACTGCAGCAAGAACCTGTTTTCAGAATTATTTCCACCTGGAAAGTACGGCTTTCCCAACGGAGAAAGACGAAGAAAAACACAGATCAAGGTAATGCGTGTTCTTTGAAATATGGGTTCTTTGCTACGCCACTGCTCCGCTGCATGGGTGGAAATAATTCTGAGGAGCATGTCATCGACTTCTTAAGCCCTAGACTACAGCAAGAACCTGTTTTTAGAATTATTTCCACCTGGGAAGTACTATTTTTTCCACGGCCAAAGACGGAAAAAATAGTTGCACGCTCTGCGCATTCTATCAAACATAGGTACTTTGCTACGCCACTGCTCCGCTGCATGGGTGGAAGTAATTCTGAGGAGCATGTCATCGACCCTTAAAGCACCAGACTGAAGCAGGAACCTGTTTTCAGAATTATTTTTACCTGGAAAGTACGACTTTTCCAATAGCGAAAGACGGAGGAAATAGTATGACGGAGATGACGAATTTGTCCGTGTTGATATGATATGCCACCAACTAGAGAAAAAAAGGGCTCTTATGACGGTTTTTCAGTGTTTTTTCAACGTTTTCTCATCGACTGGCTTGTTAGACAGATATATCTTGCGTGTGACTGTCCATAGCACGCGCATATAAGCTGAGACCGATTTGGCCCAAATCGATTTGGCCAAATGCACGGCCGTAGTCAAGACTTTATTTGTGTAAAGGACAAGAGACCACACTTTGGTGGGTGACCCTTTTTCAACAGCTCCCTTCTCTGAACAGAAAACGATTTCGGAATCAGGACCTCATAAATTTCATTCCTTGATACAACTTTCAAATACAACTTGTTTTCTGCCCCTAAATCCTGCTGTGTTGTGTTCTTCTGTTCCCTGTGACCCCGCAGAGATGTAACAATCAATGAGATAATTTTTAGTTTAAAAATGTCGGCAGCTGCTGTCGACGACGATTTGTGAGAAATGTAAACGAACACCTACTCATGGATAAATCTGGGCTCGACAGACCGCTGTTAAGCCTAGCCACAGCGGGAAACATTGACACTTAAAAGGAATTCCATTCAAAATGCTGACGTAAGGGGGTTTTGCAAGCGGCAGAAGCAGCCCTGCCGGAGGGTGACGAGGCGGGCGTAGGTCACGACTCTTCGGAGAGGCTTCGTTGCACCAGGTGCGTTTAGCAGACTTCGTTACACTAACCGTGCTGAGGTTGACCTTGAGCCTGTTGGACTTGATGACGAAGAGGACGTACCCCATGAGCGTCCCAAACACGTAAGGTGTGGCGCGCGTGAACGGTGGGAAGTACATGGTGCGCATGAAGTGTGGGTCGGACCAGAGTCGAGGGCTGAAACAAGGTAGCACACTACAACGGTGCTCGGGAAGCAGCGAAACCCTTAGCTCATGATCACGTTTTGGCAGGATTGTATGCTGTACCAATAGCTTGTGATATTTCAAAACATTACTTTAAATCTCTATGCGCAATTTTTTGCAGCGTTCCGCTCCAAATTAAGCATACGGAAGTTCACGCGCAATTTTCCTGCGTAATTCTAAGCCAAATTATACGTTTAGTCTGCACAGCAGATGTGTACGAGCGCTCCGTATGCCTTGATTTGTAGCGGGTGTCCCAGCCAATGCATGAGTCGATTGAGTTGCATATCAGCGCCTTAGGGACGAAAGAACCCGTAAGGCGCTTATAGGCAAACCCGCTCCTGCACTGCATTGGCTTGGAACACCCGGTACATACGGAATACAGATTCCCTGCGATTATTGTTTGTAATCCGAACCTTCTAGTGCCCTACACAGGCTCTGGCAGACAACCTACTTGTAAGCCTTCAGAACAGTTTGTGATACGTATGTGCTGCTTGCGTTGGAAATAAATCAAATGCTTCGCAAGATTACACTCTAAAAAATGAATGCTTGATTCAAAGCGATTTTGATGCGAATCTTGTATTCTTGTGGGATTTTGTTGATTTAAGAATCATCTGCGTTCATCAACCGTCTGTATGCTTGGCACTAGCGTATGATGCTTGAGGCACGTATTGTATTCTTGGGACAAGCATATAGTATCCCTCAATCAAGCATAAAATGCTTCAATCAAGCATAAAATGCGTGTGGGATTATTGGCGTTTCAAGCATGAAATATGCTTGACTTTAAGCATTTTATGCTTAAATCGTGCATTCATTTTTGAGTGTGTATGAACAAATGTTTTCACCTGTGCAGGTAGCACAAAACGGTTTGGATCCCAAATCGGAGCATGGGGGTTGTCCTAAATGATTCCAGCTCCAGCGTCACTCACAAGTCAACGAAGGCGACGGGCGCGTACAGTCGCCCCACGTAGGTCTTAGCGGCGGGCAGGGCGGCCGAGGCGACCAGGAGGGTGCACACCCAGGCGAGTCCTGCGCGCCGCCAGCGCCACAGCGGGTACAGCAGCAGCGGCGACAGCCAGTGCAGCTGCATGTCCGTGGCCAGGTACCATCCCTGCAGGACGCACTTGTCATCCGGGCTGGTGGTGAAGATGTCGATGTAGAGCAGCGTGCTCAACCAGTTCCGGCGGCAGCTCTCGCTGGCCGCGCCCACCACCTCGTACCAGACGGGCCCCGTGCCCACCAGGGAGAACCACGTCGCCGTGATGGCCACCACGACGGCGAACGCCGGCGTCATCCTGCCAGGGTTGGTAAGAAGATCAATTCTTCTTAAATTTCCTTTCACTTTTTACGAACACGGAGAGAAATGATAGGTTGTCACAACGAACGAGTTAATAGATTTTGACGCAAGCACCATATTTTTGCGAGAACTAGTAAGATTTCGTCGGGACAACTAAAAGTCAGTTGCGTCAGCCAAAAGTGAAAAAAAAAAAAAAAAAAGCTTTTCGCTGATGCCTCTGACTTTTGGCTGACGCAACTGACTTTTAGTTGTCCCAACGAAATCTTACTAGTTCTCGCAAAAATATGGTGCTTGCGTCAAAATCTACGAACTAATTCGTTGTGACAACGAATCATTTTTCTGCGTGAACACACTTGGAAATGCAGGAATGAATCACATTTCAGTGGCAATCGAGATATACTCTGCTATCTTGCGTATGATAAAAGTTTCCAAGCGTCTTATTACACTCTGTCAGACAGTATGAAGCGCCTTACACTTGTGGCAGACACAAGGACACGTCATACACCAGACTCAGACACTGCGTAATGCCTCACTTTCTTGTGAGCCTTAAAGTGTCTTACACTTGTGTCCTAATGCACTCGAAATTGGCCAAGTTGCCACTGAAATGTCGGGCATGCCGCGAACTCACCTTAAGTACCGGTGCAGGTAGTATCCCTTCCAGCTGAAAGACTTGCCCACGCTGCTCATGAATACGTAGCTGTTCATCATGCCGCCAAGAAGTAAAAACGTGTCCACTGACAGAATTGCTGAGAGCATGAGTAAAGTGTAGGGACTCTGGAATCGCTGCAGGAAGGAAAATTTATAATAAATGTTTTTTTTTGAGGTGTCGGGATTGCTCTCAATCGGTTTAGTCCGTCAGATGACACGGCAATCCAGCCGTTAGATGCCTTGCATCGCCACGGTATTTGTAACCTCTTTTTCTCCTGCACAATGCGAGAGAAGGGGAGTCAAGAGAAGTGAAATCGAACCTTTTCCAATCGATGAAGGTTATTTTCAACAGATTGGAATTCAAATTCTACTGATTGAGCTTTGCAGCCTTAATTTTGTTGAGCGTGAGCGAGCTACAAGGTGTTTTTTTTTTCTCTTGTTTTTTCCCTGCCTGTCCCCGCGGTTTCTCGAAATTGCTACAATGACAGAGGGATCAAAACACCACATTTTTTTCCCCATCGCCCAAACGTGTCAAACTACTAACGTGCTGGACATTGCAGTGCGAATGGTTTCCAAAGTGGTATTGATATCAAGTCAACGAATTTTGTGAAAATGTAACGAAAACT
Organism: Odontothrips loti; assembly: GCA_038380765.1. Classification (NCBI taxonomy): domain Eukaryota; kingdom Metazoa; phylum Arthropoda; class Insecta; order Thysanoptera; family Thripidae; genus Odontothrips; species Odontothrips loti. Next base: position 5,233,370 of record CM076243.1, read on the forward strand.
TAGCAACATACGATATTTCGAGGACGCTTCGTCGTAAAGAGGTAAAATTTGAACCACATTTCTCTTACACCACATAGGAGACGAACTTCATTTGCACAGACACTGTAGTCCAAACAGTTTTCGGCATGTTGGACTCGGTGAAAGAAATCAGCAAACATTCTTATGAGACCTTTGCAAGGCAATTGAGAACACTCTATGACATAGAGTTTGACCTACGAAAATTCTCAAGCGTTTTCCTGTTTCGTTTTTTTTTTATTTTGGTGCCGTTGCCGGCTAAATTACACCTACCAAACACATTTCGGTAGAATCGAAGGACCTTGATTTTGTCGATGTGTTCCTTTAAAAACGGAGTGTCCCTACAGTATCACTTAAACTAAGGGTGAACACTACCATATTCTCACACAGAGACTGAATAACCTTTTTTGATTCACATTATGATGCTTATGATGTGAGAAAAACAAGCGGGGCGTCAAATTCATAAGACTCTGTTCAGTCAAATTGAAGTGGCCAATATATGCTCGCTGCAAACGCATACTTACGTCTGTGTGAGTGACGAAATTCGTAGCAGGAACCAGCAGCAAGAGAAAGTATCGATGACTCACGACAATAATGATGGCCGATATGGAGCGAATGCCGTCAAGACACGAGAAACTGTTCTCTGTCGTAGCAAACAAGAGCTTGCTGGTCCTCTTGACGGAGAAAGCGAGCAGGACGTTCGTTTGCTGCCTCCTCTCTGTGTCTGCAACCGCGGGTTGCAAAAACAGGCTAGTGTAAATTTTAGTGATTAAGGTGAATAGATATTAGCTGAGAGTCCAAGCTGCTAGAGCAATGCCGATTATTTATATGTCCTTTATAAGGATAAGTGAGTCAAAAACCCGCGTCGCTGAAAAAGCCGTCACATCATATTCATTTTAGGGGTACCAACCTTAGGTTACGTTAGATATGGTTAGGTTACGTTGGGATAGGTTAAACAAAAAGACTTGTGTACGGGACCATACACGAATCGTGTACAGTTGTAAAGAATTGTACATAGTATATAATCGTACACGGACCAAATCGTACATGAGACTATATCCAATTCATATAAAACACCGTACATGAAGCCGTATTATGAGTCATATACAGCGAGATTAATATATAGAACCATATACGAAACATATGCAATGTAGGAACTGTACATGGGACATGGGGTATATAGGGGCTCAAATATGAATTGTATACGGTCTTATATACCATATACACTTGCATACGACCCATGTATGATTTGAATATAATGTGTATACAAATCGTACATGGGCCCGTATCATATATCCGATTCATACATGGTTTAATATACAACTCTTTTTACTCAGGCAACGGTTTCATGTTTTTCGAAGAAACACTCTATAATACCCATTTCACGTTTTTAATTGTTTTTTTTTTTAATGTATCATAAAAACAGGATATTTTGGAGTTATTCCCTTGCATTTCCGGGATGCAGTTTGGGCTGGATTAGGTTGGCGCAGGCTGGTTTCCATAGGAGTAAACATTAACGCGATGGCTACACCGTAAATCTAGGGTGTTTAGGAACGCCCCTCCTATAAGGCGTATGCCATATCAAACCATACACACCCTGTAATGAATTTCGTTTCAAATTTCCAATCAATTAATTGGAAAGTTTGCTGCACGAATTGTCTGGGATCAACTCAACCATTTCGAGAAAATTTGGAAACCCGAAATTCCTACATTTTAAGAGAATGTTCTACTACAAAACCCAGTTTTTAAGTCTTCGGAAAGCTCCAAAACGTTTTTGGAATTTACTATTGTTAGATTTTTTTCCCACAAAGGAAGCACAAACTGTTTGGAAATTTCAGACCAAAATTATTATTGTGTAAGGCGTCCCAGCAGCATAATCTGTTCAGAGAAGGAAGGCCCTCGGCCTTCTTGGCATGCATGGGACCACTGCGCCAGCAACTGCAGCAAGCAACGCGACCTGGACCTGCTCTAGTCCCGGGCCTGGAAGCCTGGGGGAGAATGAGCAAAGGAACCGGGCAGGTAGAGGGCAGTGACAGCGGGAGCGTGGACCTGGTGGCAAAGAATGAAATTTTGAGCGGGCTGCAGGATAAACGCGATTCAAACGCTGTTGGGCCAGAGTCTAAAAAAAAAAAAAAAAAAAAAAAAAAACCTCTTCAAGTTCTAAGCGAGTATCTTGCAAACTACGGGATGCAGCGGCAAAAATGTTTCGGCAATTGGTGGGTGGGCGGGTAGGGCAGGAGCGGGAGGCTGGGCGCGGAGAGCTCTACGGACATGCGTGCGGGGGCGGGGGGAGCGGGAACAGGAGGGGTCGGCGTAGTCCAGCCAGGCGAAGCAAGCCACGCCACGCACAACACCGCGCCACTCCACGCCACGCCTCGAGTGCGTGCCAGCTCCAGCGCCGCCTCGCCACGCCACGCCGCGCCACAGCTGAAAAACTGAGAAGTAAACAAACGATCAGTCATCGGTGCCCGGATGCTGGGCCATGAATGCATAGACAATGGCCCTCTATTAACAGCCAGCCAAGTCACACGAACTCTAGCCTCAGATGAACGCGTCTCTTCTTCTTATGCACAAACGTGGACAAGCACGAAACAGGCCCCCAGCGTACGAGGATGAGGTCGCTACTAGGGCTGTGAAGGAGCTACGAAAGCTGCGAACTAGGGGAATGGTAATGCCAGCCCCTAACAGGGCCTGTCAAAAAAAAAAAAAAAAAAAAAAAAAAGAAACGCGTCCCTACGACGAGAATAAGAGGTGGCGAATTGGTCTCTTCGCATCAATGCGTTATGGAAAACCAAAACGCCTCTGACCATTTCACTTTTGCATCCGCGGCCAGACCAGTATCAAAGCCGCGGGTTCCGCACTACAACTTTGCCTACGGCGTGCACCGATGGACGGGTGGTGTTGATTGAATGGGATTGTTGGAATAATTTGTAGATTATTGTAGGTATGCATGGCGTTTTCTGCCCTATACTGTGGCACAACCCTACTCCCCGGGCAGGTTTGAAGATTCTTAATCGATGATTGTGTCTTATTGTCTCCAAATGATTGCTGATTTGATGACTGATTGTATTTGTGGGCCATTCGATCGAAGAACAGATTTTAATGGCTTGCCTCTGTCGCGTTGCTGCGTGACACATTTGGCGTGCCATCGCGAAGCCTGAGACACTGTCTGGCGGACCGTGTTAAAGCGCATAGCCACTCACATTGTTTAGCAGCAGGGTGAGAGAGTGCGGAAGGTTGTGTACATGCTGAAAGCGATGCCACACTTTCCGCATTCATCAGGTTTTCTATACCTGAGTGTCCGCTGCGTGCAAAGTAGACAGGGGCAACAAAATGCGAGGTTAAAAATGCCAATGGGCGCTCTGTGCAACGTTCGCAATTTCTGTGAGATCACCGGAAGGGGTCGCGCAGGGCACCCGAATGGGGAAGCCTAACTGCATCAGTAAAAACCAAGGGTGCAGAAATGTTTTCTTAATATTTTCGTAGATTAATCTGGCTAAGGTAGGGAAGGGCTTAAATTTCAAGTAAAACGCTGTAAGTTTTACGGTTTTTGAAATATCGGCGTTTTAAGTGCGAAAATATATCAACATTACATTGACGCGAATTTAGGACTAAAAACATCGATGTGTCGAAAACCGTAAAAGTTGCAGCGTTTTCCTTGAAATTTTAACCCTTTCAAGCCGTATTACAGCCAAATTGACATTAGAAAATATTTTGAAAAAATTTCTGCAACAAGGCTTTTCAAGCATCCTAATTCGATCTCGCCCATTGACATTTTCAACCTCGCATTTTTGTGCCCGTGTCTAGTACACAGGTCTGTTTTGAACTTACCGTTCGCGCCCGAAGTTATGTCCACGATAGTTCCGGTAACGGCGAGCAGAATAAGAACGACGCAGATAGTTCTGTAAAAAACGCAAAGAGAGGCAATGCACCATCAAGGAGGGATAGGGATACCCTAAAGAAAAGATATTTACATTTGATAAAAATGTTCTCGTAACATTACGTAAACTCGTGCACCCCTAATGGGCTCCCGTACAGAAAAAAAGTTAATGTAGGAGGTCTATTCCAGAGACAATAAGAGGAGGTCGTGGAGATCGAGGGGGTAGCCACTCGTGTATTAGTCGGGTCATCCAGACGTGCCATTACGCGTAATAGGAATAGAATTTGGGCGAATTTTGCGCAAAATCGTCCCAATAACTGATATTTCAGGACGTAATAACTGTTTAGTAATAGCGTAATAGCGCGTAATAGGGAGTAGTCGGGTCACGTATTTCGAGAGTGGACACCCCCTCGGTGGAGACTGCTTACAGACATCATAATTTAGACTCCTTGAACAATCTCAGGAATGTCTTCGCCGGATCTCATCGAAAGCTCTTTTTGTGTCGTTTTTAGACACAAAGACACAAAGAGACAACGCCTAGACAGTCCCGAGACCACCGCGAGACATCAGGGAGACACCCCGCAGACGACACGGAGACGTACGGGAGACGGTCCTGCGACTACCGTGAGACACCCCGCAGACGACACGGAGACTTACGGGAGACAGTCCCAAAACCACCGCAAGACATCGGGGAGGCACCCCACAGACGACACGGAGACGTACGGCAGACAGTCCCAAAACCACCGCGAGACATCCGGGAGACACCCCGTACAAGAAATAGCAGATCCGGTCTCCAGCGGAGACATTCTGGAGACAACTGGAGGACAGTTTTAGAGTCTTCACGGAAACCACAACAAAATATCCCACCGAGACACTTTGGAGACATCCTCAAGAAATCGGAAAAATTATAATTTCCTCACGTACTGCTATCTCTGCGCGCTCTTGGCCAAGCGGGCAGCGAGACGGACTTTGGAGTCAGGGATCCGAGGTTCGAAACCACCAATATCCCGTCATCGCCTTCCAAATTTTTTTAATCTCCATGGAAAGTGTCTCAAGGTTGTCTCCGTACTGGCTCAGCGCGGTGCCTTCATCTTGTATTGTATCCTCCTGTGAACCGGATGTCTCGCGGTGGTCTGGGGACTGTATCCCGTACGTCTCCGTGTCGTCTGCGGGGTGTCTCCCCGATGTCTCGCGGTGGTCTCGGCACTGTCTCCCGTACGTTATCTTGTCTGGAGTGTTTCTCTCAGAAGTCTCCTAAAGATCTCGGTTTGGTCTCAAAGTTGACTGCGTCAGGTCCCCAACAAGTCTTGCTGATGTCTTCGTCGATGACTCCGTCTTCTGGAGTATGGCTGAAGAGTGTCTAAAAATGACACAAAAAGAGGTTTCGATGAGATCCGGTGAGGACGCTGCAGACAGCTGCCCAATTGTGGCGTGCATGCACCCTCGCTTGACAGAACTTGGCGGGCTTGCCTTAGTGCTATACGGAATGTAGAGACAGCATAAAACAAAATGGAAAGGAGGAAGACATGCCGAACTTGACACTCAAGGACAGTTGTCTGCTTAATTGCCACACGACTTACAATGCATTTCTTTACTTACTTCTTAGGGGGCGTTCATTAATAACGTAAGGCCGTTGAGGGGGTGGGGGGATATTTTACGTGCGTGCATTCTTTCCATAAGGTTGTGGAACTTTTATCGAACTGAGCGTGCGACAGTCCAATTTCGCTGTAGGAACTTTCAGAATGCCAATGAAACCACGAACTGGGTAGAAGGCTCCGGTGAGTACCGCCTGCATTACGTGTGAATTCCGTCTGAACAGTTCAGACGGTGTTCACCTACACTGAGAAAAATCTTTGGCTCCCGCACGCTGGAGAGCGTCTGAATCTAGTTTGAATAACGGCCACTCTTCAGTCGGAATGCAGATGAGATTTATGACGGAATTCAGACAGCCAAAGGTCTGTTCTGCCGTCTGGATATGAGCTGAAACCGTCTGCACAATCAGTGTACGAACGATATTCACTGGTCGTTTCTACCGGGGTGCCAGACTTGCAGCAGAGGCCACTTGTTGTACCACAGCTGGATGCTGGGTCTGCTAGATCACACTTGCGATCATTGTGTCTATGCCGTGCCTGGCTACGCCCTACGTACATGACGATCCAGTCTGTGGTGTCCGCGCGCCGCCAGGGCCCAGCGACGCTCGTGGAGCCTTTGGGAAGCTCCCCCTCGAGCCTGAGGCTCGGCAGCAGCCTGGTGTTGGCGGCGTCCACGGCGCTGTCCAGCGCGGCCTGCAGCAGCCGCTCCGAGCACGTGCTGGGCACGCACGCCGCCACGCGCACCACCAGCAGCCCCACGTACTCCGCCTACGGTTTGTAAACCTCATGGGATGATAATGCAAGGCCTGACCTGTAACCTTGTACACTGCAAGCGCGGATCCACGGGGCAAATTGCAAATTGAAATGAATTTGTTCCGTGAGACGATTGTTTTGAGTATGTGGTATCTCTGTCAATGAGAAGAGAACCCTGGGAAGTTGTCGGTATACAAATATGATACGCGTCTGCTAAACTCTGCCGACCACCGCTCCAGCCTATTTAGACGTTTTGGAACAGTATTAATCTATTCCACGATAGGTAGCGACTTGTCTGCCTAACATATGTACTTGGACCCGTGTGACAAGTTTTAGCGAGGGGACAACCACGCATTAAAAATGTGTTCACAGATTTCAGGATTTCGTCGGATTACACCCCGTGGTTTTTGTTAATTTTAGAATTCTATTGCTTTTCTGGTCATTTCAGCATGTGTAGGTGATATTTTTCGGTATGAAGTCGAAGTCCAACTTAAAATTCGCAATTTTTATCAATTTCTTTTTAAAAATTTCTAGAATTTTGTTCACATGATTACGCTAGTGATTCGCCCCTCGAGTTTTAGTGTAGTGTGCACTGCTGAGTATGTAACACACCTAAAAACAACACGGCAGCGGCCGAGAAACTAGCATATCCGCGCACGCGATTTCTCATACCTTCTCGTTCCGTTCTTTTTGATTTCTATCTACCTTCTCACTTCCGGTTCACGTCTTCTCCAGACTACCCTGTTGACCCTTGTTATTGTTTTACTCTATCTTGATTTTACATCAATCATAGTGAAAGTTCTAAGTATGAAGAAAACAAAGGCCTCGCAGGATTCGTCAGTAATATTACGAAGAAGTTATTTTAGAGGCTACAAAAATCTTCGCGGGCTACAAAGTAAAACTTCGATATGCGAAGGATGTCACGAAAACTTCATTCTTGGTATTGCGAAAACCTTCTTTGTAGTATTTTTACCGCGAACCCGAAGCATTCCTCATTACTCACATTCCGCACGCCCTCCTCGTGTAACGCCTTCGCCATTAGGACTTGGCTAACGCGAATTCTAACGTCATCGGCCGTTGTCTTCTCGGTGTGGTTCTGAGTGACGGTCTTCTGGATGACCAGGGAGGGCAGCGCATACCGCCCGCTGAAGTCCGTGCCAGCCGAGTCTACGCACTCGTCGTAGTTGCCCAGGTCGCCCAGATTGCCGTACAGAAAGCCCGTCAGATGCTTTGAGCTCGAATCCAGCACTGGAAAGAGACAATGTGCGCCGCTGTCTGTGTGACGTCAGCCCGCCTTCCTGCCGAAAAACTTGAAACGGCGCGCGAGACGGCTTTATGGCCAGGGTTGTTAAAGTTAAGTTACGGTTTAACGGCGTTACGCCGTTAACGCTAAAGTTAATTAGCGTTAACGGTAGCGCGTTACGATTTTCGAATGCTCGTAACGATAACGAGTTACGTTAATTGGATTTGTTAACGCATTAGCGCCGTTAACGTTTACCGAAGCGTCATTTGAACCGTAATAAGTTAAGCAGTTAGTCAGTTTCACGACTGAAATCTTGGCTAAAATCTTCATTTGGGAATTCTCCCAGAAAGAACCGTTCTGCCTTTACCACCTATCCTTGTCCGCCCCTCACCTTCGTTTATGTCTGCATCGACTGCACACCGGAATGCCCCCAAAATGGTAAAAATGGTTAACGTTAACGGCGTTAATGCGTTAACGTAACTTTAGCGCGTTAAGTTTTCAAAATTGCCGTAACTTTAGCGCGTTACGTTAACAACCCAAACGTAACGGGTTAACGTTAGCGCGTTACATTTCTAAATTAACTTTGACAACCCTGTTTATGGCCTTCCAGAATGTGCGGAACTCCGAAGGGTAAGGATCCAGGATATGCTACGCGAATGTGAGAGCAGTGCATGTTATTGAAAACCGGAGCAGTCAACGCAAACCCTGTAGTTTAGAACTGTCTTAAACACACTAATTCCGTATGTACAGACAGAAAACAAGTGTTCTATGCAGTGCATCAGTTGACCCACTGTCCGACAGTGGCGTAATTAGGGCCTATGAAAGGGGGGGGCGATGCTTCACGTGTTGCCTACCTTCAGGGGCAAACCTTTAAGGGTTGCCTACATTCGGGGTCAAAGGTTTCCTTCGGGGACCCAAAAGGGGGGGCGATCGCCCCCATCGCCCCCCCCCCCCCCCTAATTACGCGCCTGCTGTCCGATGAAAACTGTTGAAGTGCACTCTAAGAAACACGAGTGGCGGGAGTAGCGGTCCCACCTACCCACATGGGAATGTGACACATTTGTGATGTTCTGCCAACCTCATGATGTGCTCTGCATAACACTTGTTTTCTCAATCTAATTTTATGCCGAAGGAACAGACGACTTTGCAGCTGCAGGAGCTCTAATATTGTGCGGAATAGCGCATAATTTGTCCGTTATTACGCACATTATTTTGCAAAGCTTCGCCGCACGAGCAAAATCGTCAGTAACCGTTGTATACAATTCTACAAAAGAGTTGAGTGTGAAGGCACATGAAAACTTCGTACTTTCTCGAAAGCTCTGACAGACGCGGTTTTTGAAACAGATCAGAGAATATACTTTTGTGACCGTTGGCTGGATTGGAGGCTCAATGTATCGGTGTATCCGTAGGCTTTTTATTGCGAAAAGGAAAGCATACGTCAATGGGCGCGACAGTTATTTTTTCCTGACGCACTCGGGAGGGCAATGAAATTGGAGGTGCCAATATCGCTGTAGGACCGTGGACTTACTCTGCGCAGCCCACTGCTCGGGCACGGCGAGGCCACGTGCCCATTGCTGCAGGCTGGTGATGCAGGCGGCGCCCTCGGCCTCCAGGCGGGAGTCCTTAGCCACGGCCTCCCGGACGTGCTCCAGCAGGTGTGATGGCAGCCTGAGGGCGTCCTGCACCTGCTGCAGCGCGCCACCCGCCTGGTCAACGCTAAGTAGACCTGTCGGACTGGCGCTCCCCGAGGCCACCAAGAAGGCGGAAACTGCCACGAAGACAAACCTCATCCTCGGTAGCGTTCAAAACCTTTCGTACAAAACAACAAGAGAAAAATGGAAAAAGAAACACGGTTAGACAAGCTAACAAAGGGCCTTCCCCAACTGTCACCCTCAGATCTTGATGAAACTTTTTTGGCTTGATCTACAAGTAGTAAAACCCCCGTAAACCGATAAGGCACGACGGGTTTAATTCTTGGTCACGGACGCGCAAAATAACAATAGAAACATGGAAACAAATGTCGTAACTTTGTTGAGTACTTTACCACGCACCCGACGAAAGTGGTTAAGGCAGGTAAATTTTACTATTTCTAACCTGACCTCTGCCGTAAAATCGTTGTGAAGAACGACTTACTATGTGCGAACGCATACGAGGCACCCGACCTCTGCTGGCGATGCTCTGTGTGTGGATTACCACGCCGGTGTGAAGCGCAGATATGTGCCGACAGCTCAAGCTACGTGACCCCCACCGCGACCAGGATGTCGCACCTAAAGTCCAGTCATACTAGCAGCAAAAGGGCATTTTGATAGAAAAAGAAATATATATATATATGGACGAGATTTTGGGATTTGGAAGCGTTCAGAATAACGCCTATAGTTACCATGCTATGTGAAGTAAATTACTTGTTTCACTTTGTTTTTCTGCATGATGCTTCTATATTAGTCATTTAGCTGTATTTCAGTGAGGCAAGGCCATGTGCCACTGCTGTGTACTTTCTAACCCATATGCTATTTTTTATTGCCGTTGACTTCGACCCTTGATCGAGGAAGACTTTGATGTTTGAATGGTCTCTCTGAAGTTACTGCCGGCTGTTATTTTCTTTTCATTTTTTATCAATCTTTGCATTTCTTTAAATTGATCTATTCACTCTTCTGGTCGTTTTCTGCTAGCAGTGTACTTTTTATAACCGTATGTTTGTTGCTAACAGTTACAAACAGCATGACACGTACGATTATTTCTAGCGGAATTTATATACCGTTTCAACGCATATTTTAAACACCTGTTTTTAACGAATGTCTTCAGGCAAACACTGTATTTTTTTTATCGCGTCATCGTGTTCCTTACACCTTGAAGGGTGGGTGTGCAAATGTTCATGCATCTCACGCTACAGGAAGTGCTCCGGATTTGAGATTTCCAGTACACAAGCACATCGGCTCTACGTAACACCTCTCCCTTATTTTTAAGCTCCTTCCTCTCCTTTCAAGACCTTTAAAACTTTACAATATTCCACTTCATTTAAAATTCTAATTCCTTTTCAGTAACGCTTTACAACCAAATTAAACAGATCTCCATTAGAAATCAAATTAGAATTGCTGAATCATTAACCATGATCCTGAAAGAATCTCCTTTCCACTTTCGCACGTCTACGTGCTCGTTTAGATCGCTAATTTCTGTATCAGCGAATGCATTGCATTAACTTTGCCTCACGGGAAGAAAATACAACATTATCCGAACCGTCATCGTCTGAATCCATTTTGATGACGAGATATTAAGAATTACTTCCGTAAACAAACAGTCGTCTTCTTGCCAGCCGATAACAATAACAACCGCCGGGTCGTCTGCACACAGCTGTGCATCATTACAGTGTACAATGTACATTTGTGATTTTGACGACTGTTTTTCTTCTTGTTACAGCATATGTGCAAGGGATCTACGTTAAGTATGGAGGAAAACTGGAAGAAATTATGTATGATCCTTACAAAATTCTTGAAAATCTAATCTGCAACTCCACGGCTGCGTAATGTGTTTATGAATCCAGTTCCTGATTGCACTCGTTCAACTTCATCTGCTGCTTCAAGCTCGGTGTTCCAGCCACAACCTTCCACATCTATGTCCCCATCTTTCACACCCCTTCAAGAACCTACATTTTCCACACCCCTGCCTTCCACCTCATCTACATCCCAATCTCTCGCACCCATGTCAACACGTACAGCTAACACCTGAGCATGGATATGCTGCACATGCACATTTATCCCCTACTTTCCCTCCCATTTATGGTGCACCATCTGCTACTCCAGTTGATCCCCTTGATATGTTCGTAGCTGACACATCATCAGAAAAACAACATGAAGTGGTGCTGTTGCCTCAACGTTACTAAATTAATTTATCACGTTTTCAATTGGTTGTTATGATTTTTCAGCTGGCTGTTATTGGCAAATGTGTGATTTGCAACACCTTTTTTCCATTTCTGTTTCGTTTTGTTTTTTATTTGCACTTGTTAACAGTAGATATGTCTGGAAAGACCTAATTTGTAGAATAAGTAGAACATGACTGTTAATTTCTAATATTCTTGATTTCATCTTTTGATTACAAAAAAAAAAAAAGTTCTTGGAAATGTGGTTACTGTGCCTGTGTTTTATTTGTGCAGTGGGCCATTCTGATTCTCGTCAAAATTGTTCTCAGACTTTCACCTTTAAATTGGTTCTAACGAGAATAGATTTGTGAAGTGTTCGTCCCTCAAGGTAAACGTCATGAGAGAATGGTAACGAGATCTCAGTTCTGTGATAGATTCATAGTTATATTTCTCTAGTCTCCAACTAAGGTGCTGTACATACAGTGTAATTTCTATATTTCCAATGTTAGTTGTCAAATCCATCAAAACTTAATTGGCTGAGCGAAAGCGAAGTCCTTACCCCACTGGCCCAAAAATGTTTTGTCTGTCTGTCTGCGTGTCTGTCTGTCCGCGCGATTCGGTTTCGTAGAGGGCTTAAATTTGGACCACAATCTTCTTTTATCATACCGGAGTCAACCTCACATCGGGGGCACCGTAGACAAAATAGTTTCTAAGATAATTTTTACAACTGGTCTTAGATTTGATGAAACAAACTCACAACATGCCAAAACCGACCTAAGGTGCTGCTGTAGGTGCTGGTTGGCAAAACAGGGCCTTCTTGAGCACAAACTGGAACGGGTGGGCTAACTTTTAAATCACGCAGAATTTAAAACTTAAATATGGCGACTGCCCGCATCTAAAGTCACCCCAAGACTCCAGTCAAGATGCCGAAATCAACCCCAGGTGCTGCTTCAGGTGCTAGGTGTCAAATCAGGGCCCTCTTGGGCAGGAACTGGAACGGGGGGCCATTTTAAATCGTGCAGAATATCAAACTTAAGCATGGCGACCGACCCCCTCTAGAATCACCCCAAGACTCCAGTAAAGATGCGGACCTCGACCCCAGGTGCTGCTGCAGGTGCTGGGGGTCAAAACAGGGCCTTCTTGAACAGAAGGAGGAACAAAAGGAAAAACTGCTAAAAAAAATGGCAGTATTTTGAACTTACAGATGGGAACCGACCACGCTTAAAATACACTTAGGACCTTAATCACAACCCTGAAGAGAAGAAGACCCCAGGTGCTGCTGATGGTGCCAGTGTTCAAGGCGGAGCCTCCTTGGACCGGAACTAGTTAGCCTAGGGTAGGTTAGGTTTGAGCAGCATTGAATATGGTAGAGTTCACAATGAGTAGCGTGTTGGAGTAGGCTAGGTCGAAGTAGGCTAGGTTAGAGTAGAGAAGGTTAGGTTAGAGTAGGGTAGGGTAGAGTAGGGTAGGTTAGAGTAGGCTAGGGTTGGTTACGTACGAGAAGGGTAGGTTAAGTTAGAGTTGAGCACGAGTAAGTACGGTAGAGAAGTTCACAATACGGTGGAAGTAGGTACGTCCAGCGGTTAGGTTAGAAGCGTAGCGTCCCTCGCGCCCCAAGACCGGCGCCCGCAGGGCGCCGTATTGACTGTTTTGCCCCGCAGGGTCCCACACGCCCGGTGACAGCCGCCGGCAGGCCAAGGTAGGTGGACGCCAGGCGTGGAGGGGCGGAACAGTGGCTCGCGGTGAGCGAAGCCTGTTACGCCACGACGTGGTCTGGCGTACGCTTACCTTGTTTAATTTATAATGTCTTATTTTTTGATGTTGTTAACACTTGTATTTAAATGGCAGCGGGGTAAAACTTAAGCTATTTCGACCACCGTTTTCCCCGACCCCCTCAGAATTTGACGCTACTTGGTGAATCGGCTCCAATAAGGGTCTAGTGAAAGGTCCTACGACGGTTTTGTCCCAACTCAGATAGTTGCGGAGATATCAGCAAGTGATATTTGCGTTTTTTACACTAAACTGGCAAAACGTGCGTTGCAGAGGTTCGGGGAAACTTGAATATCTCAGCCGCTTTAAAAGATATCAAAAAAACTGAAACAGATTCGGATTCAGCATGAAAAGACGCTTCGATTTGGCTATTAAAAAGTATGGGTCATCATGGCACCCATATGCGATACACTTTAAGTGAAACTTTTGAAATGTTACCTTCGAGATATCTCAAAAGACGCCATCATGGATTTTCGTGAAAATTTTATGGAGGCTTCCCCTAACATAGTAGTATAACCCCATAAAGTTTCATCCTTTATATTTGAGAACTCTCGGAGATGTAGGCTTGGACGTGTTACAGTGTACCCCAAAATCGACGTATTTCGGCTGTCAGCGCGACCCAACGACGCGGCGCGTGCCGCGCGCTCGTTCGTAATCCGCGCCACTCTTGCTCCGGTAGTCACGTGGTTGTCGGGACACGTCACAGCAGCGAGTTTCTCATACTTGAGGCCCGCCCTCCTCATGCTCGCCGTAAAGGGTTAGGTTTTCTAGATGAAATTTTACTTTTCGCGTGCATTTCGTGTGACAATTATGTCATTCTCCATTCGCGAGTGATGCGAATAGTGCAATCAATACTGGTGTGCAAGCCACCTCCGAATGACATGTCATCAGAGTCTGTTTTGAGAATTTAAGTGCATTGGCCCAGAGTTGTATGTTGTATTTATATTCTGTACTTGTCTTTTCCTGTAGAAAGCCATGGAATGCCGAGCAGGCCCCTCATTGTGCTCTGTTAGAAGGGAGGGCTGGGTTTGTGGCGGTGAAATTGTTCCCAGAGGTGATCTCTCAGACACTGAATGCGCTCTGTTGAAAGCCAGAACTGGTGTGGTTCGAGTGAAGTTGGAGCGTCTACCTTTATACTGTGGAAGCAGTGACCCAATTAAGTTTGTATTCCTTTTTTCTCTGGTAGACATTTTTGTGCTTGCGTCATATAATGCTTCTCATGGAGAAATATTGGTTACAATAAAGGTTTACCCATCAATCTATTTATTCTTTACAAATATTTAGAAACCAGATTTAAATTATATTATTAATAGTTCAAGAATTGGGAATAATTTTTCAATACTGATAAAATACTGTTGTGATCAGTTGTAGTAACATTTAAGTGCAATGAAGCAAATATACTTTATTCACACTGTTTTCCTTTTCTTTGATTTTGCTGCAGTATTGGACCTGTTTGAATAAAGGCAAAGAGAGTAAAGTTACTTTCAGTTGAGACAAAGGGAAGCAGTAGGATAAACCGTTTTCTTACCCCTGGTCCGCTGTTTGAAGAGCAGCTGATCTTCTTGCCCGTTTTGTTTTTTGAGGAAGAGGCCCAAATCTGAAGTGGCAAGTAAAAGTGTCAGACGAAGCACATCGAAAAGCCATTAGAATGAAATTGAAAAACAAGTCACCTTTTTGATATCCACTGATCTGCATATTGCTTATGTTCCTTTTTTATTTTTACACTGTTCCCACTAAGACACTCTGCATTGATGATGGCTATTATATCTTTCACATTTCTAACAATTTGTGTTGCCTCTGTGGTTGAAAATTCATAAACAAAAGAGCTGCCTTGCTTTTGCATCGGGATCATTTTCACTTCTTGCGATGCTGCAGAGGTTTCACAAACAACAGCTACTGTCCATGTTGTGCCACCTTCATGAACCAAAACGTATCCATACAAGTCAGCAAAGTTCACTGTATCCATTTGCCCAAAGTAGTGGTAGCATCCAACATCAGCAAAAGAATATTGCTTCAAGAATACAACATCTCTACTTTTTGGAATAACTGCATGTGCTGCTGATATTCCATGGACATCTGGAGCATTAGAAAACCTTTCTTGGAATCTCTGCGTCACTTCTGCAATACTTTCTTTACTGACGTACACAATTTCGATGCTTTCCTTGAATTTGTTTCTAGCCCATTCGAAGATTTCTTTTGGAGTGGTCAGAGATTTTCCCTGGAGACTTTCTCTTTTTGCTAATCTCTTGATAGATCCGGCAAGGCCATCACATGGGCCCTTCCCATGGGAGGTGGCAAAAAAGTGCCACTCAGCAGTCACCCCAAAGTCTTCAAAGTGGTTTCTTAAGTTGATAACATTTTTTTTATTCTTATACTGGGACGCAGCTCCATCACTGAAGTAATTAATGTGTCCCAAAGTTCCAATCTTCTTCCTTAAATATGGAACCAACTCATGAAGGAAAGAGTACACGGTCTCATTTCTGTGATCCTTCGTATCAGAGATAATAACAAAGTTCTGATGTTCAACTTCTTCCTTACGATAGTAAACTACGAAAGGATGGATGGTGACTTGTCTGTCAGACCAATGCACACCTTGTGCTGCCTCTTGCCACACCGGAGAGTAGTTCTCAGAAAAATCACCCATGACAACGCATACTCCTTCCTTGAGATTGTCCTTTGAGTTGCGCAAAAAGCGAGATTGTTGCCTTGCAAGGAAGTCGTGAAGCAAAACTTCTGGAATTTGCCCTAACAATTTACCAGTAAACTCTGGTGATGACAAACTAAAACTTTCCATGTTGCATCCATCTGTCTTTGTCCACTGCTTAAACTGCACATGATCTACACAATACAAATCAAAATTAACTTCAAGCATTTCCTGCAGCAAAGAATAGTTAGGGCACTTGGTACATGTTCCCAAGTAACACGAGGGGGATTGTTCTTTACATATTACTTTCTTTAGTACTTCCATATAAGTTAAGATCTGGTTTACTCCTTCAACATCATCCTCAAGCTGTGCAGCAGCAACTAGTAGTTTAAAATTCTGATGAATTTCACAAACACACACAGTGTGTGTGCCTGCTGCACCCGCCAAGACACACTCTTTTGGGCGGAGTTCACAGAACTTTGAAAACCCTATTTTCAAATCCTTGTATTTTTCATCACTTTTAAGAGCCACATACAACTCATTCAGATTGCTAAGTAACAGTTTCTTTTGCTTATGAATCTTCTTGTCGCCCTCTCTTACACTAACATAGTCTTTCCTTCCAGGTAGCTCTCTCGAATACTCAGGATCATTGAAGAATTCAATCACTTTACTGACCACGTCATCACTTAAAGCTCTGCTTTTTTTCTGCAGTTCTGGCAGCACCCCATGTTGACCAATCAATGTCTTGGCAACCTGTAATAAATTGCATCATTAATTCACACTTCAGTAACATTAAATAAATCTAATATAATATTAAAAGAGCATTGTCAACATTTAAAGCAAAGTATAATTTGTATGAAAGCAATGGGAGGATAGTTGTTAGTTGTACCTTTGCGAAGTATCTCGTGATTTCAAACTCTTCTTGAAGGCGTGCAACAGGAAAGCTTGGAGGAAGCACTGACAATATCTGAAGCTGCCTTCGTTTGTCTCCTTCTGCAGCTTTGAACGATTCCTTTAATCGTGTTAACATTTCTTGAAAATATTTAGCCTCTTCTGTTTGATCTAAAACGTTTTCTACATTAGCAACTTTGGCAATTTTAGCATTCACAGCCTTCTTTATTTTGTCAACTTTCTCTGCCAAATACTTCTTTTGTTGAAGGCTCTTTTGGTTCAGAAATGGAGACTGACCAAAAGCCACCAGACTCTTGTTCACATTTTCCAGTACAACTTCAGAAGGGGTTGGGAAAAAATCAGCAGAGCCTATGCTGCCCTGGCTTTCTTGTGGTGCTATAGATCCTGTGCTGCTGCTCTGGCTTTGTGGTCCTGTTGAGCAACAAAGAAATGTTTACAAAACAATTGTTTATAACTGCATTCTCACAAATATCACACAACAACTACAACAAATGCTCTACTTGACATAGGTTCACAAACTAATGCACTTTGCTGGCCACCAGCATTAGAAGAACTTCTATTTCTTTTTGTATCTTACAGAGTAAGCGACACAAAACAGTTAATTATTTTTTGTTAATTAAACCACACATCGACTTAAAAGTAGAACAAATAACGCATGTCTTACCAGAATCACCGGGAGTTTCAGATTCTGTAGGACAATTTTGATTTTCTTCTCCATCTTCTCGACCTATGCAAAAAGAAAAGAAACAACATAATCTCTGGTTACTTGGGAAAAAAGCCTGATCATGTATTTTAAATAAAAAAAGAACTGCAATTTAAATACATCAATCATCCATACCAATCTCAGCATTTTGCAGTTTCTTGTAACAATTGACACACAATTTCTGACCTGGAATCAGGTTCACAATGGCACGACTGGCATCTGCAAAATCACTTTTGATTTCTACAAGACCATTTTTAATGTTCTTTTTATGGGACTCAAAAGGGTCACAGCAATATCGCTGCTTCCCACTGTATAAAGTTAGATACTCCAACTTGTGGTTCTCACACACAAAGTTCACTCGAACCACACCAGTTCTGGCTTTCAGCAGAGCGCATTCAGTGTCTGAGAGATCACCTCTGGGAACAATTTCACCGCCACAAACCCAGCCCTCCCTTCTAATAGAGCACAATGAGGGGCCTGCTCGGCATTCCATGGCTTTCTACAGGAAAAGACAAGTACAGAATATAAATACAACATACAACTCTGGGCCAATGCACTTAAATTCTCAAAACAGACTCTGATGACATGTCATTCGGAGGTGGCTTGCACACCAGTATTGATTGCACTATTCGCATCACTCGCGAATGGAGAATGACATAATTGTCACACGAAATGCACGCGAAAAGTAAAATTTCATCTAGAAAACCTAACCCTTTACGGCGAGCATGAGGAGGGCGGGCCTCAAGTATGAGAAACTCGCTGCTGTGACGTGTCCCGACAACCACGTGACTACCGGAGCAAGAGTGGCGCGGATTACGAACGAGCGCGCGGCACGCGCCGCGTCGTTGGGTCGCGCTGACAGCCGAAATACGTCGATTTTGGGGTACACTGAAACACGTCCAAGCCTACATCTCCGAGAGTTCTCAAATATAAAGGATGAAACTTTATGGGGTTATACTACTATGTTAGGGGAAGCCTCCATAAAATTTTCACGAAAATCCATGATGGCGTCTTTTGAGATATCTCGAAGGTAACATTTCAAAAGTTTCACTTAAAGTGTATCGCATATGGGTGCCATGATGACCCATACTTTTTAATAGCCAAATCGAAGCGTCTTTTCATGCTGAATCCGAATCTGTTTCAGTTTTCTTGATATCTTTTAAAGCGGCTGAGATATTCAAGTTTCCCCGAACCTCTGCAACGCACGTTTTGCCAGTTTAGTGTAAAAAACGCAAATATCACTTGCTGATATCTCCGCAACTATCTGAGTTGGGACAAAACCGTCGTAGGACCTTTCACTAGACCCTTATTGGAGCCGATTCACCAAGTAGCGTCAAATTCTGAGGGGGTCGGGGAAAACGGTGGTCGAAATAGCTTAAGTTTTACCCAGCGTTCTTTTTATATCAATAACCTGTGCTGTGCATACAGTGTGTAATTTCTATCTTCCTAATTTTAGATGTCAATTGCATCAATACTTAAATTAATTTATAATGTCTTGTTTTTTGATGTTGTTAATACCTGTATTCAAATTACAGCGTTCATTGTATATCAACCTTTCGAAATGGTTCAAGTATTTGTCCATTATGTTTAACTGGTTTCTGTTAAGTATACAAACCTGGCTGTGATAGCCTCTGCTGTGTGAATTTTTATTACTATTTTTGTTACTTTTGTTTATAATTTTGTTTCCCAGATGCTTAAATCTTCCTAATTTTAGATGTCAATTGCATCAATACTTAATTTAATTTATAATGTCTTGATTTTTGATGTTGTTAATACCTGTATTCAAACTGCAGCGTTCATTGTATATCAACCTTTCAAAATGGTTCAAGTATTTGTCCATTCTGTTAATCTGGTTTCTGTTTAGTATACAAACCTGGCTGTGATAGCCTATGCTGTGTGAATTTATGTTATTATTATTGTTACTTTGGTTTATAATCTTGTTTCCCACATGCTTAAACATGAATTAGAATGCATTTAGGAGTAGCTGTTACTTTTGTTGAGGCTATCCGAGGTGCACATTTTCTTTTCAAGGTTTTCTAATACAAGAAAAGAAAAGACGGTTGTGCATTTTCTATTCCTTGTGCCTTACGTCTTGTTGACCCAAGGCTCTTTCGCGACGAGAAAGCAGCGAGAAGAGAAAATGAAATCTGTGCACATTTTTACGGAACCAATTTTAAAATTGAAGGAGTCGCGCGAAGCGCGCCGTGTTCGGGGGGCGGGGCCCGCGGGGCTGCGTACCGTGACGTCATCAGCGCTGTGGCCGAAAGCGGCAACGTGGCAACAGCGCTCACCGCCATCCCCGCACTGGTCATAATTTTACCGTATTTTTCCTCGTAAATGGGTACACTTTTATGTGGAAAAATACGCAAAACTACTCCATGTGTACGGGAAATGCATTTGCCGTAATTTTGCCGTACATTAGTCCCGTTAATATGCAATAATTATGCCGTATTTTTGCCGTCCGGAATACGGCAAAAGTACGGCAAATTTACAGACCTCGGTTCTACACGGGCCGCTGCTCATCTCGTTCATTCTTTCTTCGGCGCTCAGAGCAGCAACTACTTCACCATCTCCTTTGACCCGAGCATCATTTTATTATCATCTCCACGTGCACGCACGTGGATTTCTCGGGGGGTCTTAGTGTTCGCTACTGTTAGCTTCTTCAGTTAGGTTCAGTATTCAAAATTTAATGGTAATTCTTTAGTCCAAGGGTTACTTTCACTTAAACGGGAGGGGAAGGGTCGGCCATTTTGGTCGACCTTGACATCGTGAACAGGTGGTTTTATTCCCGACTTCCAGGGTCGGAAGTTTCCATCTTGAGATATGTGGCTAAGGCCCTGCTGTGAGCTGTCCCTGAGTTGAGTCCGGCGGCGATGTTCCTGTGATGCCTGTCCATCTGGCCCGGCCATGCTGCCCTTGAAGCGCATGAACCGTTTTTAACCCGTCCCGACACGTTTCTTTGGAAACGGCAGGAGCCGGGCTTATAGTCTGATGCCGACTGTTTGTTCGTTCGGGCGGACGTGTGTACGCCGACTTATCGTTCACAAAAAAACTTCAAAGTTGGAGGATAAACTCCTTTCTGAACGTAGAACCACGTATACGGTGGCAACAATTTTCGATTTATATCGCATTTTTGGTTAATGACAATATGTCTGTTTTTGTTTTTTTAGGTTAGGGTTGGCCGCCGCGCGCACACCATTACCATCGCGGCGCGCACAGGGACGGGCTCAGGTTAACGATTTTAATCGTAACAAATACATCTGCTATCGGGCACTTCTAGGGAGACTTGAGGCGGGGGCCGAAGGCCCCCGCAAACGCCGCCGGCAGGCCAAGCTGGCCAAGTCCCCCTGTCGAAATGAGGTGTCGGTGGAGCGCAGCGGAACTGGCACCGAGCTTGACGGTTGGGACGGGCCAGCTTGTTAGCTGTCGTGAAGACCTCAACTCTCCGTCACCATCCGCCGACTTTGTAACTTTCTTTATGAAGTACGGCTGTGCTATTCTTTATTTCAAGGAGAGACTTTATTTTCTTTGCATTTTGGCCAGCGCCACATGGCGTTTTGATTTGGCCTGTGATGTGCTATGGGTAGTATAACCTCACTCTCGCCTGGCATGGTGTGTGTGTGTGTGTGTGTGTATTGTGACAGATTTTGTTTGCTCTGGCTTTATGTCAGTTTACTCTGTGCTTTTCAATTAGCTCGCTTATTATGTGCTTTTGCTGCCAGAGCTTGTGTATTTAGTTTCATTTAGCTTTAGTTCTTTTCCCCCCATTTGATACTCGTTATTTCCGTTTTCTTCGACCATTGATCGAGGATGACTTTGCTATTTGAATTGCCTCTCTAAAGTTATTGCCAGCTATTATTTTCTTGTTTATTATCAAGCTTTGCATTTATTTGAATTGATCTATTCACGATTTTGGCGGTTTTCTGTTGATGGTGTGCTTTTTCTAGCCATATGTTTGAGTCTAACCTGGCCCATCGTGTGACCACATGTTGTCAGGTACAAATGTGTGTTATCATTTTATTAATGCAATGGATGTATTCATTTCTACTTCTAAAGGAAGATCTTTGTGTTAGCTTTAGTTCAAACTCTGATTTGTTTTAAATTTACTTGAAAAAGTTGCTTTTTTGACAGCTTTTAACATCTAAGGTAACTTTACCTTATTGTGTCTATGTATTGGCTTTGTGATGTAAACTGGTGCTACCAGTCCCTTTTCCTTTGCAGCCTGCATGGCTCAGACCCATAATTTAGTATAAAATTTAGTGTTTTGGCACCATGTTGCATCACTTTATTATGATGTCTTTGCTTTGCTTCATAGTGGAATGAATGGCCACTCCTGTGTGTGTTGGTCTTTGGTTTAATTATAGTTAACTTTAAATTGCATCTTATTCAATGTTGGGGCGGTTTTGCTTTAGTTTTGGCCTATGAGCTGCTTTGGAATATCTTGCTTTACCGCCTCCAGGCTAGGTGGCTTCGGTATCTCTCGGTCTGGAGGCGTGTCCTAGTCAAAATTTAGCTTCTTGCATTAGCTTTGGTTGTCCTACACATCATGCAGCGAAGGTCGGAGCTGTAAGAAATCTGTTTGCTTTAGATTGACCCGGCTATGCTCTAGGACATGATTATGTATTTTCTCTGGGACTAACGATAGGCTGAGGAAGGTGGGGACTTTCATTCTAATACAAAACATTATCTGCTGTCTTGCTTTATTTAGAGTTTTATTACATTTGCATGTTTCCATTTTAAACTGGGTCAACAATCTGAGGTATAACGACGCGGCGAGGAAAGGGACTATGAATTTGGATTGTGTTTGGGACCAACACTGAGGATGTAGGTGGGTATTTATCTGAACTATCCTTATCTAAACGCTGTGCGTTATTACTACGTTATTACTATGTGCTATTTTTTTTGCATTGTGAACTTTTAAGGTATTATGCGTCACTTGTCGATTGTTATTGTATTGCTGTGTATTGTGTGTCGTCTTGGGGCCTGTTGCTCCTTTTTTCTTCTTCTTTTGTCTTGTGGTATATTGAGCCCGTATTATAAGTGTTTTTCATTTGTTGTGTATCCCGCTTCCTTTAAAATATCTTTATATATTACATTGGATTGTATATATGTGTATCCCACTTTCAGAAGACTAGAGAGAGAGACTTCTACTATTAAACTTTGGTGATGGTACGTGAAGTATCATGATTTCCCCCCTCCCTAATCCCACACACTTTTACCTCTGAGACAGCTATTAGTTTACACGCCAACTTTGCTTTAACAATCCTCTTTTGAGAGATGTTTTGGTGACGCCTTCGAGTGGTATTTTCTTTAGCTTCATGCTAATTAATTGTTGAGTGGCAGCTTCGCTGCCTGGCGCCCGAACATTAGCCTTCGGTAATTTCAGATTATTTTGTACCCACCCACTCTCCGCAATTTCTGTTGGGTTCTGGCTTTGCACTGCGCTTTATTCCAAAGTAAGCTTCGCGCTTACAAGTGGTCTATACTCGCCCCACTCAGCTTCCCCACGCCGATGCCCTCAGCCGATACCCCGTCAGGCCCGGCCCCACAGACTGCGCTAAGTGCAGGCGCATTGAGGACCGGGGCGGTAAGAGCGACGACCCCGCCGTGAACACGACCAGCGTCCAGCCGGGCGACGGCTTTGCCCCCGCCGACGGGCTTCAAGGCTAGAATGAGGACCCCGACATCGCCCCTATTCTAGCGGCAGTCCAGACGGGCGTGCGGCCGTCCTTGCAGGACGCCGTTGAGATGTCTGATATCACACACGCCCTGTTTCTGCAATTCAATGAACCCTCAAAGAAAAAAAAGGAATTTCCCCCAAACTTCAGCGCCACCAAAATTATCAATGACATCATTGTAAAAATTGAAAATAATGGCCGCTTTTGCGTGATCCACATCGATCGCCTCGCAATACAGCGAGCGGGTCGCCGCGACCCTATGTGCGCGCCAATTATTTCGTTTACAGACGATCTGAACTCGAAATTGAATGGGCGGTAGCCCGAGCTACCCGAACGCTGCCCCGACGCTACCAGCCACGGCTCGAACAGCGCTGCTGTCGCCCTCTCTCTGCAGGGCTCTGCGGACTGGCGATGCGTCATTCCCAGCGTTGCGTTCGCAGTAGACTGCACGTCAGCCAGCCCGCAAACCTTACCTCAGCTAGCACCGTGTTTTGACTCCGCAACGAGATGCCTGTCTGCCACCGGTGTGGACTCCTGACGCAGGCCCCAGGGAACTTGTGTTACTCCTGCCGGAAGAATCAGAGGCGTCGACCTATGCCCCAAGCGGCCAGGCAGGTGCGGTGCGCCAACTGCGACCGCTTGGGCCACCGCTATGAGCATTGTGTCTTCCCGCCGTGCCAGAAGAGGCGTGAGTTCCTCCAGCGGCTCCCTGAGCGGGAGGAGGACCTCCAGCGGGCAGCAGCGACGGTGCCGCCCCTCATCTCCATCGAGGAGCTGGTCGAGGGGCCCTCCAGCTCCAGCAGCAACACCGGCCACCTGCTGGACGTGCCAACGCCGCGCGTAGGGCCCCAAACCCCTCCTGCCAGTGGCCGCCTCCCCTCCCTCCTCGGCGGCACCCAGCACGCCACCGGCAGCCACTGCCGCGGCCGCCAACAACCGAGCCGGTCTCTGAGAGGGAGGCCGGGAGGCTGTCCGCCCTTGAGCAGTACCGGGCCGCAGACCGGGCCATGGCAGTTCGCTGGATCTGTTCGCCGTGGAGACCACGGCAGCGAAGCCCTACAATTCCCCCGGTCGAGGCCATCGGGATGATGGCCAGGATGATGGCCGTCCTCGAGCGGAACGGCATCTTCCCGCCCCAGGCCCCGCTGCAGCAATAGGGATTTAAAAATACCAGTACGATTTAATCTTACGGTAAGTTACGGAAAGATTGGTAAGTTATGGGTATTTTAGGTCATAATGAGAAAGATTGATTTACAGCGGGCATTTGTTAAAATAGTATGTGTTTCTCCGTTTTCCCCCGTAACAGTAGTCAATCCTCGCAATGCTTGATGTGCAATAAGACTTCATACGTTTCGTCACTTGAAATATGGGTTTGTGTCAGAATTAGGGATTGTATATGGCCACTGTTGTCTTCCAGCGAGAAGTCAGATAATTGCTTGAACATGCAACAATAATCTTAGAGGATGCGTTTTAGAGTAGATTCAGGCTTTGCAGTGATGGTAAGAACCAAGAAGATACACTTTTTACTACCTGGAACAGCAAGCACAGCTAATTTTCAGAGTTTTGAAAGTCTGAATATTACCGAAAAATACCACTTTTTTCGAGGTCGGGTAATATAACTGTGTTGTCAGAAAGCTGACAACGACCCGTATCTAAATTAAAAGTAAATTATTATAAGTTTTGCTTTGATTTCGCGAGCCGTGCGCGCGGCCGCAGTGTGTGTGCGCGTGAGAGGGACGGGACAGCGCACAGCGCGGCGCTTCCAGCGGCTGTCCGCCGGACGGCAGGCCGAGGTCCAGCCGAGGGTCGAGCGGCCTTCGGGGGACTTCGGGTCACGGCCGAAGGGCCAGCCGGCCGGGCCGGACAGCGCGCGACAGTGAGAGAGGAGAGTTGAAGAAGTGAGGGAGTCGAGACGAGAGCTGCTGAAGAAGAGACGTCGACAGGAGAAGTAGAGAAAATGTAAGTGTAATGGCGGCGCAGCCGGCCAAGGCGAAGGGACGGTAGCTGTTGATAAGGCGTATTGTACTTGTGACTACATTGAATTATTATGAAGTAAAATAACCAACAAGCGTGCTCCCTCACAATTCCTTAAATACCAAACCATTATGAGAAACTAGAGAGTATTATTTGCGGCCGCGCAGCAGACCACTGACTGGACAGGAGTAGGGTGCGGTTCGGATAAAGTCAGGAGTGGTACATTGTCCCATGCTTTCTAGCCGAGCTACCCAAAACCACTCCACCCCTTTACCCCCCCCCCCCTAACCGTACCCCTACAACCGTAAGTAACGGTAACTTACCGAATCTTACCGGTATTATTACCGGCCTTTAAATCCCTAATGCAGCAGAACCCTTTCAGCGGTTCTTCACTGAAACCACTGAAACAACTACTGGCCAAGGCCAGAGCACCGCACGGCCAGTGAAGTGCAGTGATCAGTGTAATGTCGCAGAGTTCTGCCGAACATTTTTCATGTTTAACAAAGTGCTGTGTCACAGAGTTCTGCCAAACATTTTCATGTTCAATTCTATGTAATGTTGTGTTGCAGATTTCTGACAAACAGTTTCTTTTGTTTGTTTGTTTTATTTGCATTCATACACAATTTGTCAGAACTTCAAAATAAATATAGAAACATACAAGGACAGAATACAATAAGATAACATACATTGGTATACAGTACTAGTTCTGATCTCTGATGGCTTATGCTGATGGCTCTCCTGATAGCCTCAAAGCAGTTTGCTTAGAGCGTAATCTGTCAGAAGTCTGCTTTCAGAGACAACGCTATCAGGATGCTCTGAAAACTTTGATTTTGAAAAGGCCATAAAACCGAAACCTCTCGGAATTTCTGCTTGAAATTTGGTATGCGACATCAGTTTGCTAATTTACTAGGGCCATTTTAATTTTATTAAAATCCCACACTTTTCTCTGGCATCTCGAGAACATTGCGCGCTAGCTCAAATCTGACTGCAGATTTGGATAAGACTCGGTTTTCACTTCCTAATGATAATTTTAGCACGACTCTTAAGTAATCGTGTCACTGATAAAATGCTTTGAAACGTTTTGAACTATCAGACAATGCTATCAGCAGCATATTGCTTTGAGAGATTCAACTACAGCTATCAGAACTTTTCTATCAGAGCAATGCTATCAGAAATTCGCTATCAGAGGTGCGTGAAAATTAATCAGAAATCAGAAATATTCTGATAGCTCAGGTCTGATAGCAAAACTATGATAGCTTTTCCTGATAGCATTTACGGCAAGCCGAAAATTTTTCGTTATTCTCTTTCTTTTTTCAATTTTCCGAAGCGTTACGTCAATCCAACGATCCGAATCATTTATCGCCGCGAATAACGTTAGTACTGGGTTCAATTGTTGATGTAGACTAACAGCATGTGGCAGTTGCGTGGTTTTTAGTTTATGGGATTTTTTGTCTATCTTGTTTTCTCCGATGAGCTTTGCTTTTGAATAGAAGTAGGGCAAATAAAACACGAACTTCACTGCAATTTTTGCATTTTTTTTTAATATGTATGTTTTATCAACACTCATATTCGTTGTTTACTTTTGTTGCCAATTTGCATTTTTATGATTAGTCCAAGGGCAAGGCTCATATTGACAGTAATGTACTAATAAACAGAATCCCCAGTCTGTCGGTGGCAGGTGGATACCATACGGTGTAAACGAAACCTGTCATGAGCTCCACTGCACTAAGGAGACAGTCGGCAGAGGAAGGGTTTTCTGTATGTTTTCTTTTATACAGTGTTAGGGAGTTAGGATGTCTAACACCACAGTTTCCTTTTCAGGTTGTTTGAAATGTTAAGTCCTACAAGCATGTGATGGGTTCTTAGGTCTTCTGTTGTATTTTGTAGATGTTTGTGGGAAGTTGATATTTGACTAACAAAGTGTGTTTTGCAGAAGCCTCGCCAAACCTACCCGACGCGTACCGCTCCATCTTTCGTCCCGTAGAAAAGATTTGTGACGATCTGGACGTTGCAATATGAGATAATTGCATTGCAGGGGGGAACCACTTCCAGCAAGGTTTTTGGTTACCAGCTGGTAGTGATTACCAAAGTATACAAGAACTTCTAACGATGAAAACTGGTGGTAATCAGTGATAACCGTTTATCGCCCTTTTTGATCAGTGACGTGAACGGTCAATCGTCAGCTGATAACCTATGCATGATGATAAACCTTTCTCTCTTTTTACTGGAAGTGGTCCCCTCCCTTTGCGTTGCGTGTTCCCACCAATGACGTTTTCCCTTGAGCGTTGCGCCCCCCCCATCAAGAAATAAGGGTCATTCTCATTGGCGTGCAATGCGTTTGCTGCGAACGTAAACGTGGAGAAGGCTTCTTATACGACCCAACCGGTAACGTACCGTAATTTACATGATCGCAATTTATGTGTTTTTTACTTTTTCCTGTGCGCGTTTTGTCCATCTATCAGCGGAAATGAATTTTTGCCTTAATTTGCGTGCATTGCATTTTCGTTTGAGGTGTAAGAGATAATAGCTTTTCATGGGGTAACATGCGTAAAATACCCTGACGTCCACCTGCTTCTTGACCGTTTAATAATTCGATGCCTACTTAAAGCGAAGCTTGTTTTGCACAATTCTTAAGTCAACAATACGCAGCCTCCTGTATGCAATTTTAATTGTACTGACTAGATGACAAGAATGGCTTGATAAAATTTGAAATTTTTGCTGCGAGAAGGCAAGCACTAAATTAATGCCTTCAGCATGGAAACGTTTTGTGAGGAAACCATTTATAAAATCACGTTATGCGCACTTTACTAATATCACAACATATTTTTCTGTCCAGGCGTGTGTTTTACACTAACTTTACCATTATAATGTTTTTCCCGCCCCCTTTCTTTTTCAGAAACCATATGAGCTTCACCCTACTTGGGATGAATTCCAAAACTTCTCAACATTCCTGGCTGCAAACACAGGAATTATAGAAGAATATGGGATCGTCCTTGTAAGTCATTATAGTTTTAAATTAAGTGAGGCTTTGCATCTTTTATTCAAATCCTGCTTTACTACCTATGTACACGTAATTTATTTTGGTTTTTATTCCAGGTTCAGCCACCTCCAGAGTGGAAACACAAGCCTCTCCTGGAAAAAATTTGGGATGTGAAATTTCCAGGCAAATTATTTAGTTTTGAAGAGAGTAGTGCAAGAGACCGTACTTACTCGATTGAGACAAGAACTCTACCAAGTGTAATGACAGTCCAAGAATTTAAACAGTATGCTCTTTCTGAGTACGTTGGCTTCCTTTCTCAGTAAAAGTGTCATGTAACCATTAGCCCGGCTCTTGTTGGTTTCTAAAGAAACGTGTCGGGGTGGGTTAAAAGGCTACAAATGTGTCAAGTATCACTCTGCTCTGGTTGCAGGTATCCTCCACCACCCTCAAGTGATTCATTTTGGGACTCCCTTCCATTTCGGAGGGCCGAATATTTAGTTGACATCGAAGCATCGCTTTTCGATGAATCACTTCAGGTACAGTATATTACCAGACAAATTGTTTTGCGGCAGACGGCATTCTAGAGTACAAAGGTTGTGCCTGTATTGTTACTTTATCAGTCCTGTCAAAACTGCACACTCGATCCCTCGCTTTTTTTTTGCATCTATTTTATGGAACGCGATCCGTTATAGTTTTATATCAACGAAAACTTGAGTGTAAAAGTGAGTAACGCAAAGCTCGTTTTCACAGGAATGGAACTTGTCTAATCTGGACGATATGTTCAGCAAGACTTGCAGGGAGAAGGGGCTTAGCTACAAGGGCGTCACAGAGCCCTATTGTTATGTGTCTTCATTCGGCGCCCCTTTCGCCATGCATACGGAGGACATGGACCTCGGGTCCATCAATTTCCTTCACGTAGGAGCACCAAAAAAATGGTAATTTCTTGCTGTAGACAAGAAAAGATTCATCACCTTATAAACTGTTTCATTTTGCTCACTTTCTGTTGAGGTTTTTGGCAAAGCCAACAATATCAGACATTCACTACATAAATTTGCTGAGTGATCCTCTGAATACAAAAACAAAAAAGTGTATTACTTTCAGGTGTGGTGTTCGTTCGTCATTTAAAGGAAAAATGGATGAAAACTATAAGTTCTTTGCATCCATTTACGAGTGTGAGCATGGCGCCCTGCACCGGCACAAGGTCGGCTTTGCAGATCCCAGGTCCAGGCGGCTGAAGGGAATCAGCGTCACTCACGTACGTTAACATTATATTAATTGCAAGTGAGATCTTTCGGTTTTGTCGGTACTTGCCAAAAAATAGGTAGGCGTAGGCTTAACTAGGTCCTGGCGTAAATGACTTAAATTATCGCATCCACCCCTCACTTTCTTTGGCCTGCTGGTGGTTAAGAGTGGACTAATTGGGGCCTTGCGGATTAAATCATCACAATCTCTCCCTACTCCACATTTGTCTGAAAGTAATTGAACCACAGCGTTATTCAGAAACGTTTGGCGCCCGTATGCTTAAACAAGACTGTTCAGTTTTGACTCTGTTTGATGAACAGTTTTTGATTTATCAGGCAGCTGCACAAAGGGGTCTTATTTCTTGTCAAATGCTTTGCTCTCGTTTAGCTTACATCTTGAATTTTTACAGCTGACTCAGAAGGAAGGACAATTTGTTCTGATAGGCCCAGGGGCCTACCACTGGGGCTTCAGCACTGGTCAGTTTTATTTTTCATTCCGTTTTCATATGCTTTATAAGTCTGTTTCGCGTAAAGTTTTGTCATAAATCGCTTTTCTTCAGGTTTCAGCGTGGCTGAGGCCGTGAATTACGGCGACCAGACATGGGTCAAGTTCGGCAAAAATGCCAACCTCTGTCCCGGCCACCTGTAAGTACATGCACTTGTTAATCTTCGAATATTTTTTTAATGTAATCAAAAGTTTGGAAATGAAGCGAGAGTTTCTTGCATTTTAACTTAATGAAACTTCTCAAGATTATTCAACGACGGCTCAGTGGCGCACTCTGCATAGACAGTTTTGGTGAAATAGCACATAACTATTAAAGGTCCCGTGGGCAACATATTAGGCCACTTTTAAGGGGACTCACGTAAAAAAACTTGTCGAAAAATAACATCTTACCACTCCTTCATTTCAAACAATTGATGATCCTAATAATACCAAAATTGTCATTTTTATGATATTTTGGTCTCTTTTTGTCAGGGAGTCCGACACATGCGAGGAGATACGTGGCTCCCTGAAGATCCCAATGGAGTACTTCGAATCTGTGGAGCAAGAGAAAAAGACTCCTATTGTTAGGGAGTCCGAGGAGAAAGAAAATGAAGAGCAGCAGCCACCTGCAAAGGTTTGAGTTCCTACTAATTAGTTAAGAAACCCTTTGAAACGGGCAATATTAAGCACGAAGAGGGGGACAATATTTTAATCTTGCACGTATCGGTCCACTTTTGAGGCTATGTCCATCCATTGCCAAGAGGCTTATATGTGGCGTTGTAAGCCGTCCCGACACGTTTCTTTAGAAACGGCAGGAGCCGGGCTTATAGTCTGATGCCGGATGTTCGTTCAGACGTGTGTACGCCAACTTATCGTTGATAGAAAAACTTCAAATTTTGGGGATCAACTCCTTTTTTAACGAAAAATCACGAGCGGTGGCAAAATTTTTCGATTTGTACCGAATTTTTGAGAAATGAAATTATTTCTGATTTTGTTCTGTGAGGTAAGGGCTGGCGGCCGCCGGAGAGGCCTTTTGAATGCAGCGCGCACAGTAACACGGGACGGGATCAGGTTCACGATTTTAATCGTAACGAATACAGCTGCTGTCGGGCACGTCTAGGGAGACTTGAGGCGGTGGGCCGAAGGCCCCCGCAAACGCCGTCGGCAGGCCAAGCTGGCCATGTCCCCCTGTCAAACCGAGGTGCCGGTGGAGCGCAGCGGACGGGCCAGCTTGTTCAGTTTTATGTTGCCCTTGAGTAAAATGATATTGATGTTGTTTTCTTTTTACAGAAAATAAAATCAGCTGATGTAAATCAAGTTGTCGAGGATGTCTTATCAGTAAGTGTTTCCATCCGTCGAGGTTTGAATTCAGCTAGTATACGATTCACCGATTCAATGAATCGAGATCTGCTACTGGCTTGTTTTGAATTCACTTTGCGACTGTTATGGATTAAAAAAAAAAACACTGTCATTTTGTTACAGGATGACATCTTCTTATTCAGTGAAGAAGAAAACGAGAAGGGCAATAAGGAAGCAAAACAGGTAAGCTTTTGTGAAACTTTCCTGAAAAGACCTCAACACAGGGTGTTTCTAGAAATTATGGACACCATAATACGGGAGATACGTCGCGTCCAGACGATCATTTTTCATTCAGGAATAGACTGAACTCCAGTTTTACGGTGTACATAGTTACCAAAAATACCCTGCGTTTTGTGTCATGCGTTTGCAGTTCTCTGACCCAAAACAAAATCTTTAGTCAACTTTTATCCATATTTGCAGAAAAAGAAGTTTGTTATCCCACGGGGAAGAAAGCCTCGTGAGTCCAGTGCCCCCAAACACAGGCTACGATTCTGCCCGGTGACATCGTGCACAAAGATCGAGGGCCCAAATCTGGCCAGACACCTTACGAAAGAGCACCAACTACAAGGTCAATCCAAAATGGAAGCTCTGAGGCGGGCCTCACTGGAACTCCCTGCAGGGGTACGCATAGCAGACTTTGATAAAATGCCCGAGTTTATGCGGAGAGAATGGGCGGACGCAAACAACAGGAAGGCAATGCTTTTATTTTTTAAGACCCAGTTTGGTGGAAGTGTACAAACTGACGTCTCGGTGAGAGTTAACCCTATATTCGCCATGTATAAATAGAAGGCTTTGAAAACTTTCTGATGCGTTCTTTTTTTTTCCAGGCCGTCCCTCAAACTCAAGATCCCTGTGCAGAGTTGCAGCAGCAGCCTGCAGCTGCCACAGAAACTCCCGAGGAACTGCAGGATGATGTTGCCTACCAGGAGGAAGAGGTACGTCACTAAAGTAACGTAGATTTTAAAATGTAGAATTTGCATGAGGATTTTCAGCCTCGCAGTTAATCGATCACACGCCTTGCCTCTTATCTTTCAATTAAAGTGTTAAGACAGCAAATGAGTTTCAAAGGCATTTTATAAAACCAAATAAAAAAATACTATGACACTTCGTGAAATACTGGTAGGCCCGGAGTGTCACAAAAGTAGATTGAGTGCAATTTTCATATTTATAAATTTTTGTAATTTGGAATTTTTCGATTAGCTGTCAGTTAATTTTTATTTACAAAGGAAATGTGGGTAATTTTAAGTATTTTTTTTTAAAATGTAAGTGTTTTCTCTAGCTTGCAGGTGAGAACTGGCTGGGTGGGGCGTTTGCAGACACCGTGGTATAGGGGGTATGCCGAATAGTCGTAGGGTACAGTGGCTGAAGAAACTATGTAAAACGAGAAATATGAGGGGAATTGCTGCGAGACTTAATTGTCGCAAGGTTGGTGGCTGTCGCGGCCTCCTAGTTCTCACTGGCACCGACCAGTGGGCACATCGACAATGATGTTCCTCACTTAGCAACAAAAGCAGCTCCTTTGTATGGGTTAATGAAAGCTAAAGTAACTTGGGAATGGACTCAGAAGTGTGAAGAAGCTTTTGAGGCTATTAAGAAAGATTTAACTTCACCTCCAATTTTGGGAACACCAGATGTAAATAAGGGACCATTTACTTTAACATCTGATGCTAGCTTAACTGGGCTAGGGGCTGTGCTAACTCAGGAACAAGATGGGAAAGAAATTACTATAGCTTATTGGTCAAAAGTCTTAAACCCAGCACAAAGAAATTATTGTGCAACTCACCGTGAATTGTTAGCATTGGTTGAGTCAGAAAAAGCATTTAATCATTATTTAGCAGGAGCACCATTCGTGGTAAAATCAGATCATGCTGCTTTGCAGTGGCTGAGAAGTTTCAAAAATCCCACTGGTATGTTGGCCAGGTGGTTGGAGAAACTGGCTCCTTATCAGTTTCAAGTAGTTTATGTAAAAGGGACCAGCATTGGTCATGCAGATGCTCTTAGTCGTAGACCACAAAGGCCCTGTAATGAGAATTGTAAGAAATGTATTAGAATTGAAGAAAGGGAGGAAGCATCTGTAAACACTACCGAAACAGCAGTGTCAGTAAATTTAGCACAAGTTGTACAAGTAGAATATGTAAATAATTTCAATGTAATCCACTACAAGGGATCAATCTTTGATAGTGAAACTAGGTTACCTTTGGTCCAGGCTGTGAGCTGGGACGGTAAAATGGGCGCAGGTCTGGCCAAAGAAGTTGATAGAAGATTCAATGTAAGAGAGCAGTTCCTTTCAAGAGATAGAACTTGTCCTGGTGTGGTACCTGTGTGGACAGGACAAAGAATGATTGTTAATGTAATAACAAAGTACAGATATTTTCATAAACCATCACCACAGCAAGTCAAAGAGGCATTGTTCCATTTAAAGAATTGGTTACAGTTTTACAAAATTTATGAGTGGTGTATGCCTGAGTTTTCGTGTGGTAGAGACCAATTAAACTACCAGAGACTAATTCAATTCTTAAAGGAAGTGTTCTCAGATACAAATATGCAAGTGCATATGTATCACTTACAAACAGAAAATGTAAATAGAGTAGCTAATGTAAATATGTTAAGAACAGTAGACTGCATACCCTGTAAACTAGTAGATGTTAAACAAATGCAAGAATTACCTGTGTCACTGCAAAATGTCATGGTTAACTGGACTTCCATAGTAGCAGATGGAGTCAGCTCAGATGAGTTGAGGAAAGAACAAAGGCTTGATAAAGACATCATGCCCATAATAACTGCAGTTGAAAATGGAAAACGTCCAGATTTCCAGGACATTTGTGGATATAGCAATAAGACTCGAGCACTTTGGCATCAGTTCAAATCACTTGTAGTTAAGAACGGATTGTTATTTAGAAAGTATGAGCATATCACCAGGGATCCTGAAAGGATAAATTACGAATTAGTATTACCATCAAAGTATGTGAAAAATACCATCAAACATTATCACGAGCAACTAGGAGAAATTAATCATTTTGGAGTAAATAGGACAGTAGCTCATATGCAACGATTCTTTTGGTGGCCTGGAATGCAAACTGATATCCAATGGTTTATTGCAAATTGTAAACAGTGCCATAAGCATAAAGGGTTTAAGAACAGGTTTAAGCCACAATTAAAAATATTTCAAGATGGGGTTTTGCATGGGAGATGGCATGTAGATTTAGCGGGACCATTTAATAAAAGCAAAGAGGGTTATACTCACATCATGATAGCAGTAGAGTCATTTTCGGCATGGCCAGTAGTAGTTCCTTTGTATGGCAAGTCGTCTTCAGAAGTAGCAAGGGCTTTGATTACTCATGTATTTTCCATCTTTGGGGCACCCATCTCCGTAATGATGGATCAAGGAAAAGAATTCGAATCCAATACTATGACGGAAATAGCATACCTGTATCACATAAAGAAATATAAGATATCAGTGAAGCATCCAGAGTCCAATGGAAAAGTTGAAAGATGGATTAGAACTTTAAAGCAACAACTTATAATGCTAGTGGAAATGGACCAACTGAAATGGCCAGAATACTTACCTTTCATTGCTCAAGCTTATCGAAATCTTCCAAATGAAGTAACCAAGTGCTCTCCATATGAAATAATGTTTGGAGCTCCCATGAGGACTCCGTTACTATTAGAGAGAGAAGCACCTCCGTCTCAAGAAGACTGGTCACACAAGAAGGATAAATATCCATTGTTTGTGAGAGAAGCTTTGAGTAAGATTCATGATTTGGTCAGAGATAGCAAAAGGCAATCTGCAATTAAAATGAAAGAATATTATGATAGAACAGCAATGCTCGCACCGTTTAAAATAGGAGACAGAGTGTATTTCTACCAAAAAGTCACCAGAACGGGACAAATGAGAAAGTTAACCTCACCTTGGCATGGACCATACGTAATTCTGGACATAATCAACGATTGCAACGCCCAAATTCAACAAGAGGATCCACCGCACAGGAAACTAATCGTCCACATCGATAAATTGGCGGCGTATACACCGCAAAACGCGGAAGAAGATTTCTTCGGGGCTGCATGGTTAACGTTTGTGTGAAGAACGTTGATTCTATGGGCAGTCACGGCCACCTGGATATAAGCAACACCGCCAGCTACAAGTGCCGCGAGATTCAAACGGCGTAGATCGATCGAGCAGGGCGTATTGACGACTGTCAATCCTTTAACCGGCTAGATCTGGTTTAATCTCGATAAAACGGGACCAAAGCCGATCGAAGCCGATCAAAGCGGATCGAAGCGGATCAGTCTAGCTCCAGGTAACGCCATGGCACCACGCAAGCGGGTATCCAGAGTGCAGTCAGAGATCAAACCCGAAGGAACCACGGCACCAGCAGCAGTAGAGCAAGGAGTAGCGACAGAAGCAAAGAAGGGAAGACCGGCCACCATCCTCCAGAAACTAGAAAAGGATTTCCCAGTCATCCAGATTTCAAGAAACCAAGGAGTGAGTAAGCAAGTGTACGCAAGAAAGAGTGCATCGCTAGAGGTCAAGGCGACCGCTCTAAAGTGTCTGGCCAGAGATAGACAACGGAAGGAAGAAGCAAGGAAAAGAAGGAGTGCTGAAACAATTCAAGAAAAGGAAGACATCAAGTGGAGGAGCATGGAAGGACAGTGGGAAGGAGAAGAGTTATGGTCAGTTGGGGAATTAGAAAAGGAGCTGAAGTTTAAGGGAAGAAGTGAGATGGAAGAGGAATTGGAGAAGATGGAAAGGATGATCAAGAAGAAAGAAGAAGAAATTCAAGAGTTAAGGAAACAGGACTCAGTGGAAGAAGCAGAAGAGATGAGCAATGAGGAGCTGTGCTTAGATCTAGAAATGTTGATTCAGCAGATGGAAGAGAAGCAGCAGGAGGCCGAAGTAGTAGAAGAAGAAATAGCAAGGATGGACAGAATGATTGAGGAGTATTGGTCGCAGGAATGTAAAGTAAGTGGAAAGGAAAAGGACGAAGTGGTAGAAATGGAGATTAACAGAGTAGAGATAGAAGAGAAAAGTTTAGATGTCATGGTGCAGGAACTAGAATGTGTAGTGAATTATGTTAAAGTAGTGGCGGGAAACAGGAATCGTCAAAGATGCAAACACTGTGGGTCTAGGGACCATAAAACCTCAGAGTGCAGCAAGAAGGGGCTGCGTAAACAATTTAAACAATTTGCCAAAGTTTGCTCAGAGTTTTCAAGTTAAGCTATTAATACTTTGTTTTCAAGTTTGTGTTACTATTACTGTTACTTTGTTAACTCTTAAGTACCGCTAGTATGTCAAGTGCCAAGCCAAGTGCTTAAGCCATTAAGTATTACTAACACCACAATGTGTTTCATTAAATGCCAAATGTGAAATGTAAATCAAATTACCATGTTAGTTTTTAAGTAGTGCTAGCATTTTCTTTTGTGTTAAAATAAATTGTTAAGCTAGCTATTATGTTCAATAAAATTGTGATCAAAACGAAACTGAATCTCATGTACGAACGTGAAACTTGAATCACTGCACCTGTTTCGAACAGTTGAAACTGCGTGCTATGGTCAAGGTAAAGATAAAGGAAGTACACCACAAATAAAAGCCTAAAGGCAACAATTGTATTTGCAAAAATACAGGGTGAGTGAGAATACATAAGGTTAAAACAAGTCTAAGCAATGAATCATAAACTAATAGTC
The DNA here is from genome assembly GCA_038380765.1 of Odontothrips loti. Lineage (NCBI taxonomy): Eukaryota > Metazoa > Arthropoda > Insecta > Thysanoptera > Thripidae > Odontothrips > Odontothrips loti. The sequence continues at coordinate 5,270,133 of CM076243.1, forward strand.
CATCAGAGTTAAAATTCATAGCCATACACATAAAATAAAACGAGAAGCTAATTGTCAATCGGTTCAAATCATAAATCAACAAAAGAAATAGCCTACAAGAAGAAGTCATAGAACGGGTCGTCTGTAGGACCGAAGCCGGCACGGGGATTCAACGTAGTCTGAAATGTAAAAGAGGATATAAGAATAGGCACAAGTAAAAGTGAAGTCAAAGTCAGTAACAAAAACAAAACTCACGTAGGTATGCCCCGCGTCAAGGCCGCAAATCACGCACTTCAAGTCACCTGTGCCCAAGTAATCCGCCGAGAATACTTTGGGACTAAAAACTTTAAAGCCAACTGGCAGAAGTAAAACAGCCGGCTCGCCCATAGGCGGCCGAAGCGCATAACATGTCGGGCACACCTAGAACAAGCAAACAGCCATAAAGAAAGGGAAGCTAGTCGCGAAGAAAGCACGACTTATAAAAGAGAGGCACTTACTTTAGCGGGAGCATTAGTAACAGGATCCATCGATTGGTAGTAATGGATGAACACAGAAACATGTTGACGAGGCCCGGCCGGAGCAGCAGGGGCAGCTTCCTCGACGCCCACGAAGCCCAGGAAGGCGTCCCCCCGGACATTTCCACCATCGGGTTCTAAGTCAATCACAGGCACTTCTCCGTCCACTGGATTGTTTGGAAGATGCACGAAGATTTTCCCGTTCTCTAACCAAACACGCCGTTCGCTGGCCATTTTCTCCTCCAAACTGGTTGATGCACCCGCAAGACCACAGAAGAACAGATTACAACCGACGCCAACCGACGCTATGAACCAACTGACGCCAAGCCAAAGTGGGCGAGACAAGTAGGCGTAACGGTCGCGGGGAACGTACCACGCATGCGCAAATCACACCGGCGGCTCGCTAGCCAATCAGAGCGCAGAAGTCAACCGCATGACAACCACAACCGATGTAGTTTCAATCCTCGAATAAAATCATGAGATCGCAAATAGATTTGAAGTGAGCGATAAAAACTCTAACGCAGAGTTGTGATTTTGTAAAGATATCTTGGTCCATAAAATAGTCATGAGCAAATGAGTGAGTTTAAAATACGTGAGTCAAGTCAAGTTAAGTCTCGTAGTTTTTGGCGGCATTTCACAGTTCGTGTACCCGAAAATAGACAAATGAAGATCGCGCACGGAAAACGAACGAAGACGATTCAAAATTTGAAAATAGAAATTCTAGCAAGTAGTTGCATGAATAAAATGGAAAGAAATGACTAAAATAAATGATGAATCGTTGAAATTCGTGTTTCGGCAAAATCTTTTATAACAAATTAGAGATCTAAACTGAGGCAACAAGTGTTTTAAAATGACGTCTCAAATTTGGAAACCAAGAATAGAAATGTTAGGACTCCGACAGGAGAATTAGAGATTTCAGCTCAAGAAATTCCGAGAACACCAGAATTCATCAAGGACGTCGTAAAATCATGGACGAGAAGTCATCACGGCAACCAGAGCAACCTCGGGCAGACATCGGGCAGACTTCGGTTAACAGCAGCAGCCGCAGCCATTTTGCGAGGGGAAGGAAGGACAGGATAAGTTGTCTTGAAGAGTCAACATAAAAACAAATAGCTAATGTCAGTTAGTTTAGATTACGGTGTCTTAGTCTAAGTATTAGGATAAGTCTTGTTGTATGTTGGCAGCATTGCCTATTAATGTATTGGCAGCCATGCCTGCAAAGTTTATAAAGGCCCTGAATCAAACAATAAAATGTCAGTCTGAGCCCGACGACTCCTCTGCCTTGTTTGTCACCCGACGACCCGAACACCAGGACACGACATGGCGCAGTCGGTGGCGGCCTGAAGAGCAGAAGACTTATGTATTGCTCATGATATACAAGTTTTTTGCAATGTTAATGAATGCACTGTCCCTGTTCAGACATTGCCAGTAAAACGTAAAGTTACCTTTGCATCCCCTTTGGTTGCCAATCTGCCTACTGCAGGTCATGATAAAATCTTTACTGATGCTAAGTCAATTATATTAAACTATCCAAGTGTATTTGTAAACACAGCTGGCAAATTTCCTTTTAAGTATCACCTGGATATAGACTCTAAAGCTAAACCAGTGGCCATTCCCTCAAGGAGAATCCCACATAAGGTGAAAGATAGGTATAGGAATTATCTTAGTGAATTATGTGATAAAAAAATCATTGAGAAATGTGACAACCCAGTTGGATGGGTTAGCCCAGTTGTTCTTGTAGAAAAATCTGATCTCTCTCTAAGAATATGTCTAGACCCAAAACATCTAAATGAAGCATTAAGTAGACCTTTCTTTGAAATCCCATCAATAGAGGATATCAACGCTTCACTATGTAATAAAAGTTACTTTTCTGTCCTCGATTTTTCTTCTGGGTTCTGGCATTGTGAGTTGGATGACCAGTCCAGCAAAGCTTGTCAATTTTCCACACCCTACGGTGTCTATAAGTTTTTAAGACTACCCTTTGGACTGTCATCCTCCCCAGAGATATTTCAGAAAGCTGTTAATGATATCTTTGGAGACATTGATGGTGTAATAACGTTTTTTGATGATGTAATTGTAGCAGCTAAAACAAGTCAGGAGCATGACATGTTGTTTAATAAGGTTATTGAGAGGGCAATACAATACAATGTTCATTTTAATCCTGTAAAGCTTCAGTATAAGCAAAGATCTGTAAAGTTCATGGGTAACATTTATAGTGAACAAGGTAGACTGCCCGACCCGGCCAGAGTGGAGGCTATTAAAAGTTTGCAAAACCCTAAGAATGTAAAAGAGTTGCAAAGATTCCTAGGGATAGTCAATTTTCTCAGGGAGTTTGTTCCCAACCTGGCTGATGACACTAACTTTCTCAGGCAGTTGTTACGTAAGAAAGTAGAATGGCTATGGCTACCTGCCCACACAGAAGCTGTGGACAGAATTAAAGTAAAGATTTGTAACGCAACAGCCCTTAGCAACTTTGATCCTTCTTTACCCATAACCATCCAATGTGACTCTTCGCAGTATGGGTTAGGTGTGTGTTTGTTACAACTAAAGAAAGCAGTAGCATTTGCCTCACGAGGTTTAACTCTGTGCGAGCAGAACTATGCCCAAGTAGAGAAGGAACTTCTTGCAATTGTTTATGGCTGTCAAAAATTTCATCACTACATATATGGACAACCAAAAATTGAAGTACAGACTGATCACAAGCCATTGGTATCGATATTTAATCAGCCTGTTTCTAGAATAACTTCAAAAAGAATCACCAGATTAGTATTAAAAACCCTGGCGTATAACTTAAATGTCCAGTATTTACCAGGCAAATTTATGTATGTAGCAGATGCTCTGTCTCGAGATTTTCTACCAGGTCATTCCTCTGAAGAAGTGAAAATGTATCAAATTCATTCTAGTTCCTCACATGTATTTAGCAAAGATGAACTGTATAGAGTTTGTACCAGAAAGGACCCGGCGTTACAAGAAGTAATCAATTACTGTAAAATAGGATGGCCAAACAAACAAAAATCTTTGAGTAATGATGTGAAACAATTTTTTAGGTTTCGTAGTGAACTCCAAGTTGAAAATAATCTGTTGTACTATAGAGACAGACTTGTAATTCCTTCTGCCCTGCGTAGCCAAGTGCTAGCCATGGTCCATGAGGGACATCAAGGTATTGTTAAAAGTAAGGCATTAGCAGCTCAATTTGTATTCTGGCCAGGTATTTCACAGGAAATAAAATCAGTTGTAACCAATTGTCATGCATGTGCAAAGCATGCTCCTGAACAAAAGAAGGCACCAATGGTATCTCATGAAATTCCAGAACTTCCTTATGAAATTATAGCTTGTGATATCCTAGATTTTAAGGGTCAGCCATATTTGATTGTCATAGATTCCTACAGTAAGTGGCTTGATGTTCTGATGTTAAATGATAAAACCTCTAGATCTGTAATACAGGCCCTGGAATCACTGTTTGCCTTGCATGGCATCCCTAGAATTGTGTTAGCAGATAACATGCCATTTTTGTCATTTGAATGTTCAAGTTTTGCTGAAAACTATGGTACTAAAATCACAACGTGTAGCCCCCATTACCACCAGTCAAATGGTTTAGCAGAAAAAGGATGTAGTATAGCCAGACAATTTTTGAACAAATGTGAGGAGGATAAAAATACTAATCTCCAAAAATGTCTGCTGCAATACCGAGCCACCCCCATCTCCGATCTAAATGCATCCCCCTCTCAGCTACTGATGAGCCGTAGGCTGAGAACAAAACTTCCAGTTAGATCTTGTGCATTGAAACCTTTCATCGTTCCGGGTGCTCAAGCTAGTCTTTGGGGTAAACAGACCAAAATGAAACAAAACTATGATAAAACGGCCAAAAGGAAGGAAGTAGTGTATGAACTTGGCGACTATGTCTATGTACTGAATGTTATATCAAAGCTCTGGGAGCCAGGGGTAGTAGTAGAAGTGTGCAAGGAACCTCGTTCCTACCTTGTACAAACAAATGGGAGTGTTTTAAGAAGAAATTCAGTAATGATTAAGCCCCGTAGTTCAGAGGTACCAATGCCTGAGCATGATGCTCATGTTGCCTATAATTATGTCTTTTCAAAGCCTCGTGAAATTGCACCTGCACCTGTTCAACAGGAACAGCCTGACCCCCCAAGAAGGAGCACTCGTGTGAGACGAGCCCCTCAAAGAATAGATCTGTGAAAGGGGAAGGAGGAACACTGTGATAAAAGATTGTGATATTTGCTCTGTCCTATTTATTGTTAAAATGTTATCTATCCCTGTTAAATTGTTATTTTAAATGTTTTAAAATGTTATAGTTAAAACTGTTATACTGTTTTTAAGGGGGAGGTGTTGTATGTTGGCAGCATTGCCTATTAATGTATTGGCAGCCATGCCTGCAAAGTTTATAAAGGCCCTGAATCAAACAATAAAATGTCAGTCTGAGCCCGACGACTCCTCTGCCTTGTTTGTCACCCGACGACCCGAACACCAGGACACGACAAGTCTAGTCAGTAAGTGGATAGGTCAGAATAGTGATAGGGATTAGCATGACACCAAGGGCTTAGTACAGGCACCTTAACCTGAAAAAGGTTATGAAAAGGTAAACAAACATACTGTGTCAGATGTAATTATGTTTCAGTATACGGACACTGTCTACAGTCATCAAATTGTTCCACATCGTAGCCTCAGCCACAAGAACCAGCTACCAACGCCAGGAGTCAACAAGAAACTCAGCATGTCAACTGGAAGATTTAATAATGTTTTCTGATCCACTTCCTCGAGGGGATTTCTAAGTCTCACAACGGAGTAGTCTTACAACCTAACTACTGTCTTCATTGAGAAAGGCAAGTGGGTTTTTGCATTGATGGCCAGAATGCAAACCTTTGTGAAAGATATCTAAACTCGGCACGACTGAAGTGTAATAGGAAGGGATCAAACCTTTTTGTTTATTTGCTTTAAACCATGAAAGTCATTTGGGCTTGGAACTGGACACTCTAAGGAGGCACAAGTGGAGTTGTGTCAAATGATGGAAGTGGTCTTACAGGTCAGCAGAAATTAGATTAGCTAGTGATAGGGTTTTATTGCGGTGAGCTTCTGAGTAAGGTTTTTGCGCCCACAGGGTTTTTCCCTTACTCCTTGTCCAAATGGGGAAGTCTCTAATGTCCACTTAAAGTCTGTAACGCGTTACTATAGTCAGAAATAGGTAAAAGTGATCAATTATTAATGAATTTGTAACGTTTTAAAAAACTTGTAAAGGACTTAAAGAGAGGAAGGGAGCTTAAAAAGGAGGGAGTGGTGTTACATAGAGCAGCATAATTAAAAGATAAAACATAAACTGATCAGTCTATGGGCAACATAACCCTTTCCTTTGTTGATACCCGATAGTCATCTATTTATCCGCTGCTGACATCTCTCGAGTACCTCCCACACTAGTACCCCCACCATTTCTTATTCTTCCTTACTTCCTCTCTTCATCCTATAAATGCAGGCGCCACTTTCCCAGCGGCGCCACTTCGTGTAGCGACTCCTTACGGTCAATACATTGGCTTCAACCCTACACTCCGACTCTTATTCCGCCTCCTCTACGTAACAGTGCAACTGGTTTAATTTTTTGTACTGCCCAGTCCAGAAATAAAAAATAAATAAATAAATAAATAAATGTTATAAAATAACAAGTTATAAAAGAGAAACGAAAATTCTTGGCCTTTAAAATTTATAGAGCCTCAGCCCAAGGGCTTCTCAGCCACTCCTGTACAGAAGAGCTGTGTTCAATGCTTAGCGCGCGGAGACGCGTTTGGACGGATGCATTTGCGCCCATAATAAATCTTACGTAATGTTTGCCGTTGACCCCCCCCCCCCCCCCCCCACGTAAGGGCAACATAAGATTTGCCAGACCCCCCCCCCCCCCAAACCCCTTACGTAATTTAAGGACGCCCCCCTATGAGGCGTTTGGTGTAACTATCGTTACAAAAAGCTGGAAAAGTTTCTCTTCTTGCACTCAAGTTAGATGTAAAGATTCATTGGTCACACGAATATTTGGTCCCTTGACGAAAAGTCGTAACATTTTCAGGTGATCGATGAATCGCCACAGCTTTTCTCGACAAATGACGTTAAATGTTTTCGATTAGAAAAAATTTAAGGAAGAAATTCTTAGTCTTCGTGATACGAAGAAAATTGAAATGAAATCACGCACGCACAGCCACACAATCACACACACACACACACACACTCCTGACTCCCATATGACTCAACAGCATGTCTCCCCAATTCCACCGCATGTTGAATAATGTATGCTTGTTTTTTCAGGGTCAGTCCCGAAGCCGCAAGCTGGGTGCCATATGTCAAAGTTAGAAATTCTATGCTACGGGCGAGGTACTCCCTGCTGCCTAATATACCACATACTATCAATGAATTAAGAGACATAGTTAATGATCCTCAATACGAATACCTGACAAGGACATTGGATGGCAAGGACAGGGTTTACGCTGGCACTTTTGGCAGCACCGCCAATCGAACAAGGTGCATCATCTTCGCGTCGAAGCGCCAACTGAAGTACTTACGGAAGGTAAAAAAGGTATTTTCAGATGGTACCTTCGACAGCAGGCCAGCAGGCTTGGAGGGTAGACAAATCTGGAACCTGACTACAAACCGAATGGGACGGGTGAGTTTCGTGCGCCTTTTGCTGTTAATAGTTAAATCATTAAATTGTTACGATCATCTGTAGAGTACGACCGAGATTTCACGTAGGTTTAGTCTATCCCGTATCCCGAGAGAACGGAGCGTCGATAGTTTCAATGTCGTTTCGTATCTGTTTTGACGGATTGGTTTCAAATCTATTTCGGAATGGTTATCGACTGCAGTGATTCGGGAATCGATGTGTTGGCGATATCGCGGTGGTATCGAACACAGGAAGCTACAAGTAGGGATGGGCAGTGAAGGCAACGTGTAAAGAAAGCACACCCCTCTCTTCCGGTATTTGAACCTCCGACCGCAATTCGTGTCTTCATATGAGGCCAGATTGGACAACTCAACTGGCCTTATCGTCTGATCTCGACTGTTCGGGCAGACGTGTATACGCCGACTTATCGTTGATAGATTAATTTCAAACAATCGCGTTGCCGGGTGTCCGTCCAGGCATATACAACGCATTTGAACGGTTTGCCTATAAGCACATGTTTTGGCGCCTGCAAGGCGCTGGTGCTGATGCGCACCTGGTAGGCGGTACGACAAGGGGAGGTAACCGCCCCCCCCCCCCCCCCCCCCCCCCCCCCCCAGGATCCCCATTAGTGTTTACCATGTGTCATACTTCTAAAGAGAGGGGGGGGGGGATTCTTTAACCGTTTATTCCGCAAGTCGTTCGCTAAGCGCCGCACGCGGAGTGAAATTCGGTCGTACCTCATGGATAGACAGCACACGAAGCCTACCGCAAAGACGTTAAAGGGGACGCTCCGAAACTACATGGCTGATTTCAGTCAACTTCTTGACCCCCCCCCCCCTTTCTGTGACCTGGCTAACCTAGCCTTACCATGCATGGAGGATAGGTTAGCCGTAGGCTGCCCCCCATCCCCCCAAAAAAAGTCACGTAATTTTTGAACTTTTCCTACAGAGCACACACATCACTCGCCCCCTCCTTTTGTTTGCAGAACGTTCCTCTTGCAAGAATTATAATGCAGACGAAGAGTGAGGAATGCTACCTTGTTGCTCTGAATGCAATTCAGTCACTTGTTCCGGGCTTCAGTCCAAAAACAGTGAATTGCGACTTTGAGCCAGCTCAAATGAATGCGTGGAAGAGATGCCACCCTCGCTGCAAAAGGAGAGGATGCCTCTTCCACTATACGAAGGTAAGATCGCAACGCACTCCATAATGGTATTGTAAAGTAGTCCGAATCCAGTGGCGCCGATGAATTTCAAGCGTGAAAGTGTGTGTGGGGGGGGGGGGGGGGCAGGTCATGGCCTGAGAATAGACTTAAACTCAGACCGTATCTATTCTTTCCTCATAGACCAGGTACCGTTATACGTAATGGCTGGGTAGCTCGCTCTTGACTGATGTCTCTAGGCTAGACCAGCGCTGTCCAGCCGCCGGCCCGCTGGCTCTCCGCCGGCGGCGCTCCCGAAGCTTACCCCTTCCACTACTCGCGCACACTGAAGCCTTCGGGATCGCGGCTCGGCGGCTAATCGGTGTCGGAGGGCGCGCTAATTCGAACTCCAGCCTTGTCCCGCAACAGGGGGGCATAATGTACCCTTTTCGGTGCGACATGGCACATGACTTCGGAAGCAAATCATGTACACACACCTTCTGGGATTGGCTCAGGAAGTCAATACTCCACAAAAACAGAAATTGGTCACCTCATCTTATCAATTTTTTTTTATTGATGTCAATGTTTGTTTCAGAATGCAACCAAAGTAGCCAGGAAGCTGGGCCTGACCGTCGACATTCAGGAGGATGGAGGTCGCGCGCCTCCATCGCATGGTGTGTGCTCTTCCTCTCCTCCCAACCAACAGGATAGAAAGAGGGCTAATCAGGATCGGGGTGATGGCCTACAGGACTGGGCGATACGGCATTGTTCGGAGATACCCATACACTGTGCCTGTAGAGAGTGGTGCGCATCGACACCATACCCGACACGAGATGTTCTTGTACTGTCGCCCTATTTATCAGTCAGTGTAGTCTACTTTTTTTTTTATTTTTAAATCGAGGATTGACTGTTGTCAGATGACTATTGTCTTAGATCCTTGTCTCCTATAGCTCATTTCTTGTTGGATGGTAGGCGCGTGGCTGCACGGCCGCTGATGCTGTGGTGATGTGGCATTTGACAAATTACAGCTTACACTGGATTTCATATATAGTTCTTTTATTTATCACACTCATTACATATCTCAATATCCAGTAATTACAATAACTGTGGGAGGTATCGCACGGCATTTTTACAAGGTGTAAGATAACAGCTAAGAGATGGATAAAAGCTGTTCATAAATGTGATGATATTTTGAAGGAATAGCATGTTTATTCATAAGGAAACGAATATCAGCCTGCTTGTTCTCTTTTAATGGGAATCTTTTGTAATAGGCTCGAGGTGGCTGATATTCTGCAATATTCAAAACTTCTCCGTTTTTCATTGTTATATTAATAGATTTAATGTCCTGGGCGAAATCATACCTGTATTTAACAACGTGTGGAGCATCGTAAGAGCACGATACCTCTCTGACTTTACTCCATACCACTTTCTCACTGTCAGTGTTTTTCTCCCAGTTTTGCTTATTAACAAGGTTGTGGAAATCCATCACCTCTTCATTTTTGAGGTCACTTAAGCGATAGTCCTCACCTGTCTGCTTTGCATTCCGAATTAACGTACACCATTCCTCTTGACTAAATATATCTTTTCTACCTGCCTCCTTTTCTATACGTGCATGCATGCTATCAACTTCTGAATAACTATGGCCTGATTCAAGAAAGCGGTGAGTTATCTGAAGTTTAAACTTCTGACTGGCAATAAGATACATAGAGAACACCATTCTGTTGCGGTTCTGACCGCTTGGACTATCAGAGTACAGTATCATCTCCTTGCAGCCTTTGGATGCCTTTAATTTTATGAAGCTAAAGAAATTTGAAGCAATTTCATCAGAACCTCTTTTGGCCTCTGTCTCATTCCATATAAAGCAGTGACCCTCCTTCAAGCGCAAATCAAAAACTGTAAAGTTGAAGATGGACAGTTTGTTTTTGTAAAAAAATAAGGATGTCTCTGACCTGGGGCAGCATTACACTTTCTGAAGGTCAAATGCTGCCACGCATTTACTGTCACTTCAAGTGACAGTCACTTGCCGACGCTTTGTCGGCTTTCTTCAGTTCCTTCTTATTTTTAAGGTGTGAATCGTATTCTTTTACAATTTTTGCTCTTTCTGTATTGTCTTTAGCATATTTCCACTTGTTGCAAAGTTCACACTGATCTTTCCTTGGTAAAAAAAACCCAAGGTTGTATTGCCTATTAAAAACTTCTCGATACATTCGAGCAGATGCAACTTTAACAGGCTGATCATTATTTCTTTGGATCCAAGTGCAATACATCCGGTACATTCTGTCTACGCTAAGCCCTGTCTCAAGGTATTGGCGTTTTGACCGTTCTCGTGTATAGTGAGAGTACATTCGTGGGAATGAATCAATGTGGTTTTTGATTGATTGGATCGTGGCAGGCCGAGTTCTGTTGGGTCTGGACTTGTGCTTTCCTCTTTTGTCTGGAGATACACTACCATTAGCACATTTTTGCAATGATGTTTTAATCCAACAGTCAGAAACGCCAAGTGTACTTAAAAACATAGTCTTACATACCTGAACTTCTGTTTCTCCAATATCAAAAAAATATTTCCTTGAAGTAGATTTTGCCCTGTCGGGCAAAGTGCAGCATTTTTTGGTGCAGTACACTTCACATGCCTGGATATAAAGTCCCTTTCCCTGTTGATGTCAGCCAAACCCCAAAAGTACTTAAATATCGCAACCCTTTCATCACATGTGAGACGTCTCTTGCATATTCTGCAAGACACCTTACATGGTGGCCTTAACTGCTTTAGCTGGACGATGCAGACCTTTCGGCGTGACGTGTTCCTCGCCGGCATTCAATGCTGTCTTTGCGACGTGTCGCCGCCATTTGGAGGGACACAGCGCACGCTTTCGTACAGAATCTCTTGGAGAGTCTCTCCTCCGCCGCTTTGCTCCTGGCGTCGTGTCTTCTGGTTGAGGATTGTTCGCAGAGCCGCCTTCAGACCCCGGGCCATTGTGGCCGACCTGTCTATTTACTGCATCGCCCTCTTCAGCCTCCTGTTCACTAGGGTCGAAGTGTTCACCTACATCATCAGGTTCGTCAGCATCCTCATCCGACCCATGGAGCAGTATCGCATTTGATGGCGATGGCGTGAACAGATACTCTGCAAAAAGAATATCAGCAAAGTTTTAATAACTAAACATCTCAAGAGCCGTCTGCGCTGCAACTCCCACCCTTGTTGAACATTGTCAGCCGCCTCCCCTCCCTCCCTCACAATGTCGCCGTGGCCGAGCGCACTGGGGCGTCATTCAAGTCGCACTTGCATTTACAGGGACGAATACGGATGACGCCGGACATTTTTTTTTCGCGTCTGACACAGGCTTTCGGCGTACTTTTGGCGTTTCTTTGCAATAAAATTCGACAGATTTACTGCCAAAAGGACGCCAAATTAACACCACACCCATGGCACATGCATTGGCGATTGATTTAGCGTACTTTTGCTGTTTTTTCATGGTATCAATGTCATGTGTATTAGGCGTACATTTGGTGTCTAAGAAACGCCAAAAGTACAACAAATATACCAAAATCCGTGCCACACGGGACCTTGCCCCCCCCCCCCCCCCCCCGCTAGTCCCGTTCTGTTTCCCCGCCTCCATCCCGGCCGCTCCGTTCCTCTCGCGCCAGCTTTCTCTGTTCCACTCGCAAGCCCCCCCCCCCCCCCCCCCCCCGGTCCCTCCCGCACCCGCTTCTCTGTCGCACTCGCAACGCTGCCCATACCCCGCCGTGCGCACAGAATCCTGCGTACAGAACCCCTCCCTTCCTCTCCCCTTCATCGCCCCGGACATATCCGAGGCGCACAAGGCAAGGGGGGGGGGGGGGGGGGCGGCGCGACACTGGCACGCGAGCTCGCTGCACTCCCTTCTGCGTGTCTCGCCTGCCTCCGCTTGATAGTACCAGCCGCTATTTGTATTCAGTTGCTGCTGCGTTAGCTATTGCTAAATGTATAATCACCTTAAAACCTACGATTAGAGATGTGCGAACATGCCGACTGACAGAACCTGGATGAGCGAACACGAGCGAACCGAACATAAAATTTGTTCGATCGGGGGCGAACAACAGGTGTTCGGACGTGAGCTGTTCGAAAACTTTGGAAATGTGCGTTCGCCATCGAACACAAATCGCGGTTCAAAAGTTGTCAGATTTTCTTTGCATTAATTGTACAAAAGAGACAGAATTTTGTTCGGATGTGTTCGAATCCGAGCCGAACAGCCACTTCTTCGGTTCGGTTTCGGGCAAAATTCATTTTGTTCGGTTCGGTTTGAATTTTGATTAAAATATTCGTGTTCGCTCGAATCTGAACAAGGGCTGTTCGGACACCTCTACCTAGGATACATGCCTGGCCTGGCAGCTCAGTGGCTCTGCCGCTGCCGCCGCTCTGCAGTACCGAGCGGGCACCGATCTGGTTTCCAAGGCCACGAAGTGGCCTCTCAGGATAGGGTGGTTGAGGCAGCGCTCGGTTCGGACACGGGAGCGTGCCCTGTGCCCAACCCGGGCCGTTTGGCCCGCCAGGGGTACCTCTTTTTCATCCTCCAAGCAACTCGTCTCCGGGTCCGCACAGGTCCTCTCCGAGCCAATGAGAGGCCGCGATGAGTGTCGCTCTCTATCGGAGATCCGCAAAACTCCTTCCGCACGATTGATGACGTAGAGTAGGGGCGGTCCTTAAATGTCGTATTGTGGCGCCGTATGTGTTGAAATACTAAACTAAGTTTGGTTACGTTGCAGCAGTTGCTGCCTGTGGAGTTTTTCATATTGAAATCTGTTTCGGGAGTGATTGTTTATTGTCGTGCCATTTGCGGTTCGTAATCCATTAAAAAAAAACAATAACAACTACACCTGTTTATTTTTTATTTCTACAATGCGTCAAGGTGATGTAAATCAAACAACGGAGTTCTAAACGGTAAGTGCGCTTGGTAAGTGCTGGATGTTATGTACTGTATCTATGTGAATTCGTTCCCGTTTTTTTTTTTATCTGCTTTCCGGGCAAGTTGTAAGGTTACGAAGTCTTGATAGAATCCGCATCACCCTTTTCGATTCATTGTTATTACGCTCAGGCTCTCGATTTTTAATTGCAATTCATGACTGGAAATTTAACCTTACTCCCTTACTCTCTGTAGTTTGATTTTGTTTATGATTTGTCATCATTCGTATCTGAAGACTAAAATCCGCCTTTAAACATTGCCATTCTTATTGTCAACATTCTTCTTTAGCATCTTTGCGTCCTTGTCATGGTTTTAAGTAATTTTCATTTTTTACTATGTTCTAGTTGGAGTTGTACTTCCTGTTTTCTTGGTCAAGTCCTGTGCAATGAACCATGGCTTGCATTAACATTGGTTTACAATGGCTTACAACGCAGAAAAGCGGATTTGAGATAGATTGCTGCAAGAAAGTTATCTCTGGTAAGTACAGTTGGGCTGCTTTTGCTCGTGGATTTTCTTTGTATAGATTAAGGGTTGATATTTAGGGGAACCGGAATTATTCCGTGATGCACATACGAAGTACAGCAGGACAAATGGGTAGAGAGAAGATTGTTGAGAAAATTATGTTTCACAACGAAAAGACTGAACTTGTCATATGTGATGGAATCAAAATAGTTCATGGCGGGAAGAAATCTAAAGAACTTTTATCTAATGGTGTGTATTGTGTTTTGTACTGTTTGAAAAGAGTAGGGGTGAAAATTCTATTTCCTATTTCTGTTCCTGAATTTTTGTGGCATACTGTCCTGGGATTTTACTAACATGGGACCCTTCCTAGCTACCCTCCGATTTTGACGAATTTGAAGACGGTTGGTGCGTCATAAGGTTGGCCAGAAACTCCTTCCATAAACTACGCTTGCGATTCGACATTCGCGCTCATGCTGATCTCCCTGTACCGGCCCTCCCCCATGCAAGTGCATGTCGCCTCCTATCTCCCCCACCCCACCTTCCCCCTGACGAGCCGACTCTCGCTGGAGGCAAGAAGTGGGTGATAGTAGCAACCCCCACCAACTGGAATAGGTGGAGGTGATACGCTAGCTTTCATTTGTTCGAAAATTCTCGCCTGAGGCAGCGCCTTGTATGACGTGCGTTTTTTTTAGAAAACGTCTTCTGCTGTCGGTCTTCTCACGTCACATCGTCTGCTGCCGGCTGTCGTGTCATGCATGGGTTTTGGAGAGGAAAAGGTGATTATTTAAAAAAAGGTTTTGTGTATTAAATGATTATTTAGTAAATATAATACGATGCGTTGTGTTACTGTGCTGTATTAGTTTTGTTGGGTGTTTTGTGAGCAAAACTTTTGTGCGGATCTTCTGTAAATCATAAGGCAAAATGGTTATGTACATGTTACACTTCTGAAGTAATTAATAATTATATTATTTTGATATTACAGCACCATGGACCCAGACCAAGTGGCCTGCAAACCATGCCAAAAAAGAAAATGGTGCAGTGTTCTGGGGTGTGAAAATTTTTCGTCAACACCCATTCAGATTTTGGGCGGTGGAGAGAAACGAATGTTCACCTTCCCCTCAGATTTGGAACGGTCAGCCTGAGTTCTCTGGCATCATTCAGTCAATTTTCATAGTTGTCCACTATTATAAAAGTGTGCTTCTGTTATCTGAAGCTGATTCTAAACGTCAACCTCCATCTCCATGTCTTCCATCAGTATCCTTTGCATATCATCAATATTTCATTTCATGCTCTTTATAAATTTATTTTTGATTTTTAACTTTAATGAGCAATATGTTTCCCTGAATCCTCTCACTCTTTTTCAGATGCAAGCAGTGGGTTCAGGCCACCGGCAATTCCCATCTACTGCAAGTAGATTCTTGTAAATTGCACAAGAGGTATTATGTATGTGAAGAACCATCTTCACCAGCCACCACAGAGGTCCCATACCCAACGAGGAAGTTAAGAATTGGCCAATAGTAGGAAGCTCCAACAAAAGGCATCCAACCCGGAAGTGTTTACATCCTGAAATAGGTAAGAAAGTTTTAATTCTTAGTAGAACTGTTTCCTTAGAACAATCTGTTTTTTCTTGCAAGGAGGTTTAGTCTGTGTAGGGAGTAATTCTGTTGACATAAGTATATGTGTGCATTCATGCTTTCGTACTTTCTGGAGTAACTGACCTTTGCAATGATTCATGAGCAAAAAATCAAATTTATCCACTTGTCAGTACGGTTCCATCAAGACTATTGGTTTCTGTGGTAGGTGTTATTCAGCATGACATTCCTGTCACTCCACCACGCCCCAGACAAGGTAATTAAATTATGGAGGGTATACTGTAAACATTTGTCCAATTATTATCTGATTAATCTTATATTTAACCCTGACTAAATCTAGATAAAAGACAGAGGGAAGATGACGATAATATGGATGCTATGCCTGAAATCTCTTCCCATTTCAGACATGGTAAGTTTTGATAAATATTTTATTTTATGTCTTACCTCTTACATTCTCAGAAATTGAATCTTGCACCTTGCAATGAGAGGTGTATTTTTTATTCCTTAGAGAATTGTTTGATGAAGAGATAATATGACAACTGTTATTGTGACCACAAATTATTGCTTATTTTCTTTTTCAGTGAAACGAAAATGTCATTCTGATGATGCTGGCAATTTTTTTGATCCAGAGGAAGTCGTGCCCGAGGTCGTGCCAGTGTATCACAGCAGCCGTAAGTGCCCTAGTCCAGAAGGCACTGTGACCATTTTGTGCTGATTGTGCATTATTTGTAGCAAACTTTGTTGAAAGAAAACTGTTTATTGTGTTTATAACAATTCTACTATTGTAGCTGATTTGTGACCTAGATACTCACTCTTTAGGTTGTCTATACTCTTTCACTCTTGTGTAATATTTGCATTTGCTTGTTTGTTTAGGATCCAAACAATTGTCACCTGGCATTATAGGTGGCAAAGCTAGAAGGAGGGATGGGTCACCTTCACGGCCATCACCTCCAAGGCAGGACAGGGCCAGAAGTCCCACTCCCAGGTACAGGGTAGGAAGGAATCAAATTTTAAAGATCCACGACATAAACCCTGCCACAGCTACGCCCAGGGAGAAGAGACTACTGGAAGCCGTAATGGTTCAGAGGGGAGCTGTAAGACGCATGCTATCGTTTAAAACTTGGTCAAAGGAGGAGTGCCAACCTCAGGGCTCTGGCCAAGAAATCAGTTGTGAGCCGCCTTGATGAGCTGTTAGTGTCTCCAGATGCAAAACTTTTCCTGGAGAGTCAAATTAGAAACTGGATCAAAAAGCCTCGAGGGCGAAAGTGGACTTTAAAAGAAAAGGTGTGGTTTTTGGCAATCTGGAAACAGAGCCGCCGTGTTTATCGTTGGCTTGCTTCCAGATTTGCTTTTCCATGTGAAAGTACACTTAGAGGGGTACTACAAGATATCAATTTGGAACCGGGTGTTAGTGCAGTTCTACTGAAAAATCTGGAGAAGAAATCATCCCAGTTTTCTAAGAAGAATCGTGTATGTATTCTTCTGTTTGATGAAGTAGCTACCAGACGTGGGCTGTATTTTAATAAGTTGTTGGGGAAGGTTGAGGGGTTTGAAGACTATGGGGAAAGTGGCAGGACGTTTTCCATGGGGGACCATTGTTTAGTTTTTATGGTTCGAGGTCTTTAACCAACCATGGTCCCAGCCTATTTCTTATTACGTAACTAAAGGCACTTGTCCTTCTCTTATATTGAAAGACATCATTAAGAACAATGTGAGGGCTTTGAGGGGCATTGGTTTAAATGTTGTAGCCACTGTTTCAGATCAGGGGCCTACAAACAGGGGAGCTATTAATGTGCTTAGGGAAACATGTAAAGAAGGATTATATGAGAATGTGTATGCTGTTGATGGCATCAAGATGTGCCATATATATGACATGCCACACATTATTAAGAACGTCAGAAACAATATGCTAACATCTGATGTGAAGTTCAGTGACAAGCATGTGGCATCATGGGACCATATTGTAAAATACAAGAAAGTGTGTGATGAGCAACTGTGTAAGAAGGGCCTCTCTCATGATCATGTATTTCCTACAGGTAAGGACTACAACAGTTCAGTTGATGTGTGGTAACAGCTGGTAACAACCTGCTTTTGTAATTTTTTTTACATCCAGGCAAGAAAAAAATGCGTGTCAAGTTGGCGACAGAGACACTCAGTAAAACGGTAGGAACTGATATGGTGCACATAAACCTTATTAGTGAAAGAAACATTTTGTCTGGGTGCCTACCAACTGCACTATTTATTACAAACGTTGATTTGTATTTTGACCTGTGCAATGGAAAAGGCAACAAGGAAGAGGAGACAGTCCAGAGGTGCCACGTTCGCACTAACACCATCCACCATATTTTGTGGAGGAATATGATTAAAGAACTAGAGACCTGGGTGTTTGTGCGTAAAGGTGGCAAGAAAAACGGTGAATGTTTTGTGCCTGTTTGTGTAAAGGGCTGGATTAGCAATGTGAAGTGTTTTCAGCGATTGTGGAAAACTGTTTTGGCTCTTGGTTTTGAAGAACTTAACTTAAGACATTTAGACCAAGATCCACTTGAAAACTTTTTTTCGTTAATTAGAGCTGCAAATGGTTCCAATAGGAACCCAACAATTCCCCAATTCAAGGCAGCCTTCAAGACAGTTGTTGTGAATAAACTTTCATCTAAAGTTATTGGTGACAAGAATTGTGCTGAAGCTGGTGATGAACCTCTTACAGACATGTTTCAACTTTTATCTAAAGATATTTCAAAATGTCTTCCTGCTCCTGTTTCTTCTAAATGTGCAAGTATTTCTCGTGGTGATGGTGATCTTCTTGGGTTTGTATCAAAATCAAATTGCAAACTTGGTAGGCTGGAGCCCACTGTTATGTGTGCTACATTTGTATCTTCTCTCATGAAAAGTAAGCAGTTTTCGGACTGTCCATCGTGTAATAGTGCTTTTATTGTATCTGAAGCTGAAGTGAGCTCTGACCATATCCTCCAGCAATATGTAGTCCTCACAGCATTAGAAAGACATTTAATTAGTATTGCAAGTGGTAAGAAGTATATTGTTAAAGATTACAGTGATCTTTTAAGGAAGAAATGTGGACGGAATGTTAAAGAGTTAAAGAAGTTTGGTTATTATGCTTCACCTGCACTCATTAATGCTTTCTTGTTATGTAGAAATAGTTTTGCTTTGCAGTGTAAAAATATTCTTCATGAGGTTGATGTGTATACCTCTGTTAAAACTTTGTGTGAAAATGCAGACTCATTTGGTTGGCTTTGCTCAGTGCATGAAGAAGTGCTAAAACCAAAGTTGCTGGACATGTTTTCTGAGACCTTGTTGGACTTCACATGCAAGCGCATCAATCAGTTTACAAGGGACAAGGCAAAGCAGAAGGAGAAACGTGCAGCTATTACAATAAAAAAGTGGAAGCTGCAAAATTATAGTGTAAAGCAAAAGAGAAATTCAGAGGAGACTGAAGATCAAGTAGAAGACATTGAATGGGAGGACACTGAGTGCTTCCTTGAATATTTGAATGAGAGTGAAGGTATTTGTGTTTATATTTTCATAATGCTTGAGTACTCTTGTAGGGGTATGTTTTTGGCAGAATTAAGAGAATAGAAGTAAGCCTGTATTTAATTTTTAAATCATGAGTTCTAGGCCTAGGTTTCTCCTAGCACATCACGAATTCGGTGGATGGTTATCCTTGATCGAGGTGGAAAGTGGGAGGTGGAAAGTGGTCAGTGTTGGTGATGAAAGCTTTGGCACTGGCTGATTTCAGCTGTTGATGGAAACCCTGGATTGAGATGGAAATGAGGCAGATATGTGGATGGAAGCCCTGGTATATTCCAGCTGGATGGGTATTATGAACCTGTTGTTGGTCTCTGCCTTGTGGAGTCTTATTATTATTATACTACTGCAATTATTGTTCTTACTATTATGGTGCTGGATTATCATATTTGCAAAAACTGCAACCTGGTGCAGGGCTGGGTTAGTAGCTGGGTCAGTGAGTTGGTCGAGCTGACATGCTCTCCATTGCATTGGGGCTAGCATACCTGTTTCGAGGTCCTGAACCAACCCTGTTAAGTAAGAAAACTTTAAACTGTCATCCTTTTTAGTTTTCTTACTGCCAGGCACAATTTCACCGTTGATAATTTGGATGGTTGTCACGCTGTTGGGAAGCATGGAGTAGATGGTGTTGCAAAGGTGGTTTCATCACTTAATCCACGTTGATAGTTGACATTCAATCATACCTTCCCAAAGATAAGTTTACATTTTATTTTGTCACGACAGAGTTATGCAGTTTTAACTTGTGTCTCATCGTGATGTCTTTCAAAGAGTAATGTCTGCTTACGTCCATTTCTGGTTTTTTGTTTGCAGTTTCTCTATCTCATACATCCTTGCCTTCTCCCTCTCCTGCACCGACGTCGAAGATTTCCTGTACTCCTCAGCAAACGGGCCAATCTTCAATTTCTTATCCTTCCACTCCATCTGCAAAGATTCCTTCAACTCCCATAGGACCAGCCCTACCAGCCCTACGTCCATTTTCCCGTCCTACTCCATCTACAAAGATCCCTGCTACTCCTGTTGGCCTAGTCCTTTCTCCATGTCCAACACCACAGGCTCCATTAAAAAACAAACACTCTCCCATGAGTATCCCATCTTCTCCAGCACAACCTCCACTTCGCAAAATTGTTCGTAGAGAATTGCCCTTTGTGGAGAGTTACCTTTCACCATCTCTTCCACCAACGCCATCTCTCAGAAGTGTACAACTCAAAACACCTAGTGATCCAAAACTTATCTGGGATTCTACATGTGTTTCCAAAGAGAATGGGATTAAAAATGTAGGGAATTCCTGTTATGTCAGCAGTGTTTTGCAGGTAATTATGTACATCATAAATGTTTAAAAAAAATATATTGGTCCTCATTGACCCTTCCAAGTTCTTCTCAATCATTGTTTTTTTTTTTTTCACAGGCCTTGTTCCATTTACCTCCATTTGTAGAGTTTCTTCAAAGCCACCAAATTTTTTGCGCAGACCAGAATTGTATGGTGTGCGTGATGAAGAATGTTTACACGACTTATAACTCTGGTGTTGTCCTAGATCCTGCCCTCCTGTATAGCAAATTGAAGTGTAAGTAGAATACTGTGGTCGTGTTTTTAATTTTGTATTTTCAACTGAGACCTTCTTCAAATCGCTTTTCAGTTATAAATAAACATTTTGTGGCTAATGCGCAAGAGGACTCACATGAGTTCCTCAAATTTTTATTTGGCATTATTAGTTCTGATTTTGTAAAGCACTCCAGTCACCTCAAGTGAGTACATGCATTACTTTAGTCGAACATATACCACTCTGCATTGACTTTCTTTGCTTTCGAAGATGACATTTTCTAATGCTATTCCTTTTTCATGTAGTAATAATCATGATATATGTGGTAAGAGTATTAGCCCCATTGATGTAAAATTTGGAGGCTACATGAAAACATCAGGTCAGTGAATTGCTATATTAAGTGTGTAGTAGTACGGAACAAATATAACTCTGTCCAATGCACACAGCTGAAGATCTTCAGAGTTCTGTGATCTTTGCCACATTTCTTATTCATTTAGTATTGTATTTTCCAAAGTCACCTGACTTTTTTTGAAGTGCTTATTTTAGTTTAACTTTTGTGTCTCCTGTTTGTTTGTGTAGTGGAGTGCTTACAGTGCCACAGTCTATCTGTTTCCTATGACAAATTTGATGACTTGATCCTGGAAATTAAAAAGCTGCCAACGATTCAAATGGCACTGGCCCAATATTTCAGGGCAGAGCTGTTGGAAGAATACAAATGTGAGAAATGCTTTCAAGTCACTAAATGCTTCCAAGCTGCCAAAAAGTTTTACACCATTGATAAAGCACCTAAGGTGCTAACAATTCAGCTACGGCGGTAAGTCAACTCTATGGTTGGAACTTGTGTTGAGTTATCATTGAACCCTCGCCAACTTTTTGTCTCAATGTCATTGGTTGAAGTCATTTTATTTTTTTCATATATCTTTCTATTTGACACCTTTTCTCAAATGTATTTATAATAATTACATTAATCAGTATTAAGTGTATGGATTACACTTCACATCTCTTGAGGGAGTTTGAATCACCTAAAGTAGATATTTTATAAGTTTTCATTATTATCTCCTTTTGTATAAAATGTCATGTTCTGGGTAAGTATTCTGATGTCATCTCCCTTGGAGTTCCATATACTGTCTCTTTTGTTGTCTGGAGGTTCCTCATGCCTTCATTCAAAGTGGATCAACTGCATTCATATCCCTTCTCCATCAAAGATTTGTATAATGTAGAGCTTTCATTACTTCATGCAGTCAATGTTAAAATAATACACATGTTAATTTGAAATCATATTTCCCAGATTTGATGAAAACCGTCAGAAAAACAAAAGTCGCTGCAAGTACGGAGTTGACTTGATAGTACAGAGTACCAAGTACCGACTGGCAGCCGTCATCCAGCACCATGGGTCTACTGTACTTTCCGGACATTATACGGCTATGTGCCGTTCTTCGGATGGAAGACATTACAGTTTTGATGATAAAGTTGTAAGCATCCTGTTTAATACTTCTGTTTTCACTTTTATAATGTTTTATTATGTGAGACTTTTCTTTTGCCTCTGATTTGTAGTCTATAATTTTCATTGCAATTATGTACCAGCCCAGTAATTTTAACACTGAGGGTAAGATTTCTGAAGGTGAATTTGGTTCCAGGTTTCACAAATTCCACTGTCAAAACTTCTGAACGGCGAAGGATATATTTTATTTTATATCCAATCCGTTGTGTGAAATTGCATGATCATTGCATTGTTCATGTAGCCATCGAAGCAATGAAGAAGCCGACCGTCAGAGAGCTTTCAAATGTCAGTGGTGGTCTGCATGTCTGTATCGTCTGCATACTCACAGATTTGGAGGTTTGAAGTCCCCAAATTCCTCAGTTTGTCTTTGTCTTCTGTGTAAGGCATTTGTGATTCATGTTATGTGCAATCTATTTGCAATTTATTTGCTGACTTTTAATGTGACATATGATTGTACAATTTCTGTGTATGTCTGTGCCACAAACTAAAAACTTCCTGTAGATATTTGCTCCCCTGCTAATTCTTTAAAATGCTGATTAGTACCAAAATTAGACAATACAAGGACTTTCGAATGTGAAATTCTAAACAAAATAATACAATTAAGCCTAATGTTACCATACGCCTTTTTTATTTTATTCATTTTCAATTTGTATGAGTTTTTGTAGCTATAGTCTCCTATTCGATTTCACTCTTTTTCAACAATTGCCAACAATTTTATGGATTATACATGGCCTGGAAATAAAATGTAAACTTTCTATTACTTTTACGTGCAGAGGTACCCTTGTGAATAAGAATCACTCATTCCGTTAATTTGGTATAGTAATTTTTTCTTCTGTGGTAATTTTCAATATGGGGGCCATACCTTTTGTCTTTTACCATCATCACTTTTGTTTTGTGTTCATATTCTTTACCAATGTTAAGGTGTGTGTGTGCACTCTGAGGTTTACTCAACGAGACTTCATTTCATGCCACTGGACACTGACTATGCCTTTAAACAATGGAGTTGATTATTTTTCAATTTTGTTTTGACCCTCAGCATGTACTACAATTTTAGTTTTACATATAGACTTTTCATGAGGAATGAATTCTTTGTACACCTCTTTGGATTAAAGAACCTTTCCACTTCACTCTGCATTTATTTTACCAAAATCCAAATTCAACTGGAAAGTTATAGACACTAGCCACGCTAGCAGACAATAACACAATAACACTGAGCAAAAACAATAAACAAGCAGAAAAGAACGAGCAAGTAAATAAACAGAACTAGAAGCGCGCCCTATGCGGCCAAAAGTTGTAACTTCAGGCGAGAATGTGAGAGAGACAGAACGATCGCTAACGTTTCTCTTCTATACAAGGCAGTTGGTGGGGGTTGGATAGTAGGGTATTACCGAATCCACAGTTTTTGTTCGACAAAGCCCAAATTCAGGTTTTCGCACTTATTTAACATGCCGAACAATCCTAGGGGTGGAAAATTGCGATCCGACAACTTTCAAAATTCACTAAAATTCTCTCAAATACGGGTAGTGGTTAGGTTAGAGATGACGTCCTTCTCGTGCAGCAGACGACAATTGACGATCGCCTCAACATGGCACTGGCGCCATCTAGCGGTAAGTCAATCAACTCGTTCCCGACAGCGCCCCCCTGACTCTGACCTGCCTCAACACGCACAGTCTGACCTGCCTCAACTCGCCCCATTCTCCACCCAACAATCGGCCAGGGAAGGCCAGTGGTTTCGTATTAGTGATTGTGATAGTTGTGATGTCGGCAGTTTCCAAAGCTTGGTTGAACATTTTAGACCATTTAGGTCCTGTGCCAAAATGGGGACCTCCAAGTTTTCAAAGGAAACACCAAGAAAGTCTCCACTCTGCTTTTTGGTCAAAGACCCTTGAGTACCCTACTCGACTGAAGTTAGCTGGATTTTGTTATCAAAATGGGGTGCACTGGTCAGTGCTGACTGATTTCCTGGAGGCAAGAGGTTTTCCACGCCACAAGATTTTGAAAGTTAAACAACTCTATGTGTACTGGAATGATGAGGAATTTGGACAAGAAAGAAGAGAAAAGTATTGGGCCTTTGAGCTCTTTAGCCGTGCGTTTTGCAACCTGAATGGGAAACCATTGAAAGGACAACAACGGTATTATCTTTTGTAAATAATATCAATTTATTATTTTTATGTTCATTCTCTTTATAATTGTAAGAAAGATATTCTTATGTTTACATTATGAAACATTATGAAAAATAAAATATAACATGCAAATCCAACATGAGTAATTAAACAAAATACTTAATTATTCCGAGGAATTCCATTTAAATTTTCAAACCGCTTGTTCTTGACGTTGAAAGCAAACAGACGATTTCTCCTGAGCTCGCCCATGTCCAAATCTTCAGGACAAATGTAACTAAACAATAATGCACAAGATATCAGCCCGCTTAAAAACCTTCTTATATTTTTATCAATAAATCATACTATGCAATAGAATATTTACCTGTAGAGCTTACAGAAGTGTTGCACCTTCTCAATATCAATATTTCTGGCAGTAAAAAAGGCAGCTGCAGCACGAAAATCATGAGCGTTCAGGTAGCAAAATGTTGCTAACATGAAAGCATCTTGCTGTCCTAGGGGTCCCCAAAATGCAGCCCTAAGCTTTTTTTGCATTGGCCCCCAAGTGGTGACCGGGCCATACCATTCTAACACTTTCTTCCACGCGGAGAACACCGGACAGGGCATCTTGACGCGAGCGGCGCGAGGGAAGTGCGTGGTCGGGGTGCTCGTGGGCGTGTTGATAGTGCGCTTTTCGTTTGTTTACTGGCTTATCAACGATGACTGACGGCACGCATCGCCCTGAGAGATCCGCCTTTTCATGTGATTCACCCTTCTATATAACATGAAACAAATATTGTGAGAGCAATTTGTAGTGCATGCTTAAAGTGGAATCACCCTATATATTCACCCTTTTATATAACACAGGTACGACATAAGTTGAGAAAATTTTCTTATATAATCGGTATTCGGTACAAAAGTAGAGAATTCTCCATTTTTTTTCTTTCATAGTAAAAAGTGGAGAATTCTCTACTTTTGTATCGAATATTCTCTTATATATAAGAAAATTTTCTCAACAAAAGCAGGGAATTCTCCACTTTCTTTCTTTCATAGTAAAAAGTGGAGAATTCTCTACTTTTGTACCGAATATTCTCTTATACATAAGAAAATTTTCTCAACAAGAGCAGAGAATTCTCCACTTTCTTTCTTTCATATCTCTACTTTTGTACCGAATATTCTCTTATATATAAGAGAATATTCGGTACAAAAGTAGAGAATTCTCCACTTTTGACTATAAAAGAGAAAAAAAATGGAGAATTCTCTACTTTTGTACCGAATATTCTCTTATATATAAGAAAATTTTCTCAACATATGTCGTACCTGTGTTATATAAAAGGGTGAATATATAGGGTGATTCCACTTTAAGCATGCACTACAAAGTGCTCTGTCAATATTTGTTTCATGTTATATAGAAGGGTGAATAATTAGATAAGTTTAGTTTCAGAACATGTGCCCGAATTTATATTTTGTCAATCACAAGATGAAATTATCACAATTTTATCACATTTGACAAGATATCACAAATCAAAATATTTGAAAATACTTAAAAAAAAAGGAACTATTTTCAAGGTAAATATCACACAAAAAACTATTTAGAAAAGAATAACAGTGTAATTATACAGGATAGCGCTCTTTCAAATGTTGTAGGAAGAAAGCAAATCTCTGTTGGGGCGTGCCTCTGAAGTGCTGACGATACATAAATTCATCTATGTGTTCAGCTAGAAGATTGCTGCGCAGAACTTCGGTGTGACGGCAGAAACCCTTCAGTCTGCACCAGTAGCCCTCCACGCCATTAGTGCAAGTGCCATCGGCACTTTTGAACTCCTTGGAGTGGTTCACAGTATGGTGGGTGTACCCCAGTTTGTCCAGCCCTTTGTACGCAGCCCAGCCATCAGTCCAAATGATACTGCCTGGTCTAACATGCTCCTGGATAAGTGGAACCAGGGTTTGCTTATCCCTCTTGACGACGTACAAGACAACCCCAATCTTGGCTACTGTGTCGTACATCCCAAGTACCCACTTCTCTAGCCTTGTTTTCCTCACTCCTCTGCCTCTATTGTACTTCCTTTTAGTGATCACACTCTCATCAATCTGCACTATAACGCCCTCTCCACCTAGCTGCTGCTTTGGCATTTCTAGCAATTTCCACGATGCAATGTCACTGTAAATAACAATTCTGCAATTATACAAGGACCCTACAGTGTAAATTACAGTAATGTTGACTTCTAAATTTAACTCACCGAAAATATCGAAAATATTGCACCAGTGCCTCCCTGGTGACACCACTGACTTTGCTGGCGTCATTAGAACTGACATGGCAAACCCAGAACCAAAGCGCAACAAAAGTATCCTCAAAACTGAGATGGGTCCCTTCAAAAAAGGTTCCCTCACAAATTGTAGAAAACTTCTTACATTTCCTACAGTAGGCGGTGTAATTTCCTTTATAATCTTTGTTCCTATATAGCACTTGTTGCATCCTGCAGTTCTTTTTATTGCACCTTGTAAGTGGCTTTAAAAAACCCTCCCTCTGCAACTGTTCTACAATGGCCTTCCCATCTTGAGCAAAGATACTATAAATAGCTTTGATATTTTGGCACTTCACTAAGTTGTCGGATCGCAATTTTCCACCTCTAGGATTGTTCGGCGTGTTAAATAAGTGCGAGAAACGAAATTTGAGTTACATTGGACAAAAACTGTGGATTCGGTAATACCCTACTATCACCCAAGAGGTGTTTGTGTTTTTTGTTTATGCGTGTATTTGTATTTTGAAAGCTAATTGCAAGTGCAGTTCAGCGAGCTGGTTGCGTGTTTCTGAAATGCAGTGGTGCATAGGGTTTGCTGTGGTTTGATTCGGATTCTAGTTCTTTGCGTACGGTATGCCCCACAAAGGTTATGTTGTGTTTGTCTTATGTTGTGAAACTTAATGAGAAGTAATTAGATTTCTCTTGTGCCTCGCAAGCCAAACCGCGTTAAAAGAACGCTTTCGCTGTTTCTTATACATTTGGTGACCGTTTTGAGGTTAGCTCGTTTTGTCTTTTACGAGTATAATAACTAATATATAGGCTGTCCAGTACATGTTGGTTTGCATTGTAATATCAGTAAAGGTTGGTTTAGTTCCGTGACTGAGTGCTAGCCTCCTTGCTGGGTCACTTATCAATTGTTTTTTCGTTTCTTCAAAAGATTCTATTGAAAATAGTTGAATGCGACCCAGGAGCTGTTCAATGCATTCACCCATTACTCAGCCATCACTCACGAAACAAAATCCACCTTAATTGTATTGATTCTCTCTTTCTCTTTGTTTATTTGCCTTTTATTTCTTATGTCACAGGTGTTCCTATTGCGCGAATTGTGGTCTTCAAGAAATGTGGTGTTTGGTGAATCAATCAAAATGGATTTCTACGTGTGGCATCATCGCCTGGCCAGGTTAGTTTGCTGCACACTGGGGTCTCTGGATTTGCTTTTGATATGGCAACCCAGCCAGTAGCATTCAGTCTATGATTCAACTTGGGTACAAACGCAAACCATTGAATCACGGAACAAGTTTTAATTCACACTTATTATTGGTTACTGTTTGCCAATCTTAACTCGTATCCTCCCTTTAATATTTCCTGTGGGCCACTCTTTCTTCACTTCTGTAAGGGCAAAATACTGTTCAATTTTGTTTGGCTGCAACTCTGTCAATTTCCAATTCCATTTTAAACTCTTATTTGTGTGTCCCTGCAGGGACTTTACTGGCGGGATGTGAAATCTTGTTCTTGGCACAGAGATACTTTTGCTATTGGAACAAGTGTTGCCACAGAAAGATGTTTGCATTCCACTATCATTTGTTGTATGAGTTGACACACATTTTCCATGTGCTTCTGGTTCCATTCTGTGTGTTTTGAATACTATAATATTTTTTGTGCAAAAGTTATATTATGAAAAGAGTATTTCTTCTACAAATGTTAAATATTTTTGTTCATGAGGAGGTGCTCTACAAACACAAGAGTTGGGTAACATGTTTTTTTTAAAGTGGGGTAGGCACCTCACTTTAGGAAAAAAACATGTTATATGCTACCCTTCCGTTTCCAGAGTGTGTTTGAGTTATACTATACAATAATGTACCTTCATGCAGAACAAATTATCAGTTTTCTCTGTTAAGAAAAGTACTTGCTTACTCGCTGTTTTTTATTTTTCTTCTTTCTATTTATCAGCTTTGAATGAATCGTCTTCTCCATCGCTGCCCCTGTCAGATGCTGGGCCGGTGTGCCAGAGGGCGGCCCCAAGTTCGTCACCAGCTGCCAGGGCGCTGACACTATCGGGACCGCGGTGTGTTCTCGAGCCCGTGGGTGCTGCCAAGGCTGGCCTGCTTTCAACATGGCCTTCCCTAACTAGGGTAAGTTCAGTGCCCGATGTTCCATTCCATCTGCTTATTGTGAACGATGTAGGAGCAAGAGGATGGGAAGGACACACGTCAGCACGAACCCAAGAAGTGCAGAGCCATAATCACAGTTAAGCATGGTCGTCAAGGAGATCGGCAGGTTGGTGCGTACAAGTGATTTTTTTCCAGAGTAGCCGTGGGCAGTCGTCGGCGCGGGGTATCGTCGTTTTCTTGGCGTCAGCAGAAACATCCGCAGTCAGAAATATCACGAGGACCAGGCCGGTTCGCCGACGGAGAAGAAGCGACGCCAGCGGTCGGGTCGAGACGGAGACGTCACCACTGCGGGTTGGAGTTCATCGAGGCCTTCAAAGTTCTGTGTCCCTACCTCTCCCAGGCGCAGGCCGTCGGCGAAGGGTCACTCGGGTTGAAGGACGGCCCTCGACGTAGGACGTGGTGCACGAGGATGGCGGAGGTCTTCGGCGCCCTGAAGGAGAGCACCGTCAGGGGCAGCCGCTATATCATCTCGAGGGACCGCCAACGCAGGCACGGGGCCTTGGCGTGGACATTGCAGCCGCCGTCGTCCTCGGATGGTGGACCGGGCCCCATAGAGTTATTAGTTATTATTACTAACTCTATGACCGGGCCCGCCCTCGTCCAAGACGTAGGCGCTCAGGTCTCTGAGCCGTTCTCCAAGCACCTTCTCTAGTGCGATGTGCTGCAGGTGTCGTCGCTGCCGACCGTCGTCAACCTCACCGGTCGCGGCGTCCCCGCTGGTGGGCACGGCGTTGGTCACGTTGCCGGTATCGGTGCTAGGCCTGCCCTGCAAGGTCTACATGGCCTAGTCCGCGGGTCGTCACCGCGCTCCGCGCGAGGTCCTCTGGTTCTAGCCGACCACTGAACTCGCACACTAAATGTTAATGTACGAATTGTATAGAATTGTCCCTTGCAATGTACATTATCTGTACTTA
Source organism: Odontothrips loti (assembly GCA_038380765.1). Classification (NCBI taxonomy): domain Eukaryota; kingdom Metazoa; phylum Arthropoda; class Insecta; order Thysanoptera; family Thripidae; genus Odontothrips; species Odontothrips loti. Next base: position 5,299,417 of record CM076243.1, read on the forward strand.
ACAAATTTATAATGTAATGCTTACTCAATTCTGTGCAATGTAATTCCCAAGGACAATATCAATTAGTGTGCACACCCTTGTAAAAATTAAAGTCTGGATTTCGTACGGATCCAGACCGGAAACCGTCCGGGCTTAGTCGGCGCGCGTCTGACAAGGTCTGGGTTCGGTCCGCACATTGCCCGACCGGGTACGGTCTTGGTCCGGACAGCGCCCGACGTCGTACGGCCCTGGTCCGGACAGCGCCCGACGACGTACGGCCCTGGTCCGGACAGTTCCCGACTTGGCACGGCAGTGGTCTGGGGGTGCCAGACGAGGCATGGCAGTAGTCCGGGAAGTGCCAGACGAGGCATGGCAGTAGTCCGGGACGTGCCCGATTGGATACGGTAGCAGTCTGGGTGCGCCTGATCCAGTCTGGAAACAGTCGGCGGACTGGATCTGCCTGACTTGAGTATGGAAACCATCAGACCTTGCCTTTAACATAACACCCCTGTCTTTTATTTAAGCAGAGTACGCACAGTTGTCTTTGAACAATGTTATCAATGTGTATCAGTTACTTTAGCAAGTGACTGCCGATCCGCGCGATTTGAACGAGAAAATAGTCCCGCCTCGACTCTCGCTGCGATCGATTGTCGACTGTTGGCTTAGACTCGAACATCGAAATCTGGTTCGAGTGTACGTTCGGAGACATCGTCTGTTTATTACATACACGCTGGACCTAAGATTTTGCTCTGTTTCGGTCTGCGTGATGTTGCCGTGGTGAGTTATATCGATTATATATCCTGGGTAGCTTTCGCTGTACGCCTAAAGCAATTTGATAATCTCAATCCATACAATCAAATGTGCGAGTGCAACTTTTCCCCTTTACATACGCTATTAACCTCCTTCTGCTATCAGAAAGTTTATGCATTTGAGTTTTAAATTAATTTATATGAAAATCTCTATAATTATTATCGCCTAAATAAATACCTATTAATTCTCTAACATTTATCATGTTTTGTAACGACAATGCAGTTTTTGAGTGTGCCTTTCTGCCAACATTTTGTGTCTTGCAACTTCTGCACTGTACCTTTTTGAACTGGAGGAATTCTGTTCAGTGTTATTTCTTTCCTCTTTTCCATTTCAAGATTCAATCCATTCAAGCTGACCCCTCGTCAAGAAGATAACTCCCATGCATGCATACATCACGACATTGGATAACTGGGGAGTACCTTGGACTTGAGTCTTTGTTCTTGTGAGTCTAAATTTTTGCTGCATATGCCATTTAGGAAAATATAAGATGTACTTTGATCATTTGTTTGTCTTTTAGATACCCATTTTTTTTCTATTATTGTTTTCTCACCTTGCTCTAGGTTCGTACCAGGCTCGAACTAGATGTCCAGTCCATATCAGCGTTTGAAGCGTTTCCTTCAAGCCAGCTAATTTTAATTACTGTATTTTCTTATTTCTGTAATTATTCATTTTAAGCTTTTAGTTTGGGCTGCGCCCAAAAAAGAAATGCTGTTGGTGATGTTAGGTGAATAAGGAGCATTTTTATGAAGTAACAGAATTCAAAGCAAAATAAAGTTTCTTTGTAAATGCAACATCACTCTTGTCAATAATTTAACAATTTTGATTCACATACTGGAGAGAGTGGCCATTACAGGCTTTTGTTAATCTATGTCATGAACAGAACAAAGGTCTTAAAATAATATAAACGTACTTGTACAAGTAAGGTCTCTTTCCATAGACATGTTCACCTCCCTCCATTTTAATTTAGGGCTAGTCATAATGTAAAACAATGGCCTTCGAGTCATTAATTGCAAACAGAACAGCAGTAGCAAGTATAAAACAAATAGCCATTAGAAACAACTTAAAATGGAACATGAATATAAGCAAAGCAATGCTTTCAAATTTAGTCCTTGAACAAATCTTGTGATTCTTATTGCTCCAGCAGATCAAAGCAGTTTGTAGAAAACAAATCAAACATTGTCACTCCGCTGAGTTGAAGGGCTGGACAAGAGTGGAGACTGTTGTCAAATATGAATGCGTTTCATGCAATATTGGTCTCAGAAACAAATTTCACTCAGCCCCTGCCCTTTTTTTCAACCTGAAGAGAATCTATTCTGTGATTTTCAGGTATGGTGATAGGTTTAAGAGTAATAAGAGAGAAAATCATAGATAAGTCAAATTTTATTAAGAAATCCTTTTGTAAATACAAAGAACAATTTATTCTACTTCTAAAGAATTAAGAGGCTTTCCAATGTACTCATTATTCCCTTCTCTAAAATAAAAACAAAGACATGTAATAGCCTGAATAGGGAATGCAACCTTTTCATTAAAACAATCAACACTGAAAAGATAAGGCATTCTTACATTTTCAACGGCATGAACAGCAGCCCAATACTTTGGGCTATACAATGTTCCAATACCATAAAATTTTCCAGGACATTTACACACATCCAAACACTTACAGTCTGTTCTCTTAACAAAATAATCAACCCTACAAAATTTAGATGAATTATCTATAGATAGTAAAACAAAAGATGAATTCCTACTAGTCATCCTGGTATAGGTTTTAGCACAGTACAAAATTCCCTTCTTTCTAAATCGATGAAATTGTTGCCAATTACCTACAGCCGGAATATTAGCCTTAGCCAATGCCTGAGAAATAAAAGGTGGCACAGCACCCAACTTAATGTACTTTCCTACAGAGAAAGAGAGAGAATTGAGGGGAGGAATTTGCTCATTTACTTTGAGGTTTTTAACATCAGAGAGAAGACCCTCACAGAACTGCTTCACTGAGGACTCACGAAGACTACGAACTTCAACAGGAAGGGTAATAAATGTGGATGCTGATGTGCAAATCTGCAGTCCAACATAACGTGTCCCATGGAACATTTTTAATAAGTAAAAGTTCATTCCTTCAAGAAAAAAACAAGAATAGACCCATGTTGGACCTAAATCTAATACAACATCTGGCAGGTGTAATAATTGGTGCACATTTAGTACAAGATACCGAGGACCATACAAGCGTTGAAAATCTGACACAAAGGAATGCAGAAGAGACCTAGCTCTTTCTATATCTTGAGGATGAATACTATCCTGTCCTAGCAAATATATAGCAGAAACATACTTCAAGAAGTGCTGGAAATATTCCTCCTCTAAAATACCTTGTAAAACTATAACAGAGTAAAACATCATAAATAATTTATACTCGGAAGCCTTCCAATGTTTTAGATGCTTTTCTATTGAACGAGGTATTCTCTGCACAAAACTGGGAGGGCAAATTTTTCTTAATTTAGCATCAACCAGTTGAACAACATTGGCCAAAGAAAATGCAGTCTGAGAACATGCAGGCGAAAACCAAAGATACATAAGTAGTTTGAAAACACCAATGTTAGTTCCATGCATTACATCTTGGGCCATGCATCTGATAAAATCAGGCATCATATGGAACAATACTGACAGACAATGGACACCAAAATACGGTTTACCTGTTTGCTCTGCCCTCTCAGCACATATTGGAACTTGATTATGCTCCCTAAGACGCATATTCTTTTGATAAGGATACACTTGAACACGGCCTTTTTTTTTAGGCCCACCAGGGGTTTCCTGACTCATACCACGACTCAGGCAACGTACACAGCCGTAAAAGCCATTGTGAGCACTGAATTTCATGAAAGCAGTCTTTGCTTGATAATCACAAGTTCCACACAACAGCATACCTTTCATTCTAATATTTTCACCATTGGGTAAATTGAATACATGACCCTCAGAGGAGAACTTTTGGAAAAATTTGTGGAACGGCAACAGAAATAGATTAGGATCAGGTTTTTTTGCCCCGAACCACAATCCTGCTAAAATGATATTTTCCCTTGAAACACGGTTCTTATAATTTAATTCATTAATTACTAGAATCAAAGGCCATATAGAAAAGTTGGACGATCCCCTAAAAATTGCTACACCATCAGAGTACCACATAAATGAAAGATTGTTAGGATTGTGCAAAAACTTTCCTGGTTTAAGTAAATCTTTGTATATGTTGCCATCATAAATGTCTTCTACATTGCTGTTATGTTTCTTTACTCTTGTAAAACGGTACTGAAGCTTATCATAAAATCCAACTCGCATGAGCATTCTTTGAAGTTGAATAATAATTGGCAGTTCTAGGAAATAAGAGACATTACTGGCACTTTTACAAAATTGGCAAACACTGTCTTTGGTTTCTAAAGGATAGTAGCAACTAGAACAAAAGTAATGGAGAATCAAAACATGGTTACCAAGAATGGAAAAATATTTTTTGAACTTATACAGAGTGCTTTTAAACAAGTTATTCACAGGCAGAATCAAAGAAATCAATTTCAGAAGGTCAGCCAAACACACACCAGTTAGTGAATGTGTAATAACTAAAGTCATAATGGATAGCATGGTTTCATGCACTGAGATGGGAGCACCAGCATAAAGAGGCTTGTTTCCTTCCTCCTCTTCCTGCTCTTCCTCCTCTTCTTCCTCTTCATCCTCCTCTTCCACCACTTCTTCCTCTCCATCAGTCTCATCTTCATCTTCATCCTCACCTCCATCCTCCTCTTCCTCTCCAATTCCACCATCATCCATAATATCTGGAAAATTGTTCAAACCTTCATTAACACCTAAAAAGAGTGCGATAGACGGATCACATTAAAAGACTTTTGTGGAAAAAATTGAGACCTGCAATGAAGTCAGCATCCTCTAAAACTTCATTATTTACAGATTGGTCATTTTCTGGGCCATCTTCTACAATATTTTGCCCCATATGTTGATCCAGGGCTGCAGAATAAAAAGATACGCATTCAGGATAAAATGCAAACAAAGATAATGATATATACTCGATGTTAATTTGGTTTGTGACATTTACCTTGTCCATAGTTTTCAACAAGCCGTTCTTCATCCACCTGATTTTGGATGTTCTCTGATTCAGAATCGTTGCCAGACACCAGATTACCACCAGGCTCTAAAAGAAAACAAAAAGAACATTCTCTAAAATAACATTTTTGTGAAAGAGCTCCTTCTTACAAAATAAAAATAACACAAAGGATATCACAACCTATTTAAATATATAAAGTCAGTTACTTTAGATTGTGACTCTTACCTAGTCCACTGTTTTCAACAAGCCGTTCTTCTTCCACCTGACTTTGATTGTTCTCCGATTCAGATTCATCGTCAGACACCGGATTAACACCAGGCCCTAAAAAAGAACATTCTTTAAAATAACTATTTCTTGAGAAGCGCTCCTTCTTACAAAATGAAAATAACACCATTGACATGATAACACAAAAGACATAATAACCTGTCTAAACACATAAAGTCATTGAAGTTAAGCACTTGAAGGCATATAAAAATGCCTTTAAATTTTTGATCGTTCTTAAGGATTTTAAATTTATCTTAAAATCTTACGCACCTTTAGTTTTAATACGTTTGGACGGCCCTTCTCCTTCATCACTACTGCTTGACGAATCTGGTCGGAGCATTCGGTCAGGCAATCGCAGCAGACGCTTTATTTTCCTGTGTTCGGCCATTTCGAATAAAGTATCACACACCACACACACAAAATCACAGTATAACTCCAGCAACTTTTTAAAAACCGAACCGAATTGATTAATTTTAGATTGAAAGTTTTAGTTTCACTAAGCAGGTGTTTAGGCTAACTTTGTCCTCCCCTACTCCTTCCACTGTTTTCCTTGCCTTCCACTTCCGACTCACTATACTACCAACAGATGTTTTACTCGTCATTAGGAAAACTATTTCTCCTCAGTTCCCCTTTAATGTCAGAACAGTGCCTTCAAAGGACAATTCATTTACAAATTTAATGATCATTCATTTACATCTGCTTTCGCTTAGTACTTTTTACAAAGCATCGATCTTTCTATTAAAAAAATTGAGGTTGGTCAACCTGCGAAGTGAACGACTGTGACGGTTAACTTTCAAACACAACTGCCTGGCAGCCATTTCGTGTACGACCGCGTCAGTTTTAGCGGTCGGTTTTATCTGCGCTTGCGCTTCGAATGGATCAAGACATGGAGCCGGAAGACTATAGTGCCGTTATTTATTGGGTGGAGGAGAAAAAGTAGGGATTGCTCCGATAGTATTAATCCCATCCAGCGACCGGTCTGTCGGGACCTACACAAAGATCAGGCCTCCAGGCTTTCACAAAGAATACGTTGGGCGCATCGAAGGAATTAGTGGTGAGCGTCTCTATTTTCCATTTATTTACTTTTCAGTTTCTGCCTGCTTGCATGGAATTTGTGAATTGTATCCGAACCTCTGAACGCGGTTCGACTTTGTAGAATCGACAACGTCCGTTCTTGTATCTCGAAGACCTATTGAGCGTTCATTTTCCACTATTTTCATTCCTTTAACTTGGAATTGTTTTATTTTGTGTTCCATGGATGAATACGCAGCTGACCTTGATGAACTTGAAAGGATTCAAGCCGAAGTTAGCCAGAGAATTGATGCTGAGGCGGCCAATCTTTCAGAGAAAAGACCTAGAAATAAAGTGCAAAGGTATGGCAAATCTGCTTCGGAAGCAGCACTTCAAGTAGCATCAGGCCAGAGACGAGGTGTTCCCAATGTCTTGGTCCAAGAAAATAATGAAGTTTCAAAAGCTGCTAAGATGGGAAAAGCCAGCCGGAAAGCTGCCCAATCGGCTTTGAACAAATTGGTGCACGGAAGCTTGAACTGCAACATTCCAAAAAGCAAGATGCTACTAGAACCTAAGGTTTGTCCAAGTTCCTTATTATGTTCTTTTCAATTTCATATTATCGTACGTTTATTTACTTAGTAAATTATTTATTTCAGAATGGAAGCACCTCGAAATCTAATATTCTTAATGTTGGGAATGTCACTAGAGGTAGAAATGTCATTGAACATATGAGTCCCAAGAAGGGCAAGGCACGAGAGCGGAAGGTTTGTATTTTTTTCATAGTTGAAATTAGGTTTATCTTTTCCCTCATGAAATTATTTACTCATTGAATTCTTTATTTCAGGGTGGAAATTCATTAAAAAATGCTCTGAATCTGAATGATGAGGAAGACCTAAGTATGCTTAAGAATAAGAATATACTTCAGGTTAGTAATTGTTTATGGTGAAACCGCAGGCACCGTATTTTCATAATTTATTTTATCATCAAGAATTACTTTTTGTTGTAGGTTGGAAATTCATCAACCCCTACAGATTTCAATCCTAATGACTTAATGGATGATTCAGCTTTGAGTGAGGGAGATGTGGAGGATGATATGAATTGCGATGAAACTGATGAGAGTGAAATTGATTCATTGGTGGCTATGAGCGAACAACGAGCTACAACCATGGGTGATAGTGGGCACAACATCTTTCCCCAGAAGCTGCCGGTATAAACATCATTTTATTTTAACTTATTTAAAAAAATTGTACTGTCCGTTTCCATAAGAAATCTTCTTTGCTTTTCAGTCATTTTCACTCAATCTACCCTTTGCTGTTCGGGTTGTATTTCCTGTTGAACTGAGACTAACTTCTGTTGCATTAGGTGTCTTCTCCAAAGCCTCATCAGAAGTCTTCTGAGAAGTCTCAGAAGTCTCCTCAAATGCCTTCTGACAAGTCCCAGAAGTCTCCTCAAGTGTATTCTGAAAAGTGTCAGAAATCTCCTCAAGTGTCTGCTGAGAAGTCTCAGAAGTCTCCTCAAATTTTTTCACCTCAGAAGTCTGATCTGGAGACTTCTCAAAAGATTCCATCTGAAGGAGAGGACTTCAGTGATGACAAAAACAAAGCAGCGTTTTTCCAGTTTATGAGACTCAAGAAAATGTGTAAGTGTACAGTGTTGTTGGTCTTGTCTATTGTGTTCATGTAAGGTGTGGAAACTGTTCCTTAAAATCATTCTCTTTCTGTTTCAGACACACCATCTGTTAAAGCTTTTTTAAATGAAATTATAGAATGCTTCTCAGATGAGCAGGATAAGAACAACAGTGATGTGAGTTACCAGTTTAATTATTTGCTAAGTTGACTTTGTTGCATTGCATTTTCTTAAAAATCACTTTTTATTGTACAGGGCGAAGCAGAATATGTGGAAACCGTTTCACCTCCTCCCAATGAAAGACAGGTTGGTGTAGTTTTGTTCAATTTTGCTCGTGTATTTCGCTTGCATGGTTTCAAACCAGTAGAAAATATTCCAGATACTTAGCTCCCATGTTCTTCAAATGAACTATGAACTAGGAGTCTGGAAGTATTTCCTTGTAAAGAGTGAGTTATTTTTTAACATCCAAACTGGTATTAACTGTCTTTTTTTTTTTTTTTTTAAGGTTGAAATCAGCAAGGGGAGTGGGGTGTCTATTACAACCAGTGGGAAACAAGTAATTCTCTTGACGGGCTCCAAATTGGGGTCAACTAAAATGCTGACAGCCCTGGTGCACGAGTTATTTAAGGAAAGGCTGAAGTTGATACATGGCACAGCCACAATTCGTCCCCATGTCCTCAGAGCAATCATAGGTAAGTTAAGGATGCAGATTACATGGTTTTTACATGCTTGTTTCAGAAGTTTTGTTTCATTGAGTAAATTTTTTAAATTCATTGCAGCTTTCATGGAAAAGAATTCGGACAAGGCTACGGCCCCAACTGTCCCAATGATTAAGAGAGTCATCAACAATCTTGCGTCTGAGGCCAGGAGGGCTAGGACCAAGACGACCAAGACTACCAAGGATACCAAGGCTACCCGAAAGGGTAAGTTTGCATTTACCTAGTACTCGAAACATAGGTTATTTCCAAAACTTAAATTTTTCTTTTTCCAGAACCTTCTCCAAGTAACAAGGACACCACACCTACCAAGAATGAAACACCTACCAATAATGAAACACTTACCAAGAATGTGTCTTCTGAGGTGACAACAACTCCGTCAAAAAACACTTGGAGTGTAAATGAACAGGTATGATTATGTCAGGCTCAGAGTAATCACTTAAATTCTACTGTTTGTCACTAATTTAATCTCATCCTCCTTTCAGGTGCAACAATTTTCTTACCAGCAGCAGACAAACCAGTACCAGAGTTATGATCATACTCACAACTTTAACAGTTATTATGACTATCCTGGCTACCACAATTATCAGTACCCACAGTACCAAAGCAACCCAGAACAGTAAGAAACTTTGATATGATTTCCTGCCTTATTCAAAATTCGAATATTTTTTATTAATACATACTATCTTTTTGCAGATTTTCCTCAAAGTCTCCCAAAAGAATATTAAATCTGTAAAAATTTGGCTGTATTTCTCTAAGCTGAATTCTCTGTTAGAAGTCTCAATTGATATGTAATTATTTTTTTTAGTTAACATTCTTTTTGTTGAAACTTCAGTTTCATTGTCTTTGTTTCCCTGTTTGTAATTGTTTCATGCCTTGAATTCTCTGTTGGAAGTCTCAATTGATGTAACTTTTTTTTAAGTTAACGTTCTTTTTGATGAAACTTCAGTTTCATTGTCTTTGTTTCCCTGCTTGTAATTGTTTCATGCCTTGAATTCTCTGTTCGAAGTCTCGATGCAACTTTTTTTTTAGTTACCGTTCTTTTTGTTGAAACTTCAATTTCATTGTTTCCCTGCTTGTAATTGTTTCATGCCTTGATTAGATTATTGATAATGTTATCTTCATTAATCATGAGTAATTTTGTTCAGTTACTACTTGACTTGTTTACTTAAAACATTAAACTTTCATACCTAATCTGATGACTTTTAGTCCTATCTCCATGCCGCCTTGCGGGTAGGCAACCAACCACACGCACGTTGGGATGCCTAACTTTCAGACGGCCAGTTACAGGGACCTAGGGTGGGTACACGAGGGGGAGGGGTACGGTTGGGGGGGGGGGGATTCGTCCCGCTATTGCCGGACGGTACCCGGACTGTTCCCGGACTAGCCGCACTTCACAGTCCGGCGGTTCCATACAGATACCGGACTCGATCAGGAGCGGCCTGCCGGACTCCGAGTCCGGAAAAAGTGCGGAGTATGGTCGTTTTCCGCACCTTTTCCAGACACGAGTCCGGAGTCCGGCAGGTCGTACAACAGTCCGGAATCGATCCGCATTGCCTGACTAAACCCTGTCCGGAACCTGACTTACATTTCCATAAGGGGATCGAGTCCGGTATCTGTATGGAACCGCCGGACTGTGAAGTGCGGCTAGTCCGGGAACAGTCCGGGTACCGTCCGGCAATAGCGGGACGAATCCCCCCCCCCCCAACCGTACCCCTCCCCCTCGTGTACCCACCCTAGGTCCCTGTAACTGGCCGTCTGAAAGTTAGGCATCCCAACGTGCGTGTGGTTGGTTGCCTACCCGCAAGGCGGCATGGAGATAGGACTAAAAGTCATCAGATTAGGTATGAAAGTTTAATGTTTTAAGTAAACAAGTCAAGTAGTAACTGAACAAAATTACTCATGATTAATGAAGATAACATTATCAATAATCTAATCAAGGCATGAAACAATTACAAGCAGGGAAACAATGAAATTGAAGTTTCAACAAAAAGAACGGTAACTAAAAAAGTTGCATCGAGACTTCGAACAGAGAATTCAAGGCATGAAACAATTACAAGCAGGGAAACAAAGACAATGAAACTGAAGTTTCATCAAAAAGAACGTTAACTTAAAAAAAGTTACATCAATTGAGACTTCCAACAGAGAATTCAAGGCATGAAACAATTACAAACAGGGAAACAAAGACAATGAAACTGAAGTTTCAACAAAAAGAATGTTAACTAAAAAAAATAATTACATATCAATTGAGACTTCTAACAGAGAATTCAGCTTAGAGAAATACAGCCAAATTTTTACAGATTTAATATTCTTTTGGGAGACTTTGAGGAAAATCTGCAAAAAGATAGTATGTATTAATAAAAAATATTCGAATTTTGAATAAGGCAGGAAATCATATCAAAGTTTCTTACTGTTCTGGGTTGCTTTGGTACTGTGGGTACTGATAATTGTGGTAGCCAGGATAGTCATAATAACTGTTAAAGTTGTGAGTATGATCATAACTCTGGTACTGGTTTGTCTGCTGCTGGTAAGAAAATTGTTGCACCTGAAAGGAGGATGAGATTAAATTAGTGACAAACAGTAGAATTTAAGTGATTACTCTGAGCCTGACATAATCATACCTGTTCATTTACACTCCAAGTGTTTTTTGACGGAGTTGTTGTCACCTCAGAAGACACATTCTTGGTAAGTGTTTCATTATTGGTAGGTGTTTCATTCTTGGTAGGTGTGGTGTCCTTGTTACTTGGAGAAGGTTCTGGAAAAAGAAAAATTTAAGTTTTGGAAATAACCTATGTTTCGAGTACTAGGTAAATGCAAACTTACCCTTTCGGGTAGCCTTGGTATCCTTGGTAGTCTTGGTCGTCTTGGTCCTAGCCCTCCTGGCCTCAGACGCAAGATTGTTGATGACTCTCTTAATCATTGGGACAGTTGGGGCCGTAGCCTTGTCCGAATTCTTTTCCATGAAAGCTGCAATGAATTTAAAAAATTTACTCAATGAAACAAAACTTCTGAAACAAGCATGTAAAAACCATGTAATCTGCATCCTTAACTTACCTATGATTGCTCTGAGGACATGGGGACGAATTGTGGCTGTGCCATGTATCAACTTCAGCCTTTCCTTAAATAACTCGTGCACCAGGGCTGTCAGCATTTTAGTTGACCCCAATTTGGAGCCCGTCAAGAGAATTACTTGTTTCCCACTGGTTGTAATAGACACCCCAGTCCCCTTGCTGATTTCAACCTTAAAAAAAAAAAAAAAAAAAAGACAGTTAATACCAGTTTGGATGTTAAAAAATAACTCACTCTTTACAAGGAAATACTTCCAGACTCCTAGTTCATAGTTCATTTGAAGAACATGGGAGCTAAGTATCTGGAATATTTTCTACTGGTTTGAAACCATGCAAGCGAAATACACGAGCAAAATTGAACAAAACTACACCAACCTGTCTTTCATTGGGAGGAGGTGAAACGGTTTCCACATATTCTGCTTCGCCCTGTACAATAAAAAGTGATTTTTAAGAAAATGCAATGCAACAAAGTCAACTTAGCAAATAATTAAACTGGTAACTCACATCACTGTTGTTCTTATCCTGCTCATCTGAGAAGCATTCTATAATTTCATTTAAAAAAGCTTTAACAGATGGTGTGTCTGAAACAGAAAGAGAATGATTTTAAGGAACAGTTTCCACACCTTACATGAACACAATAGACAAGACCAACAACACTGTACACTTACACATTTTCTTGAGTCTCATAAACTGGAAAAACGCTGCTTTGTTTTTGTCATCACTGAAGTCCTCTCCTTCAGATGGAATCTTTTGAGAAGTCTCCAGATCAGACTTCTGAGGTGAAAAAATTTGAGGAGACTTCTGAGACTTCTCAGCAGACACTTGAGGAGATTTCTGACACTTTTCAGAATACACTTGAGGAGACTTCTGGGACTTGTCAGAAGGCATTTGAGGAGACTTCTGAGACTTCTCAGAAGACTTCTGATGAGGCTTTGGAGAAGACACCTAATGCAACAGAAGTTAGTCTCAGTTCAACAGGAAATACAACCCGAACAGCAAAGGGTAGATTGAGTGAAAATGACTGAAAAGCAAAGAAGATTTCTTATGGAAACGGACAGTACAATTTTTTTAAATAAGTTAAAATAAAATGATGTTTATACCGGCAGCTTCTGGGGAAAGATGTTGTGCCCACTATCACCCATGGTTGTAGCTCGTTGTTCGCTCATAGCCACCAATGAATCAATTTCACTCTCATCAGTTTCATCGCAATTCATATCATCCTCCACATCTCCCTCACTCAAAGCTGAATCATCCATTAAGTCATTAGGATTGAAATCTGTAGGGGTTGATGAATTTCCAACCTACAACAAAAAGTAATTCATGATGATAAAATAAATTATGAAAATACGGTGCCTGCGGTTTCACCATAAACAATTACTAACCTGAAGTATATTCTTATTCTTAAGCATACTTAGGTCTTCCTCATCATTCAGATTCAGAGCATTTTTTAATGAATTTCCACCCTGAAATAAAGAATTCAATGAGTAAATAATTTCATGAGGGAAAAGATAAACCTAATTTCAACTATGAAAAAAATACAAACCTTCCGCTCTCGTGCCTTGCCCTTCTTGGGACTCATATGTTCAATGACATTTCTACCTCTAGTGACATTCCCAACATTAAGAATATTAGATTTCGAGGTGCTTCCATTCTGAAATAAATAATTTACTAAGTAAATAAACGTACGATAATATGAAATTGAAAAGAACATAATAAGGAACTTGGACAAACCTTAGGTTCTAGTAGCATCTTGCTTTTTGGAATGTTGCAGTTCAAGCTTCCGTGCACCAATTTGTTCAAAGCCGATTGGGCAGCTTTCCGGCTGGCTTTTCCCATCTTAGCAGCTTTTGAAACTTCATTATTTTCTTGGACCAAGACATTGGGAACACCTCGTCTCTGGCCTGATGCTACTTGAAGTGCTGCTTCCGAAGCAGATTTGCCATACCTTTGCACTTTATTTCTAGGTCTTTTCTCTGAAAGATTGGCCGCCTCAGCATCAATTCTCTGGCTAACTTCGGCTTGAATCCTTTCAAGTTCATCAAGGTCAGCTGCGTATTCATCCATGGAACACAAAATAAAACAATTCCAAGTTAAAGGAATGAAAATAGTGGAAAATGAACGCTCAATAGGTCTTCGAGATACAAGAACGGACGTTGTCGATTCTACAAAGTCGAACCGCGTTCAGAGGTTAGATTACGGATACAATTCACAAATTCCATGCAAGCAGGCAGAAACTGAAAAGTAAATAAATGGAAAATAGAGACGCTCACCACTAATTCCTTCGATGCGCCCAACGTATTCTTTGTGAAAGCCTGGAGGCCTGATCTTTGTGTAGGTCCCGACAGACCGGTCGCTGGATGGGATTAATACTATCGGAGCAATCCCTACTTTTTTCTCCTCCACCCAATAAATAACGGCACTATAGTCTTCCGGCTCCATGTCTTGATCCATTCGAAGCGCAAGCGCAGATAAAACCGACCGCTAAAACTGACGCGGTCGTACACGAAATGGCTGCCAGGCAGTTGTGTTTGAAAGTTAACCGTCACAGTCGTTCACTTCGCAGGTTGACCAACCTCAATTTTTTTAATAGAAAGATCGATGCTTTGTAAAAAGTACTAAGCGAAAGCAGATGTAAATGAATGATCATTAAATTTGTAAATGAATTGTCCTTTGAAGGCACTGTTCTGACATTAAAGGGGAACTGAGGAGAAATAGTTTTCCTAATGACGAGTAAAACATCTGTTGGTAGTATAGTGAGTCGGAAGTGGAAGGCAAGGAAAACAGTGGAAGGAGTAGGGGAGGACAAAGTTAGCCTAAACACCTGCTTAGTGAAACTAAAACTTTCAATCTAAAATTAATCAATTCGGTTCGGTTTTTAAAAAGTTGCTGGAGTTATACTGTGATTTTGTGTGTGTGGTGTGTGATACTTTATTCGAAATGGCCGAACACAGGAAAATAAAGCGTCTGCTGCGATTGCCTGACCGAATGCTCCGACCAGATTCGTCAAGCAGTAGTGATGAAGGAGAAGGGCCGTCCAAACGTATTAAAACTAAAGGTGCGTAAGATTTTAAGATAAATTTAAAATCCTTAAGAACGATCAAAAATTTAAAGGCATTTTTATATGCCTTCAAGTGCTTAACTTCAATGACTTTATGTGTTTAGACAGGTTATTATGTCTTTTGTGTTATCATGTCAATGGTGTTATTTTCATTTTGTAAGAAGGAGCGCTTCTCAAGAAATAGTTATTTTAAAGAATGTTCTTTTTTAGGGCCTGGTGTTAATCCGGTGTCTGACGATGAATCTGAATCGGAGAACAATCAAAGTCAGGTGGAAGAAGAACGGCTTGTTGAAAACAGTGGACTAGGTAAGAGTCACAATCTAAAGTAACTGACTTTATATATTTAAATAGGTTGTGATATCCTTTGTGTTATTTTTATTTTGTAAGAAGGAGCTCTTTCACAAAAATGTTATTTTAGAGAATGTTCTTTTTGTTTTCTTTTAGAGCCTGGTGGTAATCTGGTGTCTGGCAACGATTCTGAATCAGAGAACATCCAAAATCAGGTAGATGAAGAACGGCTTGTTGAAAACTATGGACAAGGTAAATGTCACAAACCAAATTAACATCGAGTATATATCATTATCTTTGTTTGCATTTTATCCTGAATGCGTATCTTTTTATTCTGCAGCCCTGGATCAACATATGGGGCAAAATATTGTAGAAGATGGCCCAGAAAATGACCAATCTGTAAATAATGAAGTTTTAGAGGATGCTGACTTCATTGCAGGTCTCAATTTTTTCCACAAAAGTCTTTTAATGTGATCCGTCTATCGCACTCTTTTTAGGTGTTAATGAAGGTTTGAACAATTTTCCAGATATTATGGATGATGGTGGAATTGGAGAGGAAGAGGAGGATGGAGGTGAGGATGAAGATGAAGATGAGACTGATGGAGAGGAAGAAGTGGTGGAAGAGGAGGATGAAGAGGAAGAAGAGGAGGAAGAGCAGGAAGAGGAGGAAGGAAACAAGCCTCTTTATGCTGGTGCTCCCATCTCAGTGCATGAAACCATGCTATCCATTATGACTTTAGTTATTACACATTCACTAACTGGTGTGTGTTTGGCTGACCTTCTGAAATTGATTTCTTTGATTCTGCCTGTGAATAACTTGTTTAAAAGCACTCTGTATAAGTTCAAAAAATATTTTTCCATTCTTGGTAACCATGTTTTGATTCTCCATTACTTTTGTTCTAGTTGCTACTATCCTTTAGAAACCAAAGACAGTGTTTGCCAATTTTGTAAAAGTGCCAGTAATGTCTCTTATTTCCTAGAACTGCCAATTATTATTCAACTTCAAAGAATGCTCATGCGAGTTGGATTTTATGATAAGCTTCAGTACCGTTTTACAAGAGTAAAGAAACATAACAGCAATGTAGAAGACATTTATGATGGCAACATATACAAAGATTTACTTAAACCAGGAAAGTTTTTGCACAATCCTAACAATCTTTCATTTATGTGGTACTCTGATGGTGTAGCAATTTTTAGGGGATCGTCCAACTTTTCTATATGGCCTTTGATTCTAGTAATTAATGAATTAAATTATAAGAACCGTGTTTCAAGGGAAAATATCATTTTAGCAGGATTGTGGTTCGGGGCAAAAAAACCTGATCCTAATCTATTTCTGTTGCCGTTCCACAAATTTTTCCAAAAGTTCTCCTCTGAGGGTCATGTATTCAATTTACCCAATGGTGAAAATATTAGAATGAAAGGTATGCTGTTGTGTGGAACTTGTGATTATCAAGCAAAGACTGCTTTCATGAAATTCAGTGCTCACAATGGCTTTTACGGCTGTGTACGTTGCCTGAGTCGTGGTATGAGTCAGGAAACCCCTGGTGGGCCTAAAAAAAAGGCCGTGTTCAAGTGTATCCTTATCAAAAGAATATGCGTCTTAGGGAGCATAATCAAGTTCCAATATGTGCTGAGAGGGCAGAGCAAACAGGTAAACCGTATTTTGGTGTCCATTGTCTGTCAGTATTGTTCCATATGATGCCTGATTTTATCAGATGCATGGCCCAAGATGTAATGCATGGAACTAACATTGGTGTTTTCAAACTACTTATGTATCTTTGGTTTTCGCCTGCATGTTCTCAGACTGCATTTTCTTTGGCCAATGTTGTTCAACTGGTTGATGCTAAATTAAGAAAAATTTGCCCTCCCAGTTTTGTGCAGAGAATACCTCGTTCAATAGAAAAGCATCTAAAACATTGGAAGGCTTCCGAGTATAAATTATTTATGATGTTTTACTCTGTTATAGTTTTACAAGGTATTTTAGAGGAGGAATATTTCCAGCACTTCTTGAAGTATGTTTCTGCTATATATTTGCTAGGACAGGATAGTATTCATCCTCAAGATATAGAAAGAGCTAGGTCTCTTCTGCATTCCTTTGTGTCAGATTTTCAACGCTTGTATGGTCCTCGGTATCTTGTACTAAATGTGCACCAATTATTACACCTGCCAGATGTTGTATTAGATTTAGGTCCAACATGGGTCTATTCTTGTTTTTTTCTTGAAGGAATGAACTTTTACTTATTAAAAATGTTCCATGGGACACGTTATGTTGGACTGCAGATTTGCACATCAGCATCCACATTTATTACCCTTCCTGTTGAAGTTCGTAGTCTTCGTGAGTCCTCAGTGAAGCAGTTCTGTGAGGGTCTTCTCTCTGATGTTAAAAACCTCAAAGTAAATGAGCAAATTCCTCCCCTCAATTCTCTCTCTTTCTCTGTAGGAAAGTACATTAAGTTGGGTGCTGTGCCACCTTTTATTTCTCAGGCATTGGCTAAGGCTAATATTCCGGCTGTAGGTAATTGGCAACAATTTCATCGATTTAGAAAGAAGGGAATTTTGTACTGTGCTAAAACCTATACCAGGATGACTAGTAGGAATTCATCTTTTGTTTTACTATCTATAGATAATTCATCTAAATTTTGTAGGGTTGATTATTTTGTTAAGAGAACAGACTGTAAGTGTTTGGATGTGTGTAAATGTCCTGGAAAATTTTATGGTATTGGAACATTGTATAGCCCAAAGTATTGGGCTGCTGTTCATGCCGTTGAAAATGTAAGAATGCCTTATCTTTTCAGTGTTGATTGTTTTAATGAAAAGGTTGCATTCCCTATTCAGGCTATTACATGTCTTTGTTTTTATTTTAGAGAAGGGAATAATGAGTACATTGGAAAGCCTCTTAATTCTTTAGAAGTAGAATAAATTGTTCTTTGTATTTACAAAAGGATTTCTTAATAAAATTTGACTTATCTATGATTTTCTCTCTTATTACTCTTAAACCTATCACCATACCTGAAAATCACAGAATAGATTCTCTTCAGGTTGAAAAAAAGGGCAGGGGCTGAGTGAAATTTGTTTCTGAGACCAATATTGCATGAAACGCATTCATATTTGACAACAGTCTCCACTCTTGTCCAGCCCTTCAACTCAGCGGAGTGACAACGTTTGATTTGTTTTCTACAAACTGCTTTGATCTGCTGGAGCAATAAGAATCACAAGATTTGTTCAAGGACTAAATTTGAAAGCATTGCTTTGCTTATATTCATGTTCTATTTTAAGTTGTTTCTAATGGCTATTTGTTTTATACTTGCTACTGCTGTTCTGTTTGCAATTAATGACTCGAAGGCCATTGTTTTACATTATGACTAGCCCTAAATTAAAATGGAGGGAGGTGAACATGTCTATGGAAAGAGACCTTACTTGTACAAGTACGTTTATATTATTTTAAGGCCTTTGTTCTGTTCATGACATAGATTAACAAAAGCCTGTAATGGCCACTCTCTCCAGTATGTGAATCAAAATTGTTAAATTATTGACAAGAGTGATGTTGCATTTACAAAGAAACTTTATTTTGCTTTGAATTCTGTTACTTCATAAAAATGCTCCTTATTCACCTAACATCACCAACAGCATTTCTTTTTTGGGCGCAGCCCAAACTAAAAGCTTAAAATGAATAATTACAGAAATAAGAAAATACAGTAATTAAAATTAGCTGGCTTGAAGGAAACGCTTCAAACGCTGATATGGACTGGACATCTAGTTCGAGCCTGGTACGAACCTAGAGCAAGGTGAGAAAACAATAATAGAAAAAAATGGGTATCTAAAAGACAAACAAATGATCAAAGTACATCTTATATTTTCCTAAATGGCATATGCAGCAAAAATTTAGACTCACAAGAACAAAGACTCAAGTCCAAGGTACTCCCCAGTTATCCAATGTCGTGATGTATGCATGCATGGGAGTTATCTTCTTGACGAGGGGTCAGCTTGAATGGATTGAATCTTGAAATGGAAAAGAGGAAAGAAATAACACTGAACAGAATTCCTCCAGTTCAAAAAGGTACAGTGCAGAAGTTGCAAGACACAAAATGTTGGCAGAAAGGCACACTCAAAAACTGCATTGTCGTTACAAAACATGATAAATGTTAGAGAATTAATAGGTATTTATTTAGGCGATAATAATTATAGAGATTTTCATATAAATTAATTTAAAACTCAAATGCATAAACTTTCTGATAGCAGAAGGAGGTTAATAGCGTATGTAAAGGGGAAAAGTTGCACTCGCACATTTGATTGTATGGATTGAGATTATCAAATTGCTTTAGGCGTACAGCGAAAGCTACCCAGGATATATAATCGATATAACTCACCACGGCAACATCACGCAGACCGAAACAGAGCAAAATCTTAGGTCCAGCGTGTATGTAATAAACAGACGATGTCTCCGAACGTACACTCGAACCAGATTTCGATGTTCGAGTCTAAGCCAACAGTCGACAATCGATCGCAGCGAGAGTCGAGGCGGGACTATTTTCTCGTTCAAATCGCGCGGATCGGCAGTCACTTGCTAAAGTAACTGATACACATTGATAACATTGTTCAAAGACAACTGTGCGTACTCTGCTTAAATAAAAGACAGGGGTGTTATGTTAAAGGCAAGGTCTGATGGTTTCCATACTCAAGTCAGGCAGATCCAGTCCGCCGACTGTTTCCAGACTGGATCAGGCGCACCCAGACTGCTACCGTATCCAATCGGGCACGTCCCGGACTACTGCCATGCCTCGTCTGGCACTTCCCGGACTACTGCCATGCCTCGTCTGGCACCCCCAGACCACTGCCGTGCCAAGTCGGGAACTGTCCGGACCAGGGCCGTACGTCGTCGGGCGCTGTCCGGACCAGGGCCGTACGACGTCGGGCGCTGTCCGGACCAAGACCGTACCCGGTCGGGCAATGTGCGGACCGAACCCAGACCTTGTCAGACGCGCGCCGACTAAGCCCGGACGGTTTCCGGTCTGGATCCGTACGAAATCCAGACTTTAATTTTTACAAGGGAAATTTTGTAAAAATGTATGACGTCACCTAAATGAGCCATACTGAATCGGGATCTGACGTGCGGTGTAATGGTGTAGTACAGTTTGTTCTCATAATTGTTTCAGTAACTGATCCCTTTGGAAGCTACCGTGACTTGGATGTTCAGGGAAACCACAAACTTCATTCAACTAACTTTCAAACGTAAGTTCGCTTTAATTCTCCGCATTCTTCAACACTTCAGCTGCCATTCTCATCTCTCGCCGCCGCCGCTGCTGCTGCTGCCGCTGTCGCTGCTGCCGCTGTCGCTGCTGCGTGTGCTGCTTCTGCTTGTGCAGCTGCTGCTGCCTTGGCTCGCCGGCATGCAGTTGGCCTAAGAACTCTTAAATCTGTAATGCAATTCAAAGAGATTAGTATACAATATTATGGAATATAATGGGGATTTGACTCAAACGCATATCCTTACTTGGGGAAATAGGTGCCTCACATCTGCGGGGCACACGTTTTGCCCTCAAAACCTGTTGCTGTTGTTGCTGCTGCGGCTCTTGTTGCTGCTGCGGCTCTTGTTGCTGCTGCGGCTCTTGTTGCGCTGCTTCTGCGGAGATAGGGAATACATTTGTAGTATTGATATTCACTTGTCTCACCTCAAACCTGGTGATTCTTACTTAAAGATTTCTTCTTCTCCCAATTTAGTTTCCGTCGCAGCTGCTGACGTTCTCTGTATGTGGGCCTGTAACAAATAAAACTTCGTGTATATTTCAGTTATTGTATAGCAAATACCTAAATGAAAATTTGCAGCAGAGCAAAATTAAAGCAATGAAAGAATTCTTAAATTAAGTTTCATATAACTGTCATGTGTCAATTTTAAACAAACAGACGAATTCATTGTTCGTCTACGGATTGACAAGAGATTTGTAAACTGTACTGGCAACATTTCAGATAAAGTTAAGCAAGTTTAAAAGAAAATCTCACCCTGCTTCCATTGTGTACTGCGGGTTGGATGAAGTGGTCGCAGCCTGGCCTGTTTCTGTAAGAAACAGAAAATTATACTTTATGAATAGACAGGATACATCTCTTTTTGAAGTTGATTGCAGTTTCACTATCTAGTTACTGGACTTAATGTGATCATTAAAACTAGTGCTGCTGACTAACTCTTAATTGCATACCTTGGCTTTTTGCAGGTTCCGAAGCTGCTGATGTTCCATCAGGACATTTTGGCTGGTGCTGCTGGTGCTGCGCTGTTTCTGTTCAGGTAGAGGATAAAATTGCATTAGTTTCACATTAACTTCCCCCACCTCAAAAACAAAAAAACAGCTGGTTTGTTCTTACCTAAAGATCTGATTGCTTGTTTGCGTTCCCAATTTAATTTTTTTCTCATTTTTTGTTTCTCCTTGTGTGATAGTTTGGGCCTGTAACAAAATTTTATGCATCTCACTTTCTTAACGAGAGTTACATTGTGGAACGAGTCAATGTAAAACTAAGAGAAGATAACCAGTAGGTAATAAAAATGAGTTTATAGAAAAAATTCTAGCGCTACAATCACCGTGTTGCCCTCGCTGACTTAACAATGAAAGTCGAATTTTCGAACGTATTAAACGAAACACGGTGGACTCATGTAAAATAGCGCGCTGCCGCACCAATATTGCTGCGAGGCTTCACATGGCTGACCACGACATAGTGTCGGATGCGGGAGGGGAAAGAAAAGCGGGAAAATCGAAGCAAAGAGGATCTACGCTCTGACTCAAAAAACTCGGGGAATCTAAATGTAGCCAGCAAGTTGGATGCAAGGTTTTCGTGACAGTGCAGCTAATGGTCCAAAACTTACTCTTGCCTGGCAGGACCTTGTTCCTCGGTGTGGGTCCGAGGCTCCTGCGGGACGTGCGGGTCCTGTGGGTCCTGTGGGTCCTGCGGGTCCTGTGGGTCCTGTGGGTCCTGTGGGTCCTGCGGGTCCTGTGGGTCCTGTGGGTCCTGCGGGTCCTGTGGGTCCTGTGGGTCCTGCGGGTCCTGTGGGTCCTGTGGGTCCTGCGGGTCCTGCGGGTCCTGTGGGTCCTGTGGGTCCTGTGGGTCCTGTGGGTCCTGCGGGTCCTGCGGGTCCTGCGGGTCCTGTGGCGTAATTGCATTGGGGTCTCCCCACCGCACAAGCATCTGTTGGAACCTGTTAAAGAATAGTCTTTTAGTTCCGATTTTCCGCGTGTACACTACGTAGGATATATTTTAAATACTCACATCATGTCGCCGTAGGCCATGTCGGCTTCTGTTGGCAGGGAGTCGTCGTCAGGCAACCCGCCCACGACGATGTCATCATCAGGCAACCCGCCGACGACGATGTCATCATCGTCAGGGAGCGGAGAGGGGGTCGGGACAGTCATTGGGACTGGGTGCGCTGGAGGTGGTGTTGGCGCACTGTCGTCATCGACGACTACTGATTCAATGTCCATGTCTGGATCATCGACATCGTCGCATGTCTCCAATTCTGCCTCAGTCAGTTGGTATGGCCTGGTATGAAAAGGCGGAAATGTCAAATGGCGACCAGGGAAACGCGCTAGGAATACGTTACGAATGTACTTACTCCGGCTCATCGAGGTCTTCTCGAAATTGAGAAATCATGACCATGTTCCTCATAATCTCACTTTTCGAGCCAGCTGCGATGAGGAATCGCCGCACTTGCGCTCCATCGTCGACGACCATGCCGGCGATGTCAGCGATATCGGCGTCGTAGCGGACATCCCGTCCGTTGATGGGCTCGTGAGCCGGCGGCCCTCTTCTCTTTTTGAGCTTGGGCTCCCCCGTTTCCAGAACTCCACAGTAATACTGGTACCACCTGTCTTCGTGGCGTTTCAGGACAGCTGAAAAGTAAAAATAGCAATGAGAACCACAGTGTGGAAATTATAGCGTCTGACACTATTAGAAATTTGTATTTACCAAGAAATGTCCAGAACCAGGGCCGACCGTGGTTGCCCAGCATGGTGTTCAGCTGGCGGTGCATACTTTCCTGGCCACTCGTCGTGCGGACGTGGCGCCCCGAAATGCTCAGGTCCTTGTGGGGAATAGCGGGGTTATTCACCCACTGCTTCTTGAAATATTCCAGGAATTTGCAAATTTCTGCATGCTTGGCATGGCTGGTCATTGTTTGAGACTCTTCCCAAATAATATCAAATCCCCTCTGGATTAAGTGGGAGGGCAGCCGTGGCAAGGCAGCCACCATACGCATGAGCTGCGTGGCCTGGAATGACCCAGGGTCGCTGCGGTCGAGGGTTTCCTTAAATAGGTTGTCAATCCCGTACTTCTGGGCCTTCTTGTGGATTGCCTTTGGGAACAGAAACCACATTCAGTTACTTTCAAAATTAAGTCAGTGTAATGCTTGCGCTAATTATTTCTATATTTGCAGGAGTACTTACTCTATGAAAATGCCAGAGGCAGCCAAACGTTTCTACCGCTGGGAACACCTCTTTCCATGCTTTCCGCTGGCTCTTGTCCCAGTCGGTAACGACAGCGTGACCCTTCAGCCCCAGCTCTTCCAGTCTCTTCAAGATTGCCGAGTAGGCGCTGGCCTTCTTGGACTTCATCGCCGCATATGCTACTGGAATGATCTGAAAATGAGGTAAGAAACAGCTTAAGTGTAACGTATAGGCGGCGAGACGGCACAAGTAAGTTAAGTGCTTAAAATACTTACGTGGCCCCACGCGTACATCGAAACTATAAACACATGCGCCGACATATTAAGATAGGGCCTTAGTTTGTAAGTGTCGTCGCTAGCTAACACATCGTCTCTGTGAGTCATTTGGATAAGTCTTTTGCTTGCAAACACAAGGGACTCCTCACCTTGGTCACCGACCATGCCTTGATAAAACTCATCGTTGTCATCCTCCGTGCGACCTTAAATCAAGTGTTAAATTTCAATATTATGTACCCAGAGAGAGAGAGGGAGAGAGAGAGAGAGAGAGAGAGAGAGAGAGAGAGAGAGAGAGAGAGAGAGAGTCCGGAAGGAGGAAGATCCAGATACGGGTGGGGGAAGAGAAGGAAAAGTGGTAGGAGGAAGGGAGAGGTTTAAATACGACTCGTACTTGTAAAATCAGCCCAGAATTTAACGAATTTATTGTACTCACAGAGGTACTCATTGCCGAGTTTGTTCATCAAGGCATCAGCTTCATGAAAAAAACGTGGGTTTTTTGGACCATGGTTGGCACGATGGTTACGGATGTGAGTTGCCAGGAATTCGGGCTTGAACATTTTCCTGATTGTAGGATCCTTAATCCTGGAAATAGGAAAATCAATTTATTAGATGCTGAAAAGTACCAGTGAAAATATATGGAAGGTATATTGTTAGTGGGGTTCATATGCCATATTGTTAAAATGTCGTGGGGCTGGTTCGGATTCCGGTTCTACGCTGAAAACCATGAATTTTGGCATATTGGTCGACTTGATCGGACCGCCGGAAGGGGTCGCGTAACGAGCCGGAAGTTGCCATGTAATGCCCCATCCGGGATGAAAAAAGAATTCCGATCACACACAATCAAAAATTTGCCTTAGTAATACAACCCATACTAACACCCAAAGAACGAAAATTTCGTCCGTTTTGCTCTATCTAGCACCCTTGAGTTGGCATATGAGCCTCTGTAGTGTATTGTGCAGTGTTTGAATGATTTTGTTTCCTATCGTGTGACCTGTTGATGACTGCAATTTCAAGAGCAACATTTTATCCCAAATTTCGTCGCTCCCTGGAGAGCCACGTATTAAACTGTCGTATTCAAAAGTGATACAGTATGAGCATTTTGTAGCTCCACATGTCACAACAGTTTCAAAATCCAAAAATTGTAAATCCTGCCGCTGATGTCGTTGCAAAATCTCCAGGCTTCCCATTCCCTTCCCGCCTTTGCCCTCCCCTCCCATGTGCGTCACTTCTCCCCTCCATTCTGCCCCACCCCCCTCCCCCTCTCTAAGTTACTTCCGGTTTCGGTGGACTCACGTGCTTACGTTCTGACCCAGTCTATTTAATATACTGCGGTGCGGCAATGATTCTCGAGAATTATGCTGGCGCAAGACTTCACCCACAGTGCGATTGCAGTTAATTTATTGAAAGTATGGCACAAGTAAGTTCGAGAGTGTAGAATGTGTTCATAATGATCAACAAATACATAACCTCAAAAAATACATAACCTCATATCACTCAGAATGATGGACTTCTTTACGGGTTATGGTGCGCGTTCGGAATGTAGTGAGTAGGGATCTTGCTCTAGTATAACGAAGGGGTTAATATCACGCACGTTATTCGGGCACTAACGAACGCAAAATTCTATTCCAATACCCATAAAAGTGTATCCCCCCCCCTCCTCTCTCTCTCTCTCTCTCTCTCTCTCTCTCTCTGCTCTGAGATGAGACCACAGCTGTGAAACTGTAGCAACCTTAGGCACTTCCATTCAATGGAATGGCATGACATGCCAGAAAAGGGGACGCGATCACAGGCAACATCATTTGATAGATGATATATCGAAAGACATTCATTGGCTGAGCGATAGCGAAGCCCTTACCCCTCTGGCCCAAAAATGTTTTGTCTGTTTGTCTGTGTGCGTGCGTGTCTGTCTGTCTGTCCGCGCGATTTCTCGAGAACGGTTCATCGTAGAGGGCTCAAATTTGGATCACAATCTCCTTGCATCATACCCGAGTCAACCTCACCTCGGGGGCATCCTACCTCAGGTGCTGCTGCAGGTGCCGGTTGACAAACCAGGGCCTTCTTGTGCAAGAACTGGAACAGGGGGGCTAACTTCTAAATCGTGCCGATTTTCAAACATGAACATGGCGACCTACCCCTTCTAAAATCACCCAAAGACCCAAGTCAAGATGGCGAAATCGACCCCAGGTGCTGCTGCAGGTGCTAGTGGTCAAAACGAGGCCTTCTTGGGCAGTAGCAGGAACAAATAGTAAAACTGCTAAACAAGCTGTATTTTGAGCTTAAAGATCGGAACCGACCCCGCTCAAAATACACTCAGAACTTCAATTACAATGCCAAAAACGACCCCAGGTGCTGCTGCAGGTGCGGGTTGGCAAAACTGGGCCTTCTTGTGCAAGAACTGGAACAGGAGGGCAAACTTCTAAACAAACCGTATATCAAACTTGAACATGGCGACTGACCTCTTCTAAAATCACCCAAAGACCCGAGTAAAGATGGCGAAGTCGACCCCAGGTGCTGCTGCCGGTGCTAGTGGTCAAAACAAGGCCTTCTTGGGCAGAAGCAGGAACAAATAGAAAAACTGCTAAACAAGCTGTATTTTGAGGTTAAAGATCGGAACCGACCCCGCTTAAAATACACTCAGAACTTCAAATACAATGCCGAAAAGGACCCCAGGTGCTGCTGCAGGTGCCGGTTGGCAAAACAGGGCCTTCTTGAGCACAAACTGGAAGATGTGGGCAAACTTTTGAATCGTGCAGAATTTTAAACTTCAACATGGCCACCGCCTCCATCTTAAGTCACCCCAAGACTCCATTCAACATGCCGAAATTAACCCCAGGTGATGCTGCAGATGCTAGGGGTCAAAACAGGACCTTCTTGGGCAGGAACTGGAACGGGGGCCAAATTCTAAATCGTGCAGAATATCAAACTTAAACATGGCGAATGACCTCCTCTAAAATCACCCCAAGACTCCATTCAACATGCCGAAATCAACCCCAGGTGATGCTGCAGGTGCTAGGGGTCAAAACAGGGCCTTCTTGGGCAGGAACTGGAACGGGGTGCCAAATTCTAAATCGTGCAGAATGTCAAACTTTAATATGGCGACCGACCCCCTCTTAAATCACCCTAAGACCCCATTCAAAATGCCAAATTTGACCTTTAGGTACTGCTGCAGGTGCTGGGGGCCAAACCAGGGCATTCTTGAGCAGGAGCAGGAACAAAAGGAAAAACTGTTAAAAAAAAGCAGTATTTTGAACTTAAAGATGGGAACCGATAACGCTTAAAATACACTCAGGACCTCAATCACAATCCTGAAGAAGACCCCAGGTGCTGCTGATGGTGCCAGTTGTCAAAGCCGGGCCTCCTTGAACCGGAACCGGTTAGGCTAGGGTAGGTTAGGTTTGAGCAGCATTGAGTACGGTAGAGAAGTCCACAATGAGTAGCTGAAGTTGCAGGTGCTAGGTCAGAGTAGGGTAGGTTAGTTTAGAGTAGGGTAGGCTAGGTTAGAGTAGGAAAGGGTAGGATAGGAAGTCCACAATGAGTAGGGGAAGTTGGAGTAGGCGAGATCAGAGTAGTGTAGGTTAGTTTAGAGTAGGGTAGGCTAGGTTAGAGAAGGGAAGGGTAGGTAAGGTTGGAGTAGGCTAGGGTAAGTGAAGTAAAAGTTAAGCACGATTAAGTACGGTAGAGAAGTTCACAATACTGTGGGAGTAGGTACGTCCAGGGGTTAGGTTAGAAGCGTAGCGTCCCCCGCGCCTCAAGACCGGCGCCCGCAGGGCGCAGTACTGACCAGTAGTATAAGGGGCCCATTCGGACACGCCGCCATCTTGGGAGCCCATTCGGACATGGCGTGTCAGGACCTGTCTTAACCTTAACCTAACCCAAGTTAAGCCGCCATCTTGGGAGCCCATTCGGACATGACCCTGTCGGGCCCTAACCTAACCCTAACCTAAGTTAGGTCCCCCCGGTCACCTGTCTCCCCTTCCCCTCTCTTGTGGGGGGGCGGTACGTAAGGAAGGTATTCATGAAATTCGTATTATGTTCGTGCCAGCGAACGCAATACGACATTTTGTGAATACCTTGCTTTCCCCCTCCCCTTCCTTTGTGGGGGGGCGTAGCCTAAATTTGGACGGCATGATTGAAATTCGGATTATGTTCGTGCCAGCGAACGCAATCCGACATTTTGTTCATGCTGTCCTGTCACCAGCATGGTGGTCCCCTCTGGCCGTGTCGGGCCTCAAAACGTAATAATATACGCTCACATAGTTTGGACTGCAGAGTGACCAACCTTTGCACATCATATAATTTTTTTTGTTTTTATCGAGATCTTTCTAGGTTCTAACCCAAACCTAAGTCCCGCCGCCGTGGAGCCGATACCGCCGCCATCGCCGCCGCCGTGACCGCTGCTGCATCACCTGCTGGTAAGTACAGTTATCAACACATATGTGACGAGACATTTTCGCTAGCTATTTCCTACTGCGCCCAGGAGGCAAGCTAAATGCAGTCGTTAAAAGTTTTTTTAATTAACGTGGAAAACTTTTTCCCCCGGAGGCCTATCTATAAAACCACGTAACTTATTTTTTTTTATGAAATGCATTTTTTTCTTTTAAATTTTTTTTGTGTTTTAATTTTTTATTAAAACAAAAAACCACTACAAATTACTCTCATTCATAGCGTACCATAGTCCAATGCGCTTTGCATTCTGTACAGCACACGTATGAATCGGATTCACAGAGTGTTGTCTGCAGTGCCACGGTACAAAGAGTCTTGGCAAGCTTTGGAGTTTAGGGCAACCGAATGTCTCAATATTGATCACATCGACTCCACAGGGAACAATACTTTCAAGCAATCTCCTCTTTTCCACTCCTTTCACGTAGATACGTGAGTACTGAGACGTCCAGTGTTGTATAATGTCATAGCACGCAGTGTATGGTTTATCACCGTGATGCCACTGGAGACCATGAACATTATTCGTCACATACTGGTTTTGGCGTCTGTAATACTGTGGTACCAGCGTGCCATCATACGGTGGTGCGAACACTTCTGAACACCGTGTGAGGTCCCAGAGAGGATCGTACAGAGAGAACTCCTTGATGACGTACTCCCCATCCGTACCCCTCAGCATCTGGATGTCACAAGCAGCGAGAGTCATGGTGGGTGCGTGTGACTACGCGCTGTGAATGCTTATGGCACGGGGTGCTGATGTGACTTAATTTATAGCCGACGAAGGCGACACTAGCGCCGTCTATCGGTGAAAATATGAAACATTCACACACTCACACACACACACACACACACACACACACACACACGCCTCATACTGTTACAGTCGATGCACTCTGTTTCGGCACAGGTTTAAACTCTGTACCGTTAATGCACGCCGATAAACAAGTACCGATAAGAAGTAAAATGCCCAGAAAACAGAAAATCGTGTCGACAACCTCGCTACTGTCTCGCACATCAGTGTCCGTGACATTCTGCGTCACGCACATTAAGGGAGAACATAGGAGCATGAAGAGCCATAGCACACCGTTGACATCCATTCTGATTCTATAACATTTTCACTAAAACACCTCTGTTTTATACCTTTCCTCATCGCCGCGCCGCGCCGCGCCGCGCACCGAAACGGCACGAAACAAAGTACTGCGCCGGGACCCGTTTTGAATTTTCGCGCGCTCCACAACGACTATACTGCGCGTGACAAGGATATAGCGAACGCGCTGTGCTTCTCCCTACTTCCCCCATCCCCTCGCGCGCGGTGGTAGTGGCAGTAGCAGGCGGCGAGCTCCGCGCCAGCCGACGCGACGGCGGCGTTGCCACTGTGCGGAGGACCCCCTCTGGTCCCCGCTCCTCACCGCGGTGACGAGCCGAGCAGCCGAGCCCTTGCCCGGACGTCGAGCCGGGCCGTAGGGAAGTGCGCTGCTAACTGAACAGGACCTCGCGCCTTTCCTCCCCGCATCCCCCGCTGGGCTCCAGCGTTCAAAATATGACGATCGCATGAGAGCGCTGTCGTCGCCCTGGGCTGATCTGATTGGCTACGAATGACGTGACCGAAAGGGATGGGGTGAAAAGGGGGGCGTTTTCCGCGAAATGTTCGCAAGCTCCTGCCTGTCCTGCCTTCCTCCGCGCGTCGACCCGGCTAGGCTACAGACGTGTTGTGAGAGGTCACGCGAGTGGGTGCATCAACAACAAGTGTGTAGAAAATGTCTTCCTCGAACGAAGATCGTGACGTCGATGTGGACGTAGAACATGTGTCGGGAGACACATTGTCCTTCGATGTGTCTTACGATTTAGAAGATGTAGCCGCCAAAATTGAAGCCAACTTGTTGGTAAGTACTCCAGTGCTGTGTGTCCTGCCCTGTCGCGTGTGCTTGTCCTGAGTCCTTTGAGTAAATTCAGTGCCGATGTTTATCGCGAGTGAGTGCTTTGTCAGATCAGTGCCGATTTTCATCGCGAGTGTCCCCCTGTAATTTTTTCACAAGTCATGTACGTGTAAGGGTTAGAGCTAACCTCTCTGGAAAAACATTGTCCATGGAGGTGGCCGCGTTCTGATGTCACCACGTATCCCCCGTACCTCTGCCGTGTCTAGTGCTCCTCTCCCTAGTTGAACGAGTGCGTCCCTGTGAATCCCCGTCTAGGGTGACCGTGTCTTAGTGCGCGGTGAATCCCCGCGCCCGGCCGGAGTCTGGGCCAGCAGGCGTGCCATGCCGATCGAGTCGGGGCACCACGTAAATTCACGTTGTGAACAAAAAAAAATGGTTATGCAGTCGGTGGGATTCGAACCCACGGTTCGTGCCGTGTGGGCGCGTGCTTTTCTATCACGCTGGGACTAAGGCGGCGGGGACCAGAGCAGACCACGTAATTTTTTTCCGTCTGTCTGATCACCCTCAAATGTGTCCGTACGTGTACTAGGTTAGAATCTGTCCGTCCGCCCGTCTCTCGTCCTCCCGACCGGGGGGAGCGAGCCTTTTGTTGCGCAGCGCGCCTGTTGGTAGAACTGGTTGCATACCCACACGGCGCTCAGCGCCTCAGGGGAGGGCGGCGCTGCCCAGCGCTGGTGATGCGCGTAGCGCGGGGTTGCGGAGCAGCGCGCCTGTAGGTAGGCCATCCCCCGGTCCGCTACGCACGGCTGCAGAACTGGTTGCATACCCACACGGCGCTCAGCGCCTCCGGGGGAGGGCGGCGCGGCGTAGTGCCGCTGATGCGCGTAGCGCGGGGGGGGGGGGGGGGGGGGGGGGGGGGGGGGGGGGTTGCAGGGCGTGGAATTTCAGTCCATTTTCTGTTTCAGGAAAATGTGACGCCCTCCCCCTCCCCACCGCCGCCCCCTCCCGCTTCCCCTCCGGGGGAAGTGAAATTTATCACGTGGGAGGACGCCACCACCCACGCGACGCGGGTAGGGACTTCTCGTCATCGGCGTTGTCACGGTGATTTTTTCACGGTTTTTCATTCAAAAAATTTATCTTTTTCAGGCTGATGATGCTGAGGGTGCCACGCCCCCTCCTCGCGATCTGCGGGAGAAGCTGGGGCAGAGGGGTGCTGCTGCCGTCCCGCCGGCCGATCTGAGGGAGCACCTGCGTGCGCGGCGTGCTGCTGCCCCCGGGGCTGACGCTGCCTCCACCTCTGCCGGACCGCGGGACGTCAGTGTAAGTACCTTCATGAACTTCGCCAGAATGCTCTCCTCATAACTTTGTTAAAGACATGTTTCTTTCAATTTCTTTTATAGCTGCGCTTGTTTGGGGTGGATGTTTCCCCCCCAAAAGTGTCGGCCCGGCAGCGGGTGGAAGCAGCGTGGGCGTCCGGCTGGCAGCAGCCGGTGCGCACGGAGGTGGTCCCGAAGGTAGAGGCTGCCGACGGGACGGCCGCAGACACGCCCGTTACTAGTACTCCGGTCAAGGGAGGAGATCTTCCAGTGCTCGAAATCTCTCCAGTAAAGGTTTGTTCGACCTAAATTTTGTAGCGATTATCGTGTTTTTTTTTGTGTCGATGTTTTACTAATTTCGAATATTTTGTGTTTCAGAAACGAGTGTCAGCGCTACTGCGCCTGGGGCCAAAGCCCACTGGGGATGGGGAGAAGAAGAGAAAAATAGAAGAATTTGACCCCACTGTACGGCACCCCACCAAGCCTGCTCTTCCAGGCAAAAGAAAGAGGAATGATTAAATTCAATCAAATTTTATTTTTTGAAATTTTGTATTGTGTATTGTGTAAATACAATTTTTTTTTAGTTTTCTTTTAAAAGATACCATATGTGTAAATACACAATTTTTTCAGTTTTCTTTTTAAAGATACCATATGTGTAAATACACAATTTTTTTACTTTTCCACTGAATTGCTGTATTTTTTAAGAAGACTCCTTTCCTTATAAGCATGAACGGATATTTTTTTTGTCTTTAAACATTTTTGTATTTTTTCTGGATTTTCTTGATTTAACTTTTAAACATCATTCACTTTCACATCTGCTTCATCAACTTGTTGGGGATGAAGTCGATGTGACAGCACATTATCTCATCTTTGATCGTCTCTGGGATCGGAGATGTTTGACTGTTAAATGCATACTCCAGTAGGCTCTCCTTAGTTTTCTGAGTGAGCTCTTGCAGAGATTTCACATTTTTGAAACCTTGTTGCATACAGTAGGCATGACTGCGTCTCATTACAGTGGGCCAACAGCCCTTCAGTTTTTCACTCCAGAGTTGCATTTTATCAAGTCTCTTGAGTAAGCGTTTCCTTGATCTGTGGAGCATGTTCCACGTAGATTCTGCAAGATTAATTTGAGTGCTCGAATCAGTGCGTTGCACATAGACAGAAGAAAGATAATTATTTTTATTGTTCAGATAAAGACTGAGTGTCACACTACCCAAATTTAGAGGGTTTACTGCACTTTTCTTGTGAAGTGCATTCAGGAAGTAAGTATGAACTTCATCGGAAGTTATTACTTTCAACTCCTCGTCACTCACTCTAATCCATTTTCTACTGCCTTTTGAGTTTGACTCAGCCAGCAGTAAAACGTAGGGATGCAGAGAATTCAAATCCAGGCCCACTCGTATTTCTTTTGATTCATTTTTTGTCAGTGGAAAAGACTTTCCTTTCAGTTGGACAGGGAATGCATTCATATTTTTAGAAGCAGAACTGTCACGAACATTTTTATTTTTTTCTGGCTGTGGTGGTTGTTGGTCCAGGCCCAAGTCTGTGATCAGCTGGGGGTCAACGACCTGTCTATTGTCACATATCTGATCTAAATCAATTTGCAACAGGTCAAAATTGACATCCCACACAGGGGCGGGTGCAGGCAGTGGATAAGGACAGGGGGGAGATGGTGGTGACGGTGGAGCCATCCAAGAGGGTAGGACAGACGGCATGGGAGCCGGGAGGCCACCGCGGCCGTCGTCAGACACCCGAAGCGTGTCGTCCGTCATAGGGGTCTTGGTGACGGGGACAACACCAGAAGGGGTGTATCCGGGTGTGTTAGCCGGGGGTACGGGCCATCGCCGTCGTCACAGCCCTGAGGTAGGGCGTTCATGACGGTTGTCATGGAGACGGGACCACAAGGGGTGGGTCCAGGCGGCACGAAGGCCGGGGCATGACGACCGCCGTGGCCGACGTCGAAGGTGACGGGGGTCATGTCGTCCTGGCGGAACAACTCCTGCACCAAGTCCTCGTAGCGCAGACAGCGCTTGGCTGGCTGCTGCATCGTCGTGGTGGTGTCACAGGGACGCTTGCTTGTCATCTTGAATGTTGAAGAAAGCTGACCGAAGTACAGACTTTGACTGATGCCTTGGCTCGGAGCGCGCTCTGATTTATAGGACGGACGAGGCGATCATGCGACACCTATCGGTCATCGGCGAAACTACTGCTTCGCTCTGATTGGCTATTAATTCGATTTTAGACCAATCACAGACGTCGCCCGGCGCGCGTGGGCGGCCGACAAGTCGTGACCTGTGCAGCGGACACTGCACTGTGCATGCACCGACACGCACCGCGAGCCGCGGGACGGAGCGCCGCGCCGTGCTGCGCTCCTATTCGTCTAAATTCCGATTTTTAACCAATCGGGTGAGAGCGCCATCCGCGACGCTAGCGCAGCAGCGCGCCCTATCGGCAACTAAGGTAACTATCAGAGCCCTATATAACGAGGTGCTGTCCGCCCACTCGGCATCAGTCTTCGTCGTCGTCGTCATCGTGGGATCTTCTCCGTGCTTCGTCGCCGTCTTCCTTGCTCTTCGCTGCTCTTCGCTGCAACTTCAATCAGTCTTTTCAAAGACTTCTTTCAACAAAGACCTTTAACTTCAAATTTTTATTTGAAGTTTTTTTCACTTCAAATCTTTATTTGAAGTTCTCTTTTCTTCACAGTCTTTTTTAAGACTATTCTCTCCCTTTCTCGTCATGACTTCTTCGTCCTTGAAGAACATTCTTGACGAGTGGGATGGCGGCTGCTTTTTTGACAATGAGCAGCTCTCTGAGGCGTACACCTTCTTTCTCCTGGCGCTTCTTGATGCCACTCCTGAGGAACGCCAAGACCCTCGTGTCCTTCCCTTCCTCCGGGTTGGGTTCGAGGCCTACCTCCGGGAGCAGGCCAGCGCTGACCCGAACGCCACAATAGCCTATCGCATGGCCACTGCCATGTCCGGGGGTGGTGGTACCGCGGCTTCGGCACCGGCGCGCCCCGCCACGCCGCACGCCGAGACCTCCGCTCAACCGGCCCGCCCCGCCCCGCGGCTGTTCAGACCCTGGGAGTCACCGCGCCGCCCCAGCACGCCCCCTCGTTCTCCGTCGCCGCAGCCCGGACCTTCCCGCACGGCACCTGGGTCGCCCCAACCCGGACCGTCGGGAGTCGACAAAAGGCCTTGGGAGGACGAGGAGGATGACGTCGAGGTGGAGGAGGACGTTGACCAGCCAGTACTGGAGGTTCTCCAGTCGAGGCAGCGCGAACTGAAGCGCTTTAAGGCAACCTTCCGAGAGGAGGTCATGTTGATTAAAGGCCTAGGGAACTCTCTTCCGTCTGAGGAGGTTATGGTAGGCATGTTTAACGCGGTACTGCAGCGGCAGCAGGAGGCTGTTAACGCAAAAGATGATGACAGAGTGATCTTAGAAATTGAGAATGCTGAGAATGCAGAGAACCCTCTGTGGTTCTCAATGAGGCGCGCTGATCAGTTGAGTGGTCAAGTAATCCTAGATAAACTCACTCGAGTTTTAAATTCAAATCAAGGATTTATGGCTGAGGGACAACTCAAAGTGTCATACATTCACATCCCTACACCAGAGGCCGCGGGTAGACGTCGGGCCCGTGTCGCCAACGAGTCCATGGACGATTGGTTGAAAAGGATGATAAACACAAAAACAATCTTTTCCCCAGACAATACTGACGACTCCATGTGCCTCACACGGAGTGTTGCCGTTGCAATGGCGCGCGGTAACATGGAGAATCGTGCCTTCTCACGCATGAGGCAGCCTGATTCGCTCATCCAGCGTAAAGAAGCTACCAGGTTGTGTGAGTTGGCGGGGATAGACCCTAATAAATCATGTGGGTTAGACGAGTTGCGCAAACTACAAGATGTTCTTCCTAATCACAGACTCTGTGTTTTCACAGATAAAAAAGGCCACGAATCAGTGTTCCTCGGAGAATACACGGCAGGGAAAAAAAATATATACCTCTTGCTTCACAACCGACACTTCCATGCAATACTCTACCCCTGCCAAGCCTTCGAGTATGAGCTATCCTGCGATCGTTGTGCTGCTTTTTATAAACACAAGGGTGAGCACCGTTGCAAAGGGACTTGTTGGCGCTGTCAGGGAACTGATAATCACGATGATCCTGCACTCCCATTGAAACACTGCGTCGACTGCCAACATAAATTTCGAGGGGAAGAGTGCTACAACAACCATAAGACACTGAAAGTTCCCTTTTCAGAACTGACCAAATGTGACACTTTTAAGTTCTGTCCACTCTGCGAAACAAGTTACAGTAAGCTTGGAGGGAAGACACATGTTTGTGGCTTCGTTTACTGTAATTATTGCAAGCAGAATGTGATGGAAAATCATTTGTGCTACATTCAAGGCTGGGAGGAAAGGCAGAAGAAAAAAAAGTGGACCTATGTCACTATATATTACGACATTGAAACGACACAGTGTGATGAGGTACAGGGGAAGCCCGACACTTTCGAGCACAAACCAAATCTCTTGGTTTGTCAGGCTGTGTGCGATCAATGCTTTCACTTACCCCAGAATGACTATTTCTGTGTAGTGTGCAAGACACGCCAACATATTTTTCACAATTTGGACGATGGCAATACAAATGTGATGAGTCAGTTTATAGATTACCTTAAATCTTTTCCTGCAAAAACAGAGATCTTACTAATAGCTCACAATGCGAAGTCTTTCGACTCTATCTTTATCCTTCAAGAAATCATTGATCGCAAACTTAGCCCTAAGCTTATTTTGCAAGGATGTAAGATCATTTGTATGGAGGTAGGTAATTGGAGATTCATTGATTCTCTCATGTTTTTGCCTATGCCTCTCGCTGCAATGCCGAAATCGTTTGAATTGACGGAGCTGAAGAAGGGGTACTTTCCTTTCCTTGCAAATACACCTGAATACTATACATATGAGGGTAAACTCCCTGACCGTGAATTATACTGCGTCTCTGGCATGAAATCCAAGGCTGCATCTGATTTCAACACATGGTATGACAAACAGATAGAACAGAATTATCTCTTTAATTTCAGAAGAGAAATAATTGAATATTGTGTGTCTGATGTCACTATTCTGCGTCATGCTTGCAATGCTTTTCGTGGTCTTTTTCAGAACATTGCTGGATTTGACCCTATGTTCAATTGTGTCACATTGAGTAGTGCCTGCATGGCTGCGTTCCGACGGAACTTCTTGCCTGAGAACACTATAGGCATAGTTCCTCCCGGAGGCTACCATGGCCGGGGAAAACAAAGCCATGCAGCCTTGCAGTGGCTTGACTATGAGACACACAAATTGGGTCGTAAAATACACACTATCTATACAGATAGGGAAGTGTCAGTACTTGGTAGAAGGGTTCCCAGGTAAAAATGGCGTATATATAGTCATATATGAAGTATATATAAAGTATATATCAGTCATATATACTAATATATATAGTTATATATAGTCATACATAGTGCGATATATAATTATATATGACATATATATAAGAGCATATATAACCTATATATCTTTATATATACCTGATATATACTTATATATTACTCAATATATAGCTATATATAATCTTATATATAACTTATATATGACAACTATTATATATAGGTCAATATATGGCTATATATAAGCTTATATATGGTTATATATAGCGTGATATATAGTTATATATAGGGTGATATATAGTAGTATATATAGGTATATATCGTCATATATAGTATGATGTATGGGTATATATCATTATATATCTCCTGATATATGAATATATATGAATATATATAGAGTATATATAAGCGATATATAATCTATATATAAGCACTTTTACCCGGGTTGATGGGTATGTGGAAATCCCCCTACCTGATGGGACACTAGAAAAAAGAATTTACCAGTTTCATGGTGACTACTGGCATCAATGTCCAAAACACTTCCCTACCACTGCTGAATCACGGGAAAATCGTTTCGAGCAAACACAGCGGCTCACGGCGCTTTTCAGAAGGGCAGGATACACAGTGGTGGAAAAGTGGGAATGTGAGTTTCGGGACGAAATGAAATCTGATCCTGAGGTTCGACAGTATTTCGAAGACCACCCAACCACCCGTGCCACACCATTAAATCTCAGAGACGGTCTCTATGGAGGGCGAACAAGTGCCTTGCGTTGGTATCATAAGTCCGACATTGCAAAAGGAGAGAAAATTAAAATGGTTGATGTCGTAAGTGAGTACCCGTCGGCAAACCTACGTGGGGCGTATCCTTATGGTCACCCAACCCTCTACCTGGAAGGCGATCCTCACATGCCAACCGTTGACAAATGGAATGGAATGATCAAGTGCACAGTGCTGCCTCCCCGTGATTTGTTTATCCCCTTGCTACCCTACAAATGCAACGGCAAACTTATGTTTCCTCTTTGCAGGACCTGTGTAGAGAGTGAGAGCAAGGAAGGCTTGTGTCATCATGATGATCCATCTGAGCGTAGTCTCACTGGAACGTGGTGTGCGCCTGAAATAAAAATGGCTCTTCGGGTTAAGGAATATGAGCTCATTACTATACACGAGGTGTATCAGTATCCCGGCACAAAACAATACAATCCAGAAAGTGGTGAGGATGGCATCATGTCGGGGTACATCCGCCGTTTTTTGGCTCTAAAAATTGAAGCTAGTGGGTGGCCTGCCTATTGCAAGTCACAGGAGGAGAAACAGCAATATATTTCTGATGTCCTGAAATATGATGGCATTAGGATTGATCCCGATAAAATACAGAAGAATGCAGCCCTTCGCACCCTGGAAAGGTTATGGCGAACAGTTACTGGGGTAAATACGGAGAGAAAACACTTCGTCCAAGCACAAGTTTAATCTTCAAGTATGAGGAATTGATGGCACTCATCACAGACCCCACAAAGAAAATTACAGGCTTAGTTCCACTTGGAGAGGATTGCCTCCAGGTGTCATGGAAAGCCATAGAGGACACTGAAGTTTCACTCCCCACATCCTCTTTGATACTGGCTGCTTTCACAACATGATTCGGACGCCTACAGCTGTACAAATATTT
This sequence comes from Odontothrips loti, assembly GCA_038380765.1. Taxonomy (NCBI): domain Eukaryota; kingdom Metazoa; phylum Arthropoda; class Insecta; order Thysanoptera; family Thripidae; genus Odontothrips; species Odontothrips loti. The sequence continues at coordinate 5,337,741 of CM076243.1, forward strand.
GGACGTTGTACAGAGAAGAGCTCTCTACCATGACACAGATTCGGTGGCGTATATAAGTCGCCCAGGTGAGCCCGATCTTCCATTGGGTACCCATCTAGGAGACCTAACAGATCAAATAGAGGAAGACTATGGCCCTGGTTCATACATTACTGAGTTCGTAGCAGGTGGCCCAAAAAACTATGCCTACAAGGTAGCTGTGGGAGGTAGCCTAGACAATATTAAAGTTGCAGTCAAAGTGAGAGGCATTACAATCAATAAATCTTGTGATGATCTCATTACCTTTGAAAATTTGAAGGAAATGGTGATGGGTAACAGAGAAAATGTTCAGGTACCAATTCCACGACAAATAGCAAGGCTTGCAAGCTGGACGTTGGTCACGCGTTCGACATGCAAGAACTGGCGGCCAGTGAACACTAAGAGACGCCGTGTGGATCTAGCACAGACTGTGCCACATGGCTACAATGCTTGGCATGAAGAAACAGATGATGACCAGGATGTACTAGAGGCCATGGACTTCCTCTTAGATGACTAGTTGTTGTTTTTTAGGTTCGAAAGACAAAAAAACTAGCGCAAGGGAGATGCAGGCAGGCCCTATATAAGCGAAGTGTCCACACTATCCAATCAGTTTCACCAAAACCACCATTCAGGATGGACCTCAGATTTCAACACCCGTGTAATTCTCTCGTAGTGGGAGGGAGTGGTGCAGGGAAAACATATTTCATGAAGAAGCTGATAGAAAACAGACATGTCTTATTCAACACCTCATTTGATGAGATCGTATTTTATTACACAGAGTGGCAACCCCTTTACGATGATCTTTCTTCTGATCACGAAGTGAATTTCAGACAAGAGATGCCCTCTCTGGATGACCATCCACAAGGACTTGGCCCAAAACTCGTGATAATTGATGATTTCATGCAGGAGATACAAAAACAGCATAAAGAATTCCTGAAATTCTTTATCAAGGGATCACATCATCGAAATCTTTCTATTTTCTTCTTGAGTCAGTGTCTGTTTCCTCCAGGACTCAGACAAATCAGTCTTAATGCACACTATGTCGTGCTATTTAAGACATCACGTGACTTGGCACAAATACGCACCTTCTGCTTACAAGTGGACCCCCAGCACTGGCGGGCTCTGCTCGAGGCTTATGAGGACGCGACACAGGCAGGACACACTTACATCCTGTTTGATTTCAAGCCTAAACAGTTGGACCATCTGCGCATACGTACACACATCTTTCCTGACGAACCTGATGTGATCTACATCCCCAAGGGAAAGTATAAAAGGGGGCTGGAAGGCGTGCACTAATCATTCGTGAACGATGTCTCAGAGCGTGAAGACGCATAAGGCGCTGCTGCAAGCTCTGCAAACAGCAAAGCCGGCCCTGCGCAAAGCGATTCTTGAGAAGGCGGACAGAGCACTTATTTTCGCAATTTGTGAAATCTGTGAGAATCTTCTCATCGGGAATATAAAGATTACAGAGGAACAGAAAAATAAACTCCGCAGGCACCGAAACCAGTTGCGCGAGATAGCTCAGAGAGGTGGTGGCGCTGGTTATCAAGCGAAGAAGAAAGCTGTTCTTCAGCGGGGAGGTGCATTTCTCCCCTGCTTCTCTCCATAGTTAGTTCTGTGTTGCCCTCACTCCTATCATGAATCACGTCAAAAAAATGATTCTCGTTCCACACGACAGTGTGGCTCGTATGCATGATGTTCCCACAGCTAGTCCTCAAATAAAAATGAGTGCCCTGGACTCTGAAATGAGTCACATTTTAAATAAACAATATGTGGATGACTCTGAAAAGTGGAAAAGGTACAACGAGACACTGCAGCGTTATCTTCACTTCTCTAATGAGTCTCGAAAACCGATTTCGATTCAGCTCGAGTCGGTGGATGGAAAGAAGGAGGATGGCACTGTATCACAAATGCGAGAGCAGCTAGGATCAGTGGTGCCAAAGACATATAAGGAGCAAGCACTACGAATCTACGATTATTTGTGTCAGTCTGGCTCACCGATCACATGGGACTCGGCAGGGGCCGTGACAATAGGTGATGCAAAGCAGACCCACTCAAATATTATTGATTTGATCAGTGATCTCACACGATTTCGTAAAAATATTGAGCCCACAGGAGGAGGGAAATTCATTCAGGCCCTGGCTCAGATGAACATCCCCTTGGAATTGATCGGTAACGATAAAAGGAGACTAGCGATTCATCAGGCGAAACAGTCCGGTGGTGGTCATGGTGGCGACACGCCAGTCACAGCGCGTAAGCGACCCACCCCAAAAGCCAGACCAAAATCTAAGAAGGGTGTCACAACCCAGAAAGGAGGATGGAAATCTTGGTAAAGTGTTTCACACACCGTCCCACCCTGCCTCATACAGTACACCATGGAAGCTATGGCGTGCTACGGGTGAGAAGAAAGCAAAAGTGGACACCTACTTACAAGGAGAGGATGCTTACACATTGCACAAGCCTGCAAGGCGACGTTTTCCTCGTAATGTGACTTATTCAGATAACATAGACGATTGTTGGCAGACTGATCTGACTGATTTTCAGTCTTTGCGTGAAGATAATCATAACTACGCGTACATTTTATGTGTCATCGACGTGTTCTCAAAATTTGCCTGGGCTGTACCTATAAAAGATAAATCAGCAAAGTCGATTGTCAGTGGATTTGAAAAAATATTTAAAGAGACGACACGACGGCCAACCCGTCTCTTCTCGGATAACGGGAAAGAGTACAGGAACAAGCCTTTTCAGAAGTACTTAAAGGAGATGGACATTCAGTATTTTCACACTTATGATCCTGAAACGAAATGTTCTGTTGTCGAACGTTGGCAGAGAACACTAAAGACAAAATTATTCAAAAGATTCACTGCCACTGGGAATTACTGTTATGTGGACGGATTACTGGACGATACTGTGAAAGCCTACAATAATACGTATCATAGATCTATAAAACTGAAACCCGTAGAGGTGACTGCAGATCGTGTCCTAGAAGTCTATCAGAATCTCTATGGCGGGGAAAAAGAAAAGAAGGAGCCCAAGTTCAGAGTCGGGGACTTCGTCAGAATCAGTCGAGAAAAGAAAAAGTTCGAAAAAGGATACAACTGGTACTGGAGCGAGGAGATTTATAAGGTCGTTCAGGTCATTCCTCATGACATGCCGGTGTACCGGTTGGAGGATCTCGATCAGGATGAAATTGAAGGCACGTTTTATGAGCAGGAGCTCCAGAAGATCACCAAGCCCGAGACCTTCCAGATCGAATATATAGTGCGGTCTAAGACAGAAAAAGGCATTCGTAAACATCTCGTTCACTGGAGAGGTTATCCTGAGAAATCTCGTTCTTGGATTCTTGACAGTGATCTGATTACGACTTAAGATGGATTTCTATGCTTATCTCCCAAGTAATGCTAGTCCCGATGTCTATCCAGACAACAAAACATCCCACTTTAAAATCGAGTTGTCTAAAAGGATGGAACTGCACGGGAGATGGCAGGCTGCTCTTATTGAGCTCCACTATCCGAACACCGTAGCACAGGTCCTAGAGGGGGAAAATGAGATCACGCTTCGGTCTGAGCACATCGTTGACACCGTGTGTGTGCAGCCGGGAAGTTATCCGAACAAGGACGAGTTTCTCGTCGCTATTCATCAGGCCATTAGGACGTTTGATAATGACATACACGACAGAAATCCTTTCGAAGAAAAACCCGACAATCGTCTTGCGTTCGATGCATTCACTCCTGATGAAAAGGCTAAGGTCTATTTTTCGCCTCGTCTCGCTCTTCAGCTGGGACTGGAGCATCCCGGCCCCTTCCCTGCGAACGAACGTATACACGCCGCAAAGCCAGTAGACATCTCTCTGGGGATTCCGTCTCAGATGTTTGTGTACTTGGACATCTTGTCAGATCAAATCGTGGGTCACACGAGGGCACCGCTCCTCCGGACGGTACCACTCAGCATTAACACGACATACGGGAGCATGTCCATATTCCACTGTGAACACCCCATCTACTTTGAGCTTAAGACGAAATCGTTTGACACCCTGGAAATAGATATAAGGGACCACGCAGGGCGCTACGTACCATTCGATCACGGAACGTTAACATTGCTGGTTCACTTTAAACAGCTCTGATGGCTCCGCAAACGCATTACAACGACTATTACGTCAATCAGGCGGGCGGCGGCGGTGCGGGGAATTACTACGCTGGTGCCCCGTACCAGAAAGGCTATGGGATCGGTTCATGGCTCGGCGGGCTTTTCCGCTCGGTCCTTCCGCTGTTCCGTAGCGGCGCGGCTGCATTGGGGCGGGAGGCGGCGCGGGCGGGTAGCACGGTCCTCGCTGACGTCGCGGCCGGTCAAAATTTGAATGAGAGCATGAATAAACAAATGCAAGAAATTGCAAATCGGTTGAAACAAAAGGCCCAGGACGGAATGAAGGGGTCTGGGGCTATAAAAAGGCGTAGGGTTGGGCGTGGGGCTCATTCTGCACCGAGAGGTCGTAAGAGGAGCACGGCAAATATCAAGGACCTGCTCTCATAATGGCATTCATGCACCCTCAATCTAGCGAGTGTCTCCGCTCCGAACTGGATTTGTGGTTGGTTCCACCAACTCAAACCGTTCTGGAGGGAACACACTGGGTGCCTTACAAACCACTCACCACACTCGATGCTGCAAACACGGTAGAATTTTCCGTACCTGGTGTGGGTCATGAATACATCGATCCAGCTCACACTATGTTGTATGTAAAAGCAAAAATTGTGAAAGCGGATGGTACAGATCTAGTGGCTAACGATAACAGCGATGCTGCACCGATTAATTATGCTCTCCATGCCCTGTGGAGTCAAGTCGATATCAGTCTGAATCAAAAAGTGATATCTCATTCAAGCATGACGTATCCTTACAGAGCCTATATCGAGTCTCTTCTTAATTATGATACAGCTGCTAAGCATTCTCATATGACACAAAGAATGTGGTATAATGATACGCCTGGTCATTTTGACTCTCTGGACGGTGAGGAAAACACAGGCATTGCCGAACGGCAAGCACTCACAGCAAGAAGTCGGGTGTTCGAGATGATGGGTCCACTACACATCGATTTTTTCAACCAGGATCATTTCCTTTTGAATAATGTCGAGCTCCGTATAAAACTGATCAGAAATCGCGATGCGTTCACACTCATGTCCACAGCCGGGACAGAAAAGATACGTCTCCTGGACGCCACACTCTACGTCAGGAAAGTCACGGTATCACCGTCCGTTCTGCTCGCACATGCACAAGCACTGGAGAAGGCGCCAGCAAAATACCCGGTGAATAGAGTAGACATTAAAACAGTCACAATCACACAGGGGCTGAGAGATAAAAATATCGATAACCTGTTCATGAATCAGATGCCTCAGAGAGTCATCATAGGGTTCGTGGACAACCGTGCATTCAACGGCGATTTCACACGAAATCCCTTTAACTTCCAGCACCTGAATGTAAATTACCTCAGTCTGATGGTGGACGGACACCCTGTCACAGCACAGCCACTCACACCCGACTTTGCTAATGGTCTGTACATGGAGGCGTACAACACGCTCTTCGCTGGAACAGGCATTCATTGGAAGGACGAGGGAAACCATATCAGTTTTGCTGATTACCCTGGTGGGAACACCCTGTACTGTTTCGACCTGTCTCCTGATCTGTCCGCAAACGAACCCCACTGGAATCTCCAGAGACAAGGGACACTTCGTCTTGAAGTGAAGTTCGGAGTGCCCGTTGCACACCCAGTCAACTGCATCATTTATGCGGAGTTCCAAAATTTGATCGAAATCGATAAAAATAGGAACGTGATTGTCGACTATAACGTGTGATCATGGACGACGGTTTGGATGGAGGCACGCTGGACACGATGATGAGAAAGGACAAGCACATCGCTCCTCTCTTTGAAGGCGTTTTCGCGGCCGACACGTTGCCACGACGACTAGAGAAACGTCCGGCATTACTCATATGTAACACGGACCCCATTTCGAAACCCGGCAGCCACTGGGTCGCTTTCTTTATCGACAATCATGGGGCTGGGGAGTTTTGGGATTCCTACGGCATGCCACCTGTAGTATCACAGCATCGCAAATTCTTAGATAGATTGTGCAAAAAGTGGACGTATAATCACACCAGTTTGCAAGCACTCGATTCTAAAGTGTGTGGAGAGTATTGTATTCTATACTTAGTGCACAGAGCACACGGTTTCACTCTGCACAAGTTTGTAAAAACACTGTTCACACAAGATGCAGAAAAAAACGATAATGTTGTAAGAAAATTATTTCGACGCATGTTTCGTTCAAAATGTTTGCTCTCAAACACAGGTTCACAAACGTGTACAGTAAGAAAAAAATAATTTTGTACATGTTTGCATGTTTTTTTTTTGTTTTTTTTATTTGTTTAAAAAAAAACTTTTCACAAAAAATTCTTTACGAAAAAAACAAAATACAAAACGAATAAAAAATTAAAACACAAAAAAATTTAAAAGAAAAAATGCATTTCATAAAAAAAAAATAAGTTACGTGGTTTTATAGATAGGCCTCCGGGGGAAAAAGTTTTCCACGTTAATTAAAAAAAACTTTTAACGACTGCATTTAGCTTGCCTCCTGGGCGCAGTAGGAAATAGCTAGCGAAAATGTCTCGTCACATATGTGTTGATAACTGTACTTACCAGCAGGTGATGCAGCAGCGGTCACGGCGGCGGCGATGGCGGCGGTATCGGCTCCACGGCGGCGGGACTTAGGTTTGGGTTAGAACCTAGAAAGATCTCGATAAAAACAAAAAAAATTATATGATGTGCAAAGGTTGGTCACTCTGCAGTCCAAACTATGTGAGCGTATATTATTACGTTTTGAGGCCCGACACGGCCAGAGGGGACCACCATGCTGGTGACAGGACAGCATGAACAAAATGTCGGATTGCGTTCGCTGGCACGAACATAATCCGAATTTCAATCATGCCGTCCAAATTTAGGCTACGCCCCCCCACCACAAAGGAAGGGGAGGGGGAAAAGCAAGGTATTCACAAAATGTCGTATTGCGTTCGCTGGCACGAACATAATACGAATTTCATGAATACCTTCCTTACGTACCGCCCCCCCACAAGAGAGGGGAAGGGGAGACAGGTGACCGGGGGGACCTAACTTAGGTTAGGGTTAGGTTAGGGCCCGACAGGGTCATGTCCGAATGGGCTCCCAAGATGGCGGCTTAACTTGGGTTAGGTTAAGGTTAAGACAGGTCCTGACACGCCATGTCCGAATGGGCTCCCAAGATGGCGGCGTGTCCGAATGGGCCCCTTATACTACTCTTGACGCCAGGATCATCAGGACGCATCGTTTTCACACCTTTTGTTAATCAGTGCACACTGACTCTTTGGTTTGCTCTCTGATTACGTCCTCCAACTTCACAAATCTTCCTTGCTGCAGTGCTGCTTTCTTCATTTCTCTAAGTGTTCTTTGAAATTCCTCCCAGTTGTCGTTGGGTATGCAGCCCGGGCCATGTCCACTGTTTTCAACATTTTGGTTTAGACACTGCTTTTGCACCTCGACATTGTCGTAATTTGAATCGCAGGTCAGCCTCATTGCACATCTCTTGGCTGGGCTCTTATGTCCATAGTTTTTACATTTCAAAGTTATCCGTCCATCCGCTCTCACTCCCGCATGGTAAAACAGAAACTTGTCGTGCACAAGGCATTCAAAGTCGCGCTGCGTCGGGCACGTGCCTGGCAACCGTGTGTACACCGGCATTCTCACATTCGGCGCACACTACACTCAACAAACAACACACAACTCACAACGCACTGTCCACACGGATCACACTGACGGGTTGCACAAAAGAGGAAGGGGGAGTGACGTGAGGGTCTATATATAGGGCATTCCACCTACGATATCGAGATAATCGATTTGTAATCATGACATGGTCGAATTATTGGTTGCTAATTGCACCAAGCCCCCTTACTAAAAATTCTGAATGCCTGTAAAAGAACAGAAAAATTATAAAATAGAATCAAAACTTACAAAATTTTCAATCACCTTTCCTAATTACCTAGTGCAAGCTCTTACCAGCTTGTTTAAGTATTGGCTTCTCATTTCCACTTTGCAAATTATTCGTGCCATCAATGCCTACAAGGAAACAAAAATCCATTATTGGCATGTTTTGAGTTTAATTATAACCCTTTCTTTTCATTTGTTCATATTTTAATTCTCATTATTATTTTTATTATATTTTTAACCTGAGTGATCAAGGGGTTCCATGCTGGTTGCTGGTGATGATAAATGTGATTGGCAGTTATTTGAAGTAGACAGCAATCCATCTACAGGAATGTTTTCTTCTGTACCTATAAACAACACAAAAAAATTATTATTTTAGAATGAAGTGTTTTCTTATTGAACATCCATCAAGGTGAGTAAAATTAAACAAGAGAATTGGTTTGACTGCAACTCATAGATGCAACTTAAGCTATTCTAGTTCTAACCCTTCTGGTTTTCACAACTTTTCCACTACATCTTGCTCGCTGCTGATCTACGGAACAAGCTAACACAAATGTATGGGCTAGAGATAATTTCAAAGAGGCCTTGTTAAGCTATAGAACACCATTTCTGTTTTTCACAAATTTTAACATGTTTACTATATGTGGACACAATTTAAGAAAATAGTTTCAGAGTTTTTTAACACAGAAGTTTAAATTTGAATGTAAATACATAATAATAAAACAGCCTGGTATTATATAGCTTAAAATGTCGTCTACAAACTGAGACCTCACCTAAGATTTTGTGTGAACTTATTTTGTTGATTAGCAGATAGCAAGATATCAAAGTGGAAAGTCTCGGAAACCTGAATGCTTCAAACCCTAACATTTTTAGATACTTGCATGATTACAACTTATGTTTGCTACACTCAATTTTTGACTTTTGTTTTAATACTTATTTAGCATTCACTTGAAATAAAATAAATATCCTTACCTCCATCAAGGTTCGGGTCATCTGAATCTGAAATAGTCTCAACCTCGGTCTCAACAGTCTCATTTTCAGAATTATTTTTCTCTGACAATAGATTACCATCACGGTTAGAGCTACATGGCCAGCTCAGGGAGGCTTGTGCATGTTAGAAGTAATCCAATAACCTTTGCTATTATATGTGCAGGACTGATGCTTTTTGCAAAAGGGACATAATAGTTTTGCAGATAAAGTTGCAGTCTGCTGCATCTCAAAATCATCATCTACATTGTCCCCTTGCAGCTCAATAGTTTTTACATCAACCTGGATGCGAGGGAGAGCTGTGATAACCTCTTTGGGGAATTTCTTCTTGACACAATGATAATGCACAAGTTTCCTGATTTTGGAAATTTCTTTAGGCACATCAAAAGAAACAACTTTCTCAACATCTCTTTTCTTCTTTGTGTCTGGTTCTTCCGAGCCATGTTGCTTTCCAGACACAGTTGGATTGCAGCTAGATCTCTTCTTAAAAATAGGAAAGTGAGTAACTTTACCTAAAGGGACTTTTGGTTCGACATGGTTATTCTTAACGAACTCAGCAATACCCAAGATGAGTTCCCGCTCCCCTGGCAGGAAACTGAACATTTCCCTTTTCTTGACAGGACCCAAGTAGAGCTTCAAGTCCACAGCATCAACTCTGCTGAGAATCCCATCTCCTTTAACAAAAGCCTCCATGGTGTCAATACTTTGATCAGTAATCTTCTTAAGTGTATGGTAAGATTTGTAGCCAGTTATATCTAAGATTCTCAATATATAGTGGTCTATGTGGCACTTCATATTTCTCATTAAGTCTTTCCATTAAGGATTACACTGATGAAATTTTTCCTGCAACATAAGAGGGGAATTTTAAAATATTAATATTTGTCTGAATGTTTACTTCAAATTGTGGAAAAAAGAATGTTTAGGTTTCAATTAATGTCATAGGTTTGCCAGCATTTAAAATAAGATTGACATGTAAATTTGCATGCATTAAAATCATGTTCAAAACAGACAGAGTTAAATAAAACAAATTAACAATACCTCGTTTTCCTCTGCAGAAGGTTGCTTTGCAACTTGATCAAGATCCGGATTCAAACCAACTGAGCTCTGAAGTTGCCCGTTTGGCGTGGTCTCACCTGATGCCGACATATCGGACTGGTGACGGGTATACCTGTCAACAACAATAACAATTTTGTGGAGCCAACAATTTTGCTTAATTGAATATGAGCTGTGAATAAGCTGCCACTATGAATAAACTTACCTGAAATATAGAGACAATTTTTTTAGTGAGATTTCTTGTAGACCAAACTTGTAAACAAAGAGGCGCATATTGACATCTGGAAAAAACAAAAACAATACACAACTCCTATTCTCCGATTTGCAACCATATCTTTCACAAAGTATGCTGCTTCCACACAGAAAGTCAACATGGCTTACATTGAACAGTAAACCAAGTCCCTCGTTACTTTGTGTAACAAGGTAGGCGTACGCCAGACCGCGTCGTGGCGTAACAGGCTTCGCTCACCGCGAACCACTGTTCCGCCCCTCCACGCCTGGCGTACACCTACCTTGGCCTGCCGGCGGCTGTCACCGGGCGAGTGGGACCCTGCGGGGCTAATCAGTCAGTACTGCGCCCTGCGGGCGCCGGTCTTGGGGCGCGAGGGACGCTACGCTTCTAACCTAACCCCTGGACGTACCTACTCGCACAGTATTGTGAACTTCTCTACCGTACTTAATCGTGCTTAACTCTAACTTAACTTACCCTAGCCTACTCCAACCTAACCTAACCTAACCTAGCCTACCCTACTCTAAACTAACCTACACTACTCTGATCTAGCCTACTCCAACTTCCCCTACTCATTGTGGACTTCCTAACCTACCCTTTCCTACTCTAACCTAGCCTACCCTACTCTAAACTAACCTACCCTACTCTGACCTAGCCTACTCCAACTTCAGCTACTCATTGTGGACTTCTCTACCGTTCTCAATGCTGCTTAAACCTAACCTACCCTTGCCTAACCGGTTCCGGTCCAAGGAGGCCCGGCTTTGACAACTGGCACCATCAGCAGCACCTGGGGTCTTCTTCAGGATTGTGATTGAGGTCCTGAGTGTATTTTAAGCGTTATCGGTTCCCATCTTTAAGTTCAAAATACTGCTTTTTTTAGCAGTTTTTCCTTTTGTTCCTGCTCCTGCTCAAGAATGCCCTGGTTTGGCCCCCAGCACCTGCAGCAGTACCTAAAGGTCAAATTTGGCATTTTGAATGGGGTCTTAGGGTGATTTAAGAGGGGGTCGGTCGCCATATTAAAGTTTGACATTCTGCACGATTTAGAATTTGGCACCCCGTTCCAGTTCCTGCCCAAGAAGGCCCTGTTTTGACCCCTAGCACCTGCAGCATCACCTGGGGTTGATTTCGGCATGTTGAATGGAGTCTTGGGGTGATTTTAGAGGAGGTCATTCGCCATGTTTAAGTTTGATATTCTGCACGATTTAGAATTTGGCCCCCGTTCCTGTTCCTGCCCAAGAAGGTCCTGTTTTGACCCCTGGCACCTGCAGCATCACCTGGGGTTAATTTCGCCATGTTGAATGGAGTCTTGGGGTGACTTTAGATGAAGGCGGTGGCCATGTTGAAGTTTAAAATTCTGCACGATTTAAAAGTTTGCCCACATGTTCCAGTTTGTGCTCAAGAAGGCCCTGGTTTGCCAACCGGCACCTGCAGCAGCACCTGGGGTCCTTTTCGGCATCGTATTTGAAGTTCTGAGTGTATTTTAAGCGGGGTCGGTTCCGATCTTTAACCTCAAAATACAGCTTGTTTAGCAGTTTTTCTATTTGTTCCTGCTCCTGCCCAAGAAGGCCTTGTTTTGACCACTAGCACCGGCAGCAGCACCTGGGGTCGACTTCGCCATCTTTACTCGGGTCTTTGGGTGATTTTAGAAGGGGTCGCTCGCCATGTCCAAGTTTGAAAATCGGCACGATTTAGAAGTTAGCCCTCCCGTTCCAGTTCCTGCACAAGAAGGCCTTGTTTTGACCACTAGCACCGGCAGCAGCACCTGGGGTCGACTTCGCCATCTTTACTCGGGTCTTTGGGTGATTTTAGAAGAGGTCAGTCGCCATGTTCAAGTTTGATATACGGTTTGTTTAGAAGTTTGCCCTCCTGTTCCAGTTCCTGCACAAGAAGGCCCAGTTTTGCCAACCCGCACCTGCACCAGCACCTGGGGTCGTTTTTGGCATTGTAATTGAAGTTCTGAGTGTATTTTGAGCGGGGTCGGTTCCGATCTTTAAGCTCAAAATACAGCTTGTTTAGCAGTTTTACTATTTGTTCCTGCTCCTGCCCAAGAAGGCCTCGTTTTGACCACTAGCACCTGCAGCAGCACCTGGGGTCGATTTCGCCATCTTGACTTGGGTCTTTGGGTGATTTTAGAAGGGGTAGGTCGCCATGTTCATGTTCGAAAATCGGCACGATTTAGAAGTTAGCCCCCTGTTCCAGTTCTTGCACAAGAAGGCCCTGGTTTGTCAACCGGCACCTGCAGCAGCACCTGAGGTAGGATGCCCCCGAGGTGAGGTTGACTCCGGTATGATGCAAGGAGATTGTGGTCTAAATTTGAGCCCTCTACGATGAACCGTTCTCGAGAAATCGCGCGGACAGACAGACAGACAGACAGACACGCAGACAAACAGACAAAACATTTTTGGGCCAGTGGGGTAAGGGCTTCGCTATCGCTCAGCCAACAAACACTTGACAATATCGCTTGACAATAAATCAAAGAGATATTTTTATTGATTGAAAATACCAGAGTAGGTGAATCCACATCTCGTTTTGTGACGCCAAACTACCCTACTCAAAATATCAGAAATAAACAAACCAGGCATATCCAAGTAATGAGCGAGGTGATGAGGTTAGGGCGCTCCGCTCTCAGCGCAGGGCGCAGGTGAGCCTAGCCCGAGGCCGGGGCCCCTCGGGCTTCCCTACGAACTTACGTACCTGAAACCAGGAAAAACACTGATCAGAAACGGTATCAAAAGTAACGAGAAACATCCAAACACTCAGACTATGCAGCCTAGCCTAAACACCGCTATGCACACAACCGCCGATTGCTCAAACGTAATAAAAACAAGGTAGGCGTACGCCAGACCGCGTCGTGGCGTAACAGGCTTCGCTCACCGCGAACCCCTGTTCCGCCCCTCCACGCCTGGCGTACACCTACCTTGGCCTGCCGGCGGCTGTCACCGGGCGTGTGGGACCCTGCGGGGCTAATCAGTCAGTACGGCGCCCTGCGGGCGCCGGTCTTGAGGCGCGAGGGACGCTACGCTTCTAACCTAACCGCTGGACGTACCTACTCCCACAGTATTGTGAACTTCTCTACCGTACTCAATCGTGCTCAACTCTAACTTAACTTACCCTAGCCTACTCCAACCTTACCTACCCTTCCCTACTCTAACCTAGCCTACCCTACTCTAAACTAACCTACACTACTCTGATCTAGCCTACTCCAACTTCCCCTACTCATTGTGGACTTCCTAACCTACCCTTTCCTACTTTAACCTAGCCTACCCTACTCTAAACTAACCTACCGTGCTCTGACCTAGCCTACTCCAACTTCAGCTACTCATTGTGGACTTCTCTACCGTACTCAATGCTGCTCAAACCTAACCTACCCTAGCCTAACTGGTTCCGGTCCAAGGAGGCCCGGCTTTGACAACTGGCACCATCAGCAGCACCTGGGGTCTTCTTCAGGATTGTGATTGAGGTCCTGAGTGTATTTTAAGCGTTATCGGTTCCCATCTTTAAGTTCAAAATACTGCTTTTTTTTTAGCAGTTTTTCCTTTTGTTCCTGCTTCTGCTCAAGAATGCCCTGGTTTGGCCCCCAGCACCTGCAGCAGTACCTAAAGGTCAAATTTGGCATTTTGAATGGGGTCTTAGGGTGATTTAAGAGGGGGTCGGTCTCCATATTAAAGTTCGACATTCTGCACGATTTAGAATTTGGCACCCCGTTCCAGTTCCTGCCCAAGAAGGCCCTGTTTTGACCCCTAGCACCTGTAGCATCACCTGGGGTTGATTTCGGCATGTTGAATGGAGTCTTGGGGTGATTTTAGAGGTCATTCGCCATGTTTAAGTTTGATATTCTGCACGATTTAGAATTTGGCCCCCGTTCCAGTTCCTGCCCAAGAAGGTCCTGTTTTGACCCCTGGCACCTGCAGCATCACCTGGGGTTAATTTCGGCATGTTGAATGGAGTCTTGGGGTGACTTTAGATGGAGGCGGTGGCCATGTTGAAGTTTAAAATTCTGCACGATTTAAAAGTTTGCCCACATCTTCCAGTTTGTGCTCAAGAAGGCCCTGTTTTGCCAACCGGCACCTGCAGCAGCACCTGAGGTCCTTTTCGGCATTGTATTTGAAGTTCTGAGTGTATTTTAAGCGGGGTCGGTTCCGATCTTTAACCTCAAAATACAGCTTGTTTAGCAGTTTTTCTATTTGTTCCTGCTCCTGCCCAAGAAGGCCTTGTTTTGACCACTAGCACCGGCAGCAGCACCTGGGGTCGACTTCGCCATCTTTACTCGGGTCTTTGGGTGATTTTAGAAGGGGTCGCTCGCCATGTCCAAGTTTGAAAATCGGCACGATTTAGAAGTAAGCCCTCCCGTTCCAGTTCCTGCACAAGAAGGCCTCGTTTTGACCACTAGCACCTGCAGCAGCACCTGGGGTCGATTTCGCCATCTTGAGTTGGGTCTTTGGGTGATTTTAGAAGGGGTAGGTCGCCATGTTCATGTTTGAAAATCGGCACGATTTAGAAGTTAGCCCCCCTGTTCCAGTTCTTGCACAAGAAGGCCCTGGTTTGTCAACCGGCACCTGCAGCAGCACCTGAGGTAGGATGCCCCCGAGGTGAGGTTGACTCCGGTATGATGCAAGGAGATTGTGGTCCAAATTTGAGCCCTCTACGATGAACCGTTCTCGAGAAATCGCGCGGACAGACAGACAGACACGCACACAGACAGACAAACAGACAAAACATTTTTGGGCCAGTAGGGTAAGGGCTTCGCTATCGCTCAGCCAATTATACAGAACGAAAACACAAAGAGTACAAGTTAAGAAAGACCCTAAGGGCTAATTCGTAATAGTTGGGTAGTAGTAATTATCACTCACCTAAATCTTAATATATTTTCTCACACAATTGCTGAAAACGGCGCGAAAACTTGGATGCTGGCCCGACGCTTACACAATCTCTCATAACGAGTGTCGCTCGGGTACGCGTTTCCGGCGTTTCGATCGTGTTCGGGGCCCGATCACATGGCGCGAATTACGAAAGTGCGAAAGACGCACGTCTTTTCCTATCAAACGATCAATCAAAGGAGTCCGTGTCGCATTACTTTAAGGCAATTGCTTACGCGTAACATAGATCTTTTATTATGACTAAAAATGACAAAATATGATAAAAATGACGGAATATGACTGAAAATGACTGAAAAATGACTTTAAATGACTGAAAATGACGAAATGTGACTATGTAGTGAGTAAAAATGACGAAAAACGAGTAAAATGATTAAAAAGTGACGAAATGATTGAAAAGTTGACGAAATGATTAAAAGTTGATGAAATGACTAAAATTGATGAAAAATGATGAAAAAAGTGACGAAATTTCCATTTGTACATTGACTAACAAGAGTGAGGGACCCCTCGGCCATTTCACACCTGCCTAGACCGAAGCCAGTGGTCCTTTCAATGATTTAATTTGTTAAAGCATGCTAGTGAGTATGGGCACCCTAAACTGAATGCGTTTGTTTATGGAATAGAATCCTCTTACCTTGACGTGGGGACTGATGTTGTGCCTCGACACTTGGGTGAAGGGCAAGCTTTACAAGCAGCTCAGACCTTTTGGACATTTCTGGATTAAATGTGTGCTCTGTTAGCTGCAATGACAAAAGCAGAGAGGGACGTTACAGACGGATTGGGGCGAAGGAGTATGATGGACTATTGCGGTATATTCCTATGGTTCAGGACTAGTTAGCTGGGATTCCTGACCGCCAGCAACAACGCACGAAGTCGATAAATACAAGTAGGGCGATAGAACCCCCCCCCCCCCCCCCTCCTTCTTCACACAGAAACCGTAGGCTACGGGCCTTTGGTATGCCCCAACTTGTTATTTTGGCGCAAAGCGTCAGTGAGATGCTTCCCCCTCTCTCTCTCTCTCTCTCTCTCTCTCTCTCTCTCTCTCTCTCTCTCTCTCTCTCTCTCTCTCTCTCTCTCTCTCTCTCCTTAACCTTCCTGTGTATTGATCGTGGTACCGCAGTTATGGTCAAGCCCTAGCCGAAATAAAAAGTAAAAAGTTTCAAGTTCTACATGCCAAAAAATGCACACATATTTTTAAAATGCATATTTTGGCATTGTGATGATCCCATATTCTGCAGCTTAGCCTATTTGTTCTGTTTTTTGTAAACTGGGGTTGTTGTACCAGGGTGTTTCATTATGGGCTATCCTCCCCCACCTCCTGTCCTCATCCGGCCACACGCCCGCCGGGGTGGACGGTGCACGGCGTGGTTGATGATTGCCCCCCCCCCCCCCGCCCGGCTCCCTCCCGCCTTTCCGAGCCAGGCTGGCGCCGCTCAGGCGGGCTGCTGCTGACCGCGCTGCCGCTACTGCTGCTGACCTGCTTGCTAATACAAGCTATCGAGAGTTAAAGCAAGCTGAAGCATGGTCTGTTAAAAATCATTAAAACGCGTACGCGTACGTGAAAACAGATGATTGGAAGCCAGAGCCGTAATCCACGGCGACATTCCCAACGACCGTGAGTAACATACAATCCACGGCAACCATTCCGCTCGCAACGCGTACTATACGATAAGCTTTCACTTGTGCTCGCAGTCCAAGGGATAGGTGCGACAAGACGCTTTGTTTATTTGGCTTGCCGCACTCTCAGCGAGAACACGGGGAGCGGGCCCACCATGAGCCTCCTGGGCAACGTAACCAATACGCATGCTTAAAAGTTCAGTTTACGACCACGGTTACACGCAGCTCGCCCGGCGGCGGCAGGGCCTTATTTGCGCATTGAAATTCACGGTAGGCAGATGCGCCAATACGGAGCAATGATTGCCTTGAACATGGAACCCGAGAAATAACGCTTATCTAAATAGGGAGACAGCGATAAATTCTTAAAGCTTGCTTAGCGCTGCGCGCGTAGCTGGTCGCCACGATCGGAATCATGCAAGCATGTGTGGGGCGGAAACGCATGGTTTGGCCGTGGCTGGTAAAAGACCGCGGCTGCCGGGGCAGAGCATGCGGCGGAGTCCTCCTCTGGTATAAAATAGTATGGACCGGGCTAGCGCTGCCCAGGCGGACTGGTGAGGGTGCGCTGCACCCACTGATGGGCTGCGGCCGACTAGCGAGCGCATAGATTAACCCGCGTCTCTTTAGTCCAGGAAGTTTAAAAAAATCGAGAATCGACATATGAAATCTGCCAGTGCGTACACAACTTACCACGTCCTTGTACGCGTGCCTTGATTCAGAAGTCGCGTGGACTTCGAAAGATGTGAGTTGCAATCAACACTCCTCAATGCGCTAAACACCTCGCGGGCAACGGCACGCGGCCCAACGGCACACACGCTCCCAGAGAACAGCTCTGACAACCGACTTGCGTTTAGCGAAGTGGAAGTATCGCAGAGAGCCGGTGGGCAAGGACTGAGTGAGGCCCGAGGCCCAGTGACTGACTTCTCCCGTTGCTTCCTTCTTACCCCCCCCCCCTCTCGCCCTTCCCCTCTGAATGATGTCACCGTGGCTGGCGTTCTGTGAAAAGCCCAGTGGCAGCCAACGGAACGTGGTGTATTGAGAGTGGGTGAGTGCGAGAGAGAAGAAAGGGTTCATTTTTACGACCACGCGATACTGTAGCAGGGAAGCTTTGTCGTTGTGTGTGTGTGTTGGCGGAGGGGGCGTCGTAGGATTTCCTTATTCGTTTCAACTAGTGTCGTGGAGACGGTACCCCCCCCCCCTTTTAGCAGATGCTTCAGCTTCACCTAGCTTTAACTGGCACTAGGTAAGCGGTTAGCAGGTTATCAGGGGTGGCAGCGCAGCAGCAGTGGCAGCGCCCGCAGCCCAGTGATAGCGGCAGCGCACAGTCAGCAGGCGCCCATACTGTTTTATTTATGCCGCCACGTTCCGCTCTGCTCACATCAGCGGTATTTCGCTTCTTACGGCCAAACCATGCGTTTCCGCCTCATACAACCTTATTTGATTTTGATCGTAGCGACCAGCTCTACCCGTAGCGCTAATCAGATTTTCGAAATTACAATTTTAAAAATTGGTCGCTGTATGTAGTTAGACAAGCATTCTTTCTCGGGTTTCCTGTTCCCGGCAATCATTGCTCGATATTGGCGCATCTGCCTAGCACACATTTCAATGCGCAGAGAAGGTCCCTGCCGCCGCCGGGCGAGCTGCGTGGTTAACGCGCGGCCCGCCCCGTACCTAGTCGTAACGAGGATTTGTGTCGACTTTTGGTCACGTTGCCCTGGCGGCCCGTAGCGTGCCCGCTCCCCCAGTGCTCGCTGAGCGTGCGCCCGGCCAAAGAAACAAAGGGTCTTGTTGCACTCTCCCGTGTGCAAGTGAGACCTCATCATCGCATGGTTCCCGTTTTGTTTGGAATGGTTTTTCGTGAGACCTGTTGCCTTTTGCAAGGGTCTATGGCCGCTAGTACCTGTCACCTGTCTGGATTATCCCACTGGACACCGCGGTGTTCAAATGGCCTCTGGGGTGGCGCGTTGCCACAGGATTTATGGTGGGTCTTGAAAAATGCATCGGAGCGAGGATGTTACAGCCGTCCAGCCAGTGCGCCGTCCGCTGTTTATACCACCCCTGGTCTTCTGGCAGAGGACAGAACTGAATCTCAGTTTTACCTGTCAAAGTCCTGCGGGTCGGGCGAGAGGTGTGGAGCGGAAGGCACTCACTCCCAACGCGCGCTCTCACTCCGGCCGGTACGTGGCGCGCGGGCCAGATTCGTGATGGTCAAGGTTGCAGAGCAGACATCACCTGCCATCCACCTTGTGCACCGTAGGGGTGTAACATATCATATCATGTGGTCGAAACGGAACGCGGGGCGGTTCATTATCCCTGTCCTGTTACGCCAAAATGGGTGAGTTCGGATTGCTTATTAAAGCGTCCGTAAGGGGCCATGCCACCGTACTGATTTGCAATTCCAGATTCATTGATGCGGGCGAGCAGGATAATTATTCACATACTTACCTCTTAACACCAAGAAAGTGCCGATCCACTGATATTTTCTTCATAATGAATATTCGAAAAAAAAAAAAAAAATTCTTAGGATGTGCGGCAAGTTCTTCGTCCCGGGTGGATGGATCTTTAGTCAAAGAACTGATACTTGGAATGTTTCTGCTTATCGAAATTAAGTTATTCTATCAACTTATCTCGTTTCCAAGTACATATTGAAGCTGTAATTTAACTGTGGAAAAAGTACCTGATTTTTTGCACAACTACAGTGTGCCTGTCAGTTTTCTGGTCAGTTTTCTGGTTAGTTTTGGGCCAGTTCTTCAGTGGAAAAAATGTAATTTAACTGTTGAGACGTATGTAGTTTTGCTGCAGACAAACTACACTTCTCCAACGTTCGAAATAATGAAAATTTGACCCCCATACCCCCTTGTTACCCCCTTTTCTCTTTGCTCTCCTTTCCCGCTCGTTTATTTTCAGCAAGATCTCACCCGGTGCACGAAATGGGCCACAACGGCCGGTCTCCGACGCCCACTGGCCTACGGCCTTGAAACCCCCTCATCCCGGCAGCGTCTCGGCCTCTCGGCACAGGCTCCTCCATTCCTATCGCCACTTCCGATCAAAATATCTCGGAAGATATTTACATTGATAGAGTGGTGACGATGCGGGAATGTATCTTTGTACTTGAACTGTGCACACGCGTAAAATCATGTAGATTAAAAAATAAAAACGCAGTAAATTTAAAGAAAGAAGTGGTATACTTCTTTGAGTGATAGCGGTGAGCCAAACGCGCGAATGCGTTCGGCTGTTATGGAGGACGTACAAATCAAATCAGAATGGAAAAAGATTAATTAAAAACGTTTTGTAGCCGATTTTTTAATAATTTTTTTTTTTTTTTGGGAGGGGGCGGCGGCGGCACTGGTGGCGACTAATCGGGCACTAATTTATTTAACATTATGCCATCTGTGTCGATTGCTGATGGTTTGCAAACTGTTTGGATGCTATGGCAGGCAAGCCCTCTGCCAGTGGAAATAAATGAAGCGGCGGTCTCTTCAAGCAGAAGAGCTGTCAGGGCAGCGAAGTGGTGCCGGCGACAGGTGCGGAACGGGAGGCGAGGATCACTCACTCCTAACGCGTGCTCTCACTCCGTTCGGTTCGTGGCCCGAGGCCCAGATTCGTGATGGTCAGGGCTGCAGACATCACCTGCCAACCAACTTGTGCAACATGGCGATGTAACATATCAATGCCGTACAGACGAATGGTACGTGCACATTGTTTATTGAATTCTCCCCTCAAACACGAGGGGCCTTCATCTTACCCACTCAACAACAAATCGACAGTCACGGCATGTTAAAAGCGGAAACGATCACAAGACACTGTTTGTGTAGGACACCCGTACACTCTTCCGTCGCACTTGCCATGTCGCACAATTTCAAACTCAGCGCCAACCTCCTTCTCAGTCTGGGCGGCGTGGCGTGGAGTGGCGCCCCCTCTCTCCTGTCGGTCTTGCGTGCCCGAGCTCCGAGCGGGTGTCCGGTACCGACCGCTCAGACCCCCGTCACTCCCCACTCCCCTCTCCCGCTCTGCACGCTGTGTGCAAAAATGAAGCCACGCAGCGCTGACGCACGGTCAACCTCCTCACGCACTCTGCGGCCCTGGTCTCTTTCCTCCTTCATTGGCTCTAACACGGGCGAAAAAAGGCTAAACCACCCTACTTCTGGATTTCCGAGGGTGTCGTACCGCTCCACAACGTGAGTGGCTTTACAACGAACAAATCGCACATGAACGCCTTTCTTATTTGCCGTCGAAACGTGAGTGCCTGTTTTATTCGCAAGTCTAACGTGAGCGCCAGCACATACAACTGAGCGCCTCTTAAAACGACAGCCACAAGTGAGTGCCTTTTGAAGCGACAGCCACAACTGAGCGCCTTTTAAAATGACAGCCGCAACTGAGTCCCTTTTGCATGTAGGTATCGAATTGCAAATGTTATCCAATCTGCGGCATTCTTTCGTACTGTGACACCAAGAACTCTTGTGGTAAACACTAAGACACATCATTCATGTACTGCGTGTTAGTTAGGATCTCGTTAGCATTAGAATTTGAAAATAAAGTGACTAAGGTAGTGCCGCCAGCCTCGGTGGCCTTTCTTCAGTCACCCTTTTCCGTCTGCTACCACCTGGTACCAGTTCATATTTGAACTTCCCACTTTACGGCGAGTTGCAAGCAACCCCGCGACCAGCGTTTTCCGTCTGCTACCACCTAGCATCAGAGCATAGTTATTGACCTCCCACTCCATGTTGTACACGAATCAACCCCGGTCCCAGCCATTTTCCCCCTGGTACCACCTTGTACCAGGGTATATTTGGACTTCTCACTCCATGAGTAGTATAACAGGTCCCTCGTACCGGATACTGTCGTACCCGGTACAGATAGGCCTGTACCGGGTGTACCTACCTTCCAGGGGCATTCAGCTATGACATAACCTGCATACCTTCCAGGGGTAAGCAAAATCAAGGTAGCGCTTTCTAATCATCCAGCGTGTGCCTACCCACTAGGGGCGTAGTATTTTTGTGTTTTACTTTTCAAGGATTATTTTTTCTGCGCTGACTCATTTCGGTGCGCGTGCTTATGGTTGTGGGATCGCCGTGCTGGTCTGTCCAACCAGGGTAACGGGCATGACTACCTTCCAGGGGCAGTCAACAATGGCGTCACATGCATAGGGGCAACCAGGAGTAATACATACGCCCTCAGAAATCCAAAAGCAGGTTAGGTTAGGCATATTTCTGCACGTTTAGGGGTCAGTGAAGTAGGGAAGTGACCAGGACTGCAGAGTGCATGAGGAGATGTGTCACACGTCAACGCTGCGTGCTCTCATTTGCACAGTGTGCCGATAGCGGGAGAGGAAAGGAATTGAGGGAATGGGGGAGGTACCCATGCTGCACCCAGGCGTTTGCTACCGGACACCGTCTGGGGGCACGCCCGAGCAGAAGAGCCGAGAGTCCGCCACGCCAGGTACTTAATAATACAAATCTTTTTAAAATCAAAATACGATCTTTCTCGTGTCTCTGTGAAAGAATGTTTTTTCTTATCGTGTGGGCGTTTGTTATTCCGCTGAACTTGGATGGATTGCATATCTGTCAGGAGTTCATGAAAGAAAAAATTCGCGAGATTAAGTTCTTTAATAATATTTTTTATTTTGTTCCTCGGTCATATGCCAGCGCAGTAAACAAAGTGTACATTTATACATGCAAGACACAAAAGAATACATTCCGTAACTAAAGATTTTAACATTGATGACAAAACAGCGGTAGTTCTCTTAGCTGTGTTAAGTGCAGAGTGCAATTTGGCACAAATTAACACTCTGGACTACACAGCGTTTCTCTGCGAACCATCGCGATGTTCAGTATGCTTGCAAATTACACATCAGTCGATGGTTTTCTTCGACCTTGTGTGCGTGTGTGTGCGTGTGTGTGTGTGTGTGTGTGTGTGTGCGTGTGTGTGTGAATCTGTGTCACAGCGGCGCTTTCGCATACCTTCGATTTATTTCTAAACGGCTGCTCTCCTTTGAAGACGTGATAAATCAACACTGAAAGATTGAGGGGATGTGTTTTCATTTCCTGTTTCGTCGCTTTCGGCTGTTTTCAAATTCGCTACTATCCCACATGGTAGAATTATGAAAATCAGAGCGAAAAACAGTAAACCGTCAAGGAGTGATACGGTGTCATGCGCATCGTTTTTATGTTTCATCTTGAGTGCATCAGTCTGATTCCTATCGGTGTCATCTAAAATCGGTCGGAGTTGAACGAAAATGAAATTCGTTGCGAAAAGAACGCAAAGTTGTAGAGCGTTCTCCATGTTGTCGTTCCTCGTCAACGTTCAGCACACGATTGTCGCCCCGCGCGCCGCCCGCCCCGCTCCCGCGCCGGTACCCGCCGCCGCCGCGCCGCCCCGTTCCGCCCGCCGCAGCCCGCACCCGTGGCGCCGTCCACCCGCCCGCACCCCGCGCCGCAGCACGCACCCGCCGCCCGCTGCAAGCATCGTACATGGTGTGAGGCTAGCGACAGCTTCGTCGAATGGACGGCAGATGGAGCGCGTTTTTGGCGCACTGGACCAGTTGTCGGGCTGGACCACTTGTCGGGCTGGACCAGTTGTCGGCAAGCTCAGGGAACAGAACAGAACGGCAGCACTGGACCACTTGTCGGGGCACTCGCGAGAGGTAACAGAGCGGCTGTGTTGGACCAGTTTAAAAGCTGGACCAGTTGTCAGACTGGCCCAGTTGTCGGGCTGGACCAGTTGTCGCCTTGCCTCGCGCGCTAGTTCGCTGGACCAGTTTGAAAAGCTGGACCACTTGTCGACACAGAATGAGGGACACAAGGGCTGGACCAGTTGTCGTGCTGGACCAGTTGTAGAGCTGGACCAGTTGTCGGGCTGTACCAGTTGACGCGCCCCCATCGAAAATCGAATCGAAAAGCGATTATTTTTGGCCAAAAATCGATTTTCCGAATAATCTATTAATTTATTCCCCATTAGACAGCCAGCGCCTTTTTTTAGCGCTTCTGAAGCGCATTTTTATTGGCCTAACCTAACCTTATGCGCTAAAACAGCGCTCTTAAGGAGCTGGCTGTCTACTGGGGTTTCGATTTCTAAATCGACGAATCGAAAATCGATTCAATCCGGAAATCTACCAACCCTAGTTCCAACATGCCCGAGTAAAGTATGCTATCGCGTGCCAACCTTAAAAAACGTGAGTAATGTTGGCCACCCAACGCAGTGGCCAACCACCCAGCCACCAGCCACCAACCACCAGCAAAAACACACCGACCAAAACCTTTTTAAAATCTTGTCCAACACTAAGACACGAGCAGGAAGTTGGCCACAAAAAAACGGGTGGCCACAAGTTCAGCTTTTCTGCGATCGACTATACAGTGGCCATCACTGGCCAACACAACGAAAACGGCTGTAAACCGTGGAAAAAAATATCCTACATCCCCTAGATCGTGTGACAAAAAATCCTAGACCCTCGTAAATGACAAGAACAGCTCCTAGACCCCCTAGAACATGTCACAAAAAATCCTAGACTCTAGATCGTGTGACAAAAAATCCTACACCCTCAGATCGTGTGACAAAAAAATAAATGACCTTCCTAAAACACAAAAAATGTTCCTAGAACCCCTAGAATCTATGACAAAAAATCAAAGACCCTGTAGATCGTGTGGCAAAAAATCCTAGACCCTCTAGATCGTGTGACCAAAAATCCTAGACCCTCTAGATCGTGTGACAAAACATAAATGACCCTCCTTAAACACCAAAAGTGCTCCTAGACCCCCTAGAACCTGTGACAAAAAATCCTAGACCCTCTGGATCGTGTGACAAAAAATCCTAGACCCTCTAGATCGTGTGACAAAAAATCAAAGACCCTCTAGATCGTGTGACAAAAAATCAAAGACCCTCTAGATCGTGTGACAAAAAATCAAAGACCCTCTAGATCGTGTGACAAAAAATCAAAGACCCTGTAGATCGTGTGACAAAAAATCAAAGACCCCTAGATCGTGTGACAAAAAATCGTAGACCCTCTAGATTGTGTGACAACAAATGACTGACTCTCCTTAAACACCAAAAGTGCTCCTAGACCCCCAAGAACCTGCGACAAAAAATCCTAGACCCTCTACATCGTGTGACAAAAAATCCTAGACCCTCTACATCGTGTGACAAAAAATCCTAGACCCTCTAGATCATGTGACAAAAAATCAAAGACCCTCTAGATCGTGTGACAAAAAATGAATGACCTCCTAAAACAGCAAAAGTGCTCCAAGACCCCCTAGAACTTGTGACAAAAAATCCCAGACCCTCTAAATCGTGTGACAAAAAATCCTACACTCTCCAGATCGTGTTACAAAAAATCAAAGACCCTGTAGATCGTGTGACAAAAAATCAAAGACCCTCCAGATCGTGTGACGTAAAATCCTAGACCCTCTAGATCGTGTGACAAAAAATCCTAGACCCTCTAGATCGTGTGACAAAAAATCCTAGACCCTCTAGATCGTGTGACAAAAAATCAAAGACCCTGTAGATCGTGTGACAAAAAATCCTAGACCCTCCAGATCGTGTGACGAAAAATCCTAGACCCTCTAGATCGTGTGACAAAAAATCCTTGACCCCTCTACATCGTGTGACACAAAATCCTACATTCTCCAGATCGTGTTACAAAAAATCCCAGACCCCCTAGATCGTGTGACAAAAAATTAAAGACCCTGTAGATCGTGTGACAAAAAATCAAAGACCCTCCAGATCGTGTAACAAAAAATCAAAGACCCTCTAGATCGTGTGACAAAAAATAAATGACCTTCTTAAACACCAAAAGTGCTCCAAGACCCCCTAGAACTTGTGACAAAAAATCCTAGATCCTCCAGATCGTGTGACAAAAAATCCTAGACCCTCTACATCGTTTGACAAAAAATCCTAGACCCTCTACATCGTGTGACAAAAAATCCCACATTCTCCAGATCGTGTTACAAAAAATCCTAGACCCTCTAGATCGTGTGACAAAAAATCAAAGACCCTGTAGATCGTGTGACAAAAAATCAAAGACCCTCTAGATCGTGTGACGAAAAATCCTTGACCCTCTAGATCGTGTGACAAAAAATCCTAGACCCTCTAGATCGTGTGACAAAAAATCAAAGACCCTCTAGATTGTGTGACAAAAAATCAAAGACCCTGTAGATCGTGTGACAAAAAATCAAAGACCCTCCAGATCGTGTGACGAAAAATCCTAGACCCTCTAGATCGTGTGACAAAAAATCCGAGACCCTCTAGATCGTGTGACAAAAAATCAAAGACCCTGTAGATCGTGTGACAAAAAATCAAAGACCCTCTAGGTGGTGTGACAAAGAATAAATGACTTTCCTTAAACATCAAAAGTGCTCCTAGACCCTCTAGATCATGTGACAAAAAATCCTAGACCCTCTAGATCGTGTGACGAAAAATCCTACACCCTCTAGATCGTGTGACAAAAAATCCTAGACCCTCTAGATCGTTCGACAAAAAATCCTAGACCCTCTTTATTATGTGACAAAAAATCAAAGACCCTCCTAAAACACAAAAAGTGCTATAAGACCTCCCTAGAACTTGTGACAAAAAATCCTAGACCCTGTAGATCGTGTAACAAAAAATCAAAGACCCTGTAGATCGTGTGACAAAAAATCAAAGACCCTCTAGATCGTGTGACAAAAAAATCAAAGACCCTGTAGATCGTGTGACAAAAAATCAAATAACCTCTAGATGGTGTGACAAAGAATGAATGACTTTCTTTAAACACCAAAAGTGCTCCTAGACCCCCAAGAACCTGCGACAAAAAATCCTAGACCCTCTACATCGTGTGACAAAAAATCCTAGACCCTCTTTATCGTGTGACAAAAAATCCTACATTCTCCATATCGTGTTACAAAAAATCTTTGACCCTCTAGATCGTGTGACAAAAAATCAAAGACCCTCTAGATCGTGTGACAAAAAATCAAAGACCCTGTAGATCGTGTGACAAAAAATCAAAGACCCTCTAGATCGTGTGACAAAAAATGAATGACCTCCTTAAACACCAAAAGTGCTCCAAGACCCCCTAGAACTTGTGACAAAAAATCCTAGATCCTCCAGATCGTGTGACAAAAAATCCTAGACCCTCTACATCGTTTGACAAAAAATCCTAGACCCTCTACATCGTGTGACAAAAAATCCTACATTCTCCAGATCGTGTTACAAAAAATCCTAGACCCTCTAGCTCGTGTGACAAAAAATCCTAGACCCTCTAGATCGTGTGACAAAAAATCAAAGACCCTGTAGACCGTGTGACAAAAAAAAGACCCTCTAGATCGTGTGACGAAAAATCCTCGACCCTCTAGATCGTGTGACAAAAAATCCTAGACCCTCTAGATCGTGTGACAAAAAATCAAAGACCCTCTAGATTGTGTGACAAAAAATCAAAGACCCTGTAGATTGTTTGACAAAAAATCAAAAACTCTCCAGATCGTGTGACGAAAAATCCTAGACCCTCTAGATCGTGTGACAAAAAATCCGAGACCCTCTAGATCGTGTGACAAAAAATCAAAGACCCTCTAGATCGTGTGACAAAAAATCAAAGACCCTCTAGATGGTGTGACAAAGAATAAATGACTTTCCTAAAACACCAAAAGTGCTCCTAGACCCTCTAGATCGTGTGACAAAAAATCCTAGACCCTCTAGATCGTGTGACGAAAAATCCTACACCCTCTAGATCGTGTGACAAAAAATCCTAGACCCTCTAGATCGTTCGACAAAAAATCCTAGACCCTCTTTATTATGTGACAAAAAATCAAAGACCCTCCTAAAACACAAAAAGTGCTCTAAGACCCCCCTAGAACTTGTGACAAAAAATCCTAGACCCTCTAGATCGTGTGAGAAAAATTTTATACGCTTTGGGACGTTGGTCAAAAGTAGGCTGTTTTCAACGGACAGTAAGTTTTTATGTGTTAATGGAGCAGGACACAATGGATTTGTACCTCATAGTTCTTTTTGCTTTAGTGTTTTAATTTTGCGGTTTCTTATGTATTTACAGGAATGTCAACACTAGGCAGAGCAACGTATAAATTTGTAATAAAATAAAATAAGTTGGAAGAATTTTGTCCACCTGTATTTAACTTTGCTGGGCACTGAACGTTTCTAGTGAATAGACACTACCTAATGCGCGGCTATTTCACACTGTAGACTAAACACACTGAAGTATGTGAATAAAGTTAAAGTACATGAACTAAATTAACAGGGGATCAAGCGAAACATAATTAAAAATACCGCGCAGAGAAAGGTATGAGTTTCATCCAAGCACGAATGGTAAGCTTTTTACTCTTCCTTTAAAAATGCATCTTGCTACAAAATTACGTATTATACAAACAGGTACAGACGTGTGTGTACAATCAACAAAACTTACACAAGTGGCCCAAGAAGGTGGCCATTTTTCTCGCACAACCTGCAATGAAACGTATAAACGTTGGCACGAATTTGCTTAGGTTTCAATTTTAGATACCTAAGGCATGGCCACATGTGAATCCAACGTTGGCAAATATTACATTGGACCATTTCCTGTAGAACCATTTTCATGCGGCATTTCTTGAATTCATCTTGGCCACAGGAAAGGCACAGATGTTTGCAGCAGGGGGCGCTCTTCAGGATGGCCTCCGCATAACGGACACGCTCTCCATTGCAGTCAATCTGCGTGAGATTCTTTAGGGTGTTGTTCAGGTAAGCAATAGCATACGCGCACACATAAACACCGCAGTTGTTTGAATCTGTCTGAGTTGCGATACCCAGGAAACACTCCGCCGACCATCTCGTCGTCACAACATTGTCAGTGGTCATACTATTTCTTTTCCTCAGGAAGATTAAGAAGTTGTCCATTTGAAGATCATTTCTTTCGGTTGGGTGCATTGGATCCAGGTAGGTATACTTCTTTGTTTTCATATCTGCTACAACCAGGCACCAATGATTGCCGTTTACATGTAAAGGTATAACCATTTTCTTGTCTTTACGAATTGAAGTGACTAGGAAAGATTGTTTGTTTAAATTTGAATTCCGGTCAAATATTTTAGGAGCTTCTAGTGTAGGCATGAACAAGACATCATCGCGATTTTTGCAACGTTCAAATACGATTGCATTTATAGTGGGTCCTGTTAGCCAGTCATTTTGAATTAACCGCCTGAAATCTTCAACCCTTACAGGAGGAAGACCGCCGATTACTGACATAATGGTGCCATCGATCTCGGTGCTACCTTCTGCATTGTAATACTGTATGTTATTCACTAAGCCATTTGGCAACAGCATTTCATTGGAAGAGGTGAACGACAGTTCCCCAAATGTAGCATTGGGCGAGTAATCTAAAAACTCTGTTGCAATTTTACATCTCTCTTCCGTTATGTCCAGGTGGTCAGTCAGAGACTAACCCCCCACAGTGTTTCGCAGGTACCATATCATGTATACCCCACGGTTCTAGGGGGTCCAGGAGCACTTTTGGTTTTTAAGGAGGGTCATTTATGTTTTGTCACACAATCTAGAGGGTCTTCGATTTTTTGTCACACGATCCAGAGTGTCTTTCATTTTTTGTCACACGATCTAGAGTGTCTTTGATTTTTTGTCACACGATCTAAAGGGTCTAGGATTTTTTGTCACGATCTAGAGGGTCTTGGATTGTTTGTTACAGGCTTTAGGGTGTCTAAGAGCACTTTCGGTGTTTAAGGAGGGTCATTTATTTTTTGTCACACGATCTAGAGGGTCTAGGATTTTTTGTCACACGATCTAGAGGGTCTTTGATTTTTGGCACACGATCTAGAGGGTCTTTGATTTTTTGTTACACGATCTAGAGGGTCAAAGATTTTTTGTAACACGATATGGAGAATGTAGGATTTTTTGTCACACGATAAAGAGGGTCTAGGATTTTTTGTCACACGATCTAGAGGGTCTTTGATTTTTGGCACACGATCTAGAGGGTCTAGGATTTTTTATCACACGATTTGGAAAGTTAAGGACTTTTTGTCACAAGTTCTAGGGGGTCTAGGAGTACTTTTGGTGTTTTAGGAGGGTCACTTACTTTTTGTCACACGATCTAGAGGGTCTAGGATTTTTTGTCACGCGATCTAGAGGGTCTAGGATTTTTTGTCACGATCTAGAGGGTCTTGGATTTTTTGTCACAGGCTCTAGGGGGTCTAGGAGCATTTTTGGTGTTTTAGGAGGGTCATTTATGTTTTGTCGCACGATCTAGAGGGTCTAGGATTTTTTGTCACAGGTTCTAGGGGGCCTAGGAGCACTTTTGGTGTTTTAGGAGGGTCATTTATTTTTTGTCACACGATCTAGAAAGTCTCAGATTTTTTGTCACCCGATCTGGAGGGTCTTTAATTTTTTGTCACACGATCTGGAGGGTCTTTGATTTTTTGTCACACGATCTAGAGGGTGTAGGATTTTTTGTCACATGTTCTAGGGGGTCTAGGAGCATTTTTGGTGTTTTAGGAGGGCTATCATTTTTTGTCACACGATCAAGAGGGTATTTGATTTTTTGTCACACGATGTAGAGGGTCTAGGATTTTTTGTCACACGATGTAGAGGGTCTAGGATTTTTTGTCACACGATCTGGAGGATCAAGGATTTTTTGTCACAAGTTCTAGGGGGTCTTGGAGCACTTTTGGTGTTTTAGGAGGTCATTCATTTTTTGTCACACGATCTAGAGGGTCTTTGATTTTTTGTCACACGATCTACAGGGTCTTTGATTTTTTGTAACACGATCTGGAGAGTGTAGGATTTTTTGTCACACGATGTAGAGGGTCTAGGATTTTTTGTCACACGATGTAGAGGGTCTAGGATTTTTTGTCACACGATGTAGAGGGTCTAGGATTTTTTGTCGCAGGTTCTTGGGGGTCTAGCAGCACTTTTGGAGTTTAAGAAAAGTCATTCATTCATTGTCACACCATCTAGAGGTTATTTGATTTTTTGTCACGCGATCTAGAGGGTCTTGGATTTTTTGTCACACGATCTAGAGGGTCTTTGATTGTTTGTTACACGATCTACAGGGTCTTTAATTTTTTGTCACACGATCTAGGGGGTCTAAGATTTTTTGTAACACGATCTGGAGAATGTAGGATTTTTTGTCACACGATGTAGAGGGGTCTAGGATTTTTTGTCACACGATCTAGAGGGTCTAGGATTTTTCGTCACACGATCTGGAGGGTCTAGGATTTATTGTCACACGATCTATAGGGTCTTTGATTTTTTGTCACACGATCTAGAGGGTCTAGGATTTTTTGTCACACGATGTAGAGAATGTAGGATTTTTTGTCACACGATAAAGAGGGTCTAGGATTTTTTGTCACACTATCTGGAGGATCTAGGATTTTTTGTCACAAGTTCTAGGGGTCTTGGAGCACTTTTGGTGTTTTAGGAGGGTCACTTACTTTTTGTCACACGATCTAGAGGGTCTAGGATTTTTTGTCACGCGATCTAGAGGGTCTAGGTTTTTTTGTCACACGATCTAGAGTGTCTTTGATTTTTTGTCACACGATGTAGAGGGTCTAGGATTTTTTGTCACACGATCTGGAAAATGTAGGATTTTTTGTCACAGGTTCTAGGGGGTCTAGAAGCACTTTTGGTTTTTAAGGAGGGTCATTTATGTTTTGTGACACAATCTAGAGGGTCTACGATTTTTTGTCACACGATCTAGGGGTTTTTGATTTTTTGTCACCGATCTACAGGGTCTTTGATTTTTTGTCACACGATCTACAGGGTCTTTGATTTTTTGTCACACGATCTAGAGGGTCTAGGATTTTTTGTCACACGATCTACAGGGTCTTTGATTTTTTGTCGCAGGTTCTTGGGGGTCTAGGAGCACTTTTGGTGTTTCAGGAAAGTCATTCATTCGTTGTCACACCATCTAGAGGTTATTTGATTTTTTGTCACACGATCTAGAGGGTCTTGGATTTTTTGTCACACGATCTAGAGGGTCTTTGATTTTTTGTCACACGATCTACAGGGTCTGTAATTTTTTGTCACACGATCTAGGGGGTCTAGGATTTTTTTTACAGGTTCTAGGGGGTCTAGGAGCACTTTTGGTGTTTAAGGAGAGTCAGTCATTTGTTGTCACACAATCTAGAGTGTCTACGATTTTTTGTCACACGATCTAGGGGTCTTTGATTTTTTGTCACACGATCTACCGGGTCTTTGATTTTTTGTCACACGATCTACAGGGTCTTTGATTTTTTGTCACACGATCTAGAGGGTCTAGGATTTTTTGTCACACGATCTGGAGAATGTAGGATTTTTTGTCACACGATGAAGGGGGTCTAGGATTTTTTGTCACACGATCTGGAGGATCTAGGATTTTTTGTCACAAGTTCTAGGGGGTCTTGGAGCACTTTTGGTGTTTTAGGAGGGTCACTTTCTTTTTGTCACACGATCTAGAGGGTCTAGGATTTTTTGTCTTGCGATCTAGAGGGTCTAGGTTTTTTTGTCACACGATCTAGAGTGTCTTTGATTTTTTGTCACACGATGTAGAGGGTCTAGGATTTTTTGACACACGATCTGGAGAATGGAGGATTTTTTGTCACATGTTCTAGGGGGTCTAAAAGCACTTTTGGTTTTTTAGGAGGGTCATTTATGTTTTGTCACACAATCTAGAGGGTCTACGATTTTTTGTCACACGATCTAGGGGGCTTTTGATTTTTTGTCACACGATCTACAGGGTCTTTGATTTTTTGTCACACGATCTAGAGGGTCTTTGATTTTTTGTCACACGATCTAGAGGGTCTAGGATTTTTTGTCGCACGATCCAGAGGGTCTAGGATTTTTTGTCACAGGTTCTAGGGGGTCTAGGAGCACTTTTAGTGTTTAAGGAGGGTCATTTATGTTTTGTCACACGATCTAGAGGGTCTAGGATTTTTGGTCACACGATGTAGAGGGTCTAGGATTTTTTGTCGCAGGTTCTTGGGGGTCTAGGAGCACTTTTGGTGTTTAAGGAAAGTCATTCATTCTTTGTCACACCATCTAGAGGTTATTTGATTTTTTGTCACACGATCTAGAGGGTCTTTGATTTTTTGTCACACGATCTAGAGGGTCTTTGATTTTTTGTCACACGATCTACAGGGTCTTTAATTTTTTGTCACACGATCTAGGGGTCTAGGATTTTTTGTAACACGATCTGGAGAATGTAGGATTTTTTGTCACACGATGTAGAGGGGTCTAGGATTTTTTGTCACACGATCTAGAGGGTCTAGGATTTTTCGTCACACGATCTGGAGGGTCTAGGATTTTTTGTCACACGATCTACAGGGTCTTTGATTTTTTTTGTCACACGATCTAGAGGGTCTAGGATTTTTCGTCACACGATCTGGAGGGTCTAGGATTTTTTGTCACACGATCTACAGGGTCTTTGATTTTTTGTCACACGATCTAGAGGGTCTAGGATTTTTTGTCACACGATCTGGAGAATGTAGGATTTTTTGTCACACGATGAAGAGGGTCTAGGATTTTTTGTCACACGATCTGGAGGATCTAGGATTTTTTGTCACAAGTTCTAGGGGGTCTTGGAGCACTTTTGGTGTTTTAGGAGGGTCACTTACTTTTTGTCACACGATCTAGAGGGTCTAGGATTTTTTGTCACGCGACCTAGAGGGTCTAGGACTTTTTGTCACGCGATCTAGAGGGTCTAGGATTTTTTGTCACGATCTAGAGGGTCTTGGATTTTTTGTCACAGGCTCTAGGGGGTCTTGGAGCACTTTTGTTGTTTTAGGAGGGTCATTTATGTTTTGTCGCACGATCTAGAAGGGCTAGGATTTTGTGTCACAGGTTCTAGGGGGTCTAGGAGCATTATTTGTTTTTTAGGAGGGTCATTTATTTTTTTGTCACACGATCTAAGGGGCTAGGATTTTTTGTCACACGATCTAGAGGGTCTTGGATTTTTTGTCACAGGTTCTAGGGGGTCTAGGAGCACTTTTGGTGTTTTAGGAGGGTCATTCATTTTTTGTCACACGATCTAGAGGGTCTAGGATATTTTGTCACACGATCTAGAGTGTCTTTGCTTATTTGTCACACGATCTAGAGGGTCTTGGATTTTTGGTCACACGATCTAGATGGTCTAGGATTTCTTGTCACAAGCTCTAGGGGGTCTAGGAGCATTTTTGGTGTTTTAGAAGGGTCATTTATGTTTTGTCGCACGATCTAGAGGGTCTAGGATTTTTTGTCACAGGTTCTAGGGGGCCTAGGAGCACTTTTGGTGTTTTAGGAGGGTCATTTATTTTTTGTCACACGATCTAGAGGGTCTAAGATTTTTTGTCACCCGATCTGGAGGGTCTTTAATTTTTTGTCACACGATCTGGAGGGTCTTTGATTTTTTGTCACACGATCTAGAGGGTGTAGGATTTTTTGTCACATGTTCTAGGGGGTCTAGGAGCATTTTTGGTGTTTTAGGAGGGTCATTCATTTTTTGTCACACGATCAAGAGGGTATTTGATTTTTTGTCACACGATGTAGAGGGTCTAGGATTTTTTGTCACACGATCCAGAGGGTCTAGGATTTTTTTTTCACAGGTTCTAGGGGGTCTAGGAGCACTTTTGGTGTTTAAGGAGAGTCAGTCATTTGTTGTCACACAATCTAGAGGGTCTACGATTTTTTGTCACACGATCTAGGGGGTCTTTGATTTTTTGTCACACGATCTACCGGGTCTTTGATTTTTTGTCACACGATCTACAGGGTCTTTGATTTTTTGTCACACGATCTAGGGGGTCTTTGATTTTTTGTCACACGATCTAGAGGGTCTAGGATTTTTTGTCACA
The DNA here is from genome assembly GCA_038380765.1 of Odontothrips loti. Lineage (NCBI taxonomy): Eukaryota > Metazoa > Arthropoda > Insecta > Thysanoptera > Thripidae > Odontothrips > Odontothrips loti. The sequence goes on from CM076243.1 coordinate 5,372,271, forward strand.
CGATCCAGAGGGTCTAGGATTTTTTGTCACAGGTTCTAGGGGGTCTAGGAGCACTTTTGGTGTTTAAGGAGGGTCATTTATGTTTTGTCACACGATCTAGAGGGTCTAGGATTTTTGGTCACACGATCTAGAGGGTCTAGGATTTTTTGCCACACGATCTACAGGGTCTTTGATTTTTTGTCATAGATTCTAGGGGTTCTAGGAACATTTTTTGTGTTTTAGGAAGGTCATTCATTTTTTTGTCACACGATCTGAGGGTGTAGGATTTTTTGTCACACGATCTAGAGAGTCTAGGATTTTTTGTGACATGTTCTAGGGGGTCTAGGAGCTGTTCTTGTCATTTACGAGGGTCTAGGATTTTTTGTCACACGATCTAGGGGATGTAGGATATTTTTTTCCACGGTTTACAGCCGTTTTCGTTGTGTTGGCCAGTGATGGCCACTGTATAGTCGATCGCAGAAAAGCTGAACTTGTGGCCACCCGTTTTTTTGTGGCCAACTTCCTGCTCGTGTCTTAGTGTTGGACAAGATTTTAAAAAGGTTTTGGTCGGTGTGTTTTTGCTGGTGGTTGGTGGCTGGTGGCTGGGTGGTTGGCCACTGCGTTGGGTGGCCAACATTACTCACGTCTTAAAAACATATCTCGCGCTCTTCGCATTTCTCGCGCATTGGGTGCTCTAGACTCCGATATTGGTTGAAAAGAAAAGAAAAACAAATCCCTATTGAAATAGGAACCAGATGATACCAACTCTAAATGTCGTCCAGTTTCTTAAGGGTTTAAAGATGTTATGAAAATAAAGTTTTATGTGTGTGACTGTGGAAGCAGAACATATCCATTGTTGTTTTATGAGGGAGAGCCGAAGATATTTGAAAGGAAAGAACATCTCCTGAGGAAAATTTGTTAACCGGAAAGTTAATTTTCGGTTTCGGTAGAGGCCCCTGGCCAAGCGAGCGAAGGCGAGGCCAGCCGAGTGCAGGCGGAGCCGAGCCGGCGGCGTCCGCCGCTTTTGAATTAAAGGCCCACTCTTCGTTGAGTCCGATGGACCTTGAATAAGTAGTTTTGGTGTTTGGTCACCGACGATTTTAGAAGTTTTTATTGTTAGCGTGCTCGAGGCAAAATTAACAAAGGATCTTGGTACACTCATCCGGTGAGCTGCGTGTGCTACTGAGGGACTTCCGGGAGATTCTCCACACAACCGGTCTTTTCGTGTCCTTTTGACCCCACAAAAATGTGAAGACAAAAGTTGAACTTTTTGGACTAAAATCTGCTAGAGGGGGTGCTATACATCATTTCTCGGCGAAAATATTGAAAGTAGGTTCCACTGTTTGAACACTGTGGCCCTCAGTACTACCTCAATGTGAAGTTCCGTCACGTCCAAGTACACTATTTCTTGACTTTGCGTCTCCATTAAACGAAGCAGACTTGACAATTTGAGCTAAACAGGATTTCATCTGGCACTTTAGTCCTATGTCAGTTATATGCTGTCACGGAACGACAAAATCTATCGATTTAGTGTATAAACGGATTTTTAAAAAAATGTCTACCGTATGTTAGAGAAACCCGCCGGTAAAACGAAGTTTTTAAATTTTTTCGATTTCTGCCCCACTTTGGACCAAAAAGGGGGGTTGGAATCGAAAGTGGCATGGCCGAAGTATGGTTTGGAGTTATGCGGAAGGCGGTAAGTCGGCGAGAAGAGACGCGGGAGAGGAGGGAATCTATGGAAACGGTAGGTTGTGAAAATTGATGTGAATTCCGTTTTTAACTGTGTCAGACGGAAGCGCACACATAAAAAATTGTTTTTGGCGTGGAAAGTTTTGTCTTTGTGTGCGTGAACCGTGAGTGACTGTATGTTGATGTTTGGCGAGCACTACGGCCCGTCACGGACGAAAAACCTAACCTGTGAGATTCCGTAACTAGCCCTGGGCGGTATCTGATTTTCAATACCGCGGAGCGGTAAAAAAGTTACTCACGATATCGGCGGTATACCGATGCCGGTAAAATACCGCGATACCGTGATACCGGGCCGGTAAAATACCGCAATACCGAAATACCGAGCCGGTAAAATACCGCGATACCGAAATATTGGGCCGGTAGAATACCGCGATACCGAAATACCGGGCCGGTAAAATACCGTGATACCGAAATACCGGGCCGGTAAAATACCGTGATACCGAAATACCGGGCCGGTAAAATACCGTGATACCGAAATACCGGGCCGGTAAAATACCGTGATACCGAAATACCGGGCCGGTAAAATACCGTGATACCGAAATACCAGGCCGGTATATTATCGCAATACCGTGGCGATAAAATACTGGTATTACAAGATTACCGGAAATGCTGCGACTGTGCTGTGATAACGGTAACCCTTGACGAGAATGGTGTATGGAGGTTGGAAGGATTTGTAGTTGAATGTGTACTCCAAATGTACTCTTGCTTTCAACTGTTAAGTGTAAGTTAACTGCACCGTCAATAGGTTCCATTCTCAGAAAAACACGGCGAGAAGGGCAAGAACAGGGCAGGGGGCGGGTGGCGCGGGACGCGGGCAGGGCACAGGGATGGGGACGGATCCACGCAACCCCACCCACGATACCGTTCTAATTGAAAGTACCTTTTACCGGGTATCGCCGGTATTTCGGTATCGCCGGTATTTCGGTATTGCCGGTATTTTGATATCGCCGGTATTACGGTACCGCCGGTATTTCGGTATCGCCGGTATTTCGGTATCGACGGTTTCATGCTATCACCGGTTTTTCGGTATATCGATATTTACAAAATAGCATACCGTGCCGACGGTATAAAAAATACCGCGGTTTATATCGGTATACCGCCCAGGGCTATCCGTAACATGTGAATTTCCGTCACTTTTTTCGCGAAACGTCTATGTTTGCGGGTTTAATATGAAAATTCGTCTGTATTTTGTTAACTTTTGCTACTTGCTGCTCTTATTTAACTACTCTCACCCCACATCCCCCCCCCCCTCCCGGTAACGCAGGTACTTAACTCCACCTGGACTTCCCTCTGGCCATATCGAGCGGCGGAGAGGAAGTGCTTAGTATTTCCACTGATGCAAATGTGATCTTGGTTTTACTGATCGTTGCATTTACTGATACAAGTTCGCGCACTTTACGATCAGTAATGTATTCATCGTATTTAAGAACGACCAGGAACGTTCTGATCGTATTCATAAAGAATAAGGAATTTAGGTGTGCTTCTTCTTACTGATCGTATTTTCTTGATCGTATTATTCTGATAATCTTTGTCATATGACTGAGGACTGTGGAGACGTGCAAAGTAGCACCCTAGGGGGTTTAAATCGAGTACCGAGGTCGGTTTGGCGTTTTGACCTCTTGTTCGCGAGATGCCAGAGAACTAGTCTCGGATTTTGAGGAAATTAAAATGGCCCTATTAAATACTTGCGTTGGTGCCATATACCAAATCTTATAAAGCAAAATTTCCTAAAACTAAACTAGAAATGGCTGCCTGAAATCCTGATCGTTTTTAAGTCTGATCGTATGTTTTGATCGTTTACTGATAGTGTTTTTCTGATCGTATTTTAGAAAGAAGTTCAGGAACGTAAACGATCGGAAGAGTCCTGATCGTTTTAGGAACAGCAAGGAAAATTGTGATAGTTTTTGTGTACGATCAGGAAATTCCTGATCGGGTTTGTATACCTTTAGGATATAACTGATAGTTTCTGTAATGTACGACCTGAATCACCAAAATACGATCAAGAAACTATGATAACATTTACACAAGTGACCGAGAAATAGATATTTTATTAACTGTTAACAATCACAAGGAACTGACTAAGAGTCACTCATTAAGAGCCAACATAATTAAGAAGTTTTAAAGAAATGGAGACCCAGGGGGGGGGGGGTCCTGTCATAAGTCAATATTTTAAGAATAGGAATTCCTAATAAGTGGAAAAGGGCCTCTTTCGCCGGTGTTTGTGAAATTTCGTCATTGTTGTGAATTCCGTCACGCACAAAAACCAGAAACTTTGAGTACAAGGTAAATTACACGTCATGTAGCTCTGCGACGCATCTATGTTGTTAGCATGAACCTAAGGGACAGATTGACACCAAAATCGGCTTGAATTTGCAGTTTTAATTTTCGAGTAAAAAATATTTTAAAATGACCGGTTGTGTGGAGAATCGCACTTCCTGATATGGTGCCGAAAGTCAAAAAACACAGTTTTAGGGGTCTATATCGTGTTTTTTTTTCAGGTACAAAAGCAGTAAGGGGCCGTTCATAAATTACGTACACGTTTTTAGGGGGGGCAGCGGTTTCGTACTAAAATGTACGCTGGAAGGGGGGAGGGGGGGGGGGCAAATGAAAAGTACGTACGAAAAAAAAATGGTAAAGAAAAGCGTTCGTTTCAGATATCGCTGCAAGCCGTTCTGATGATACCCCGCGCGCCTGAAGCAATCTGTGCAATAATAACGGTTTTTATTTAAACTGTTAATTTATTAAATTGAATTTACTTCAACTAACTATTTTTATTGGAATCAAACTTTCTTTCACCCCCCCCCCCTCTAGACAGAGTCAAAAAAATGCGAAGTCAAAAATGTCAATGAGCGAGATCGAATTCGGATGCTATAACAAAATACAAGATCTTTCCGACTTCCGAAATTTTTTTTTGACCACCGGAAGGGGTCGCGCAGGGCACCCGAATGTGGCATAACTGCCCCTTACAGCAGTAAAAATCAATGTTGCAGAAATATTTTGAAAATATTTTCTAAGGTTAATAGTGTATTCCGGAGAAGAGCCGAACCGGAAATAAGAAGTTACGAAGAATCACAAAAGCGGATCCAGTATGAGGGGAACCGCAGCAAAGAGTATCTCCGCCACGGCGTCAGCCACGAGCCGACATCAAAAATTTGGAGGAGGCTTAGCTCTCGCTGACGATGTGTCACGACCATTTGGTAGGGTCACACATACCAACCGCTCGTGGCTGACGCCGTGGCGGAGTTACTCTTTGCTGCGGTTTCCCTCATACTGTATCCGCTTTTGTGATTCTTCGTAACTTCTTATTTCCTGTTCGGCTCTTCTCCGGAATACACTATTAACCTGAGAAAACATTCTCAAAATTTTTCTGCAACATTGATTTTTACTGCTGTAAGGGGCAGTTATGCCCCATTCGGGTGCCCTGCGCGACCCCTTCCGGTGATCGAAAAAAAATTTCGGAGGTCGCATATATCTTGTATTATGTTGTTGTGTATATAACACAGTTTTAACAGGCATAGTTACCCAAATATCCGGTCTACAAAAAACGTAATTCTGGCCTAAAAAAACAAAGTTTGGCCAAATATAGCAAATTCTGACCAGAAAAGGCAGAATTCTGTCCCATGCATGACCAGCGACACGACCCGTCTAGCTTTAGCTTAGCTAACAGGGCAAGAAAACACCATCCAGGTGGGGCCGTTCATAAATTACGTACGCGATTTTCGCCCGTTTCCAGTCCCCCCTCCCCCCCCCCCCTCGTACACTGGCGTACATTTCGTGTGACCCCCCCCCCCCCCCCCGCCTGGATGTACGTACTTTCTAGGACATTTTTTTAAAAAACGAGGTCCAAATGCGTGGAAATTACGATATCGTTAAAATCAGTTGCTTTCAGTTGGAAAATTGCTTTTTCGATAAAAACGAGCCTTTGTCGGTAGCTTTCTTCTGTCAGAATTATGTCGATTCTCATACGAAAAGGTGTGTTTCAATGACAGTTGGATTCCAATAAAAAAAATACTATTAAACTTCGTGAAATACTGGTAGGCCCGGAGTGTCACAAAACTGGATTTAGTGCAATTTTCATATTTACTATTTTTCGTAATTAAGAATTTTATGATTAGCTGGTAGTTAATTTTTATTTACAAAGGGAACGTGAACGTGGATGACTTAAAGTTTTTTTGTTTCAACGGGAAATGTGAGGGGAATAATCGTGGCGAGACTTCATTGTCGATAGGTTGGCTGGGCACGGCGCGGCCCGCAGCCCCCTAGTTCTCACCGGCACCGACCGGTGGGCACATCGACAATGCTCCGCTCTGAGGGTTGCGCCTCTTGTGCATGTTCTAGGGTCCGAAGCGGTCCCGACTCTTGAGTTGCCTCCCTTTTAACCGGGGCTCGACTCGGCTCGGCACATCAACAATAAGGGCTGTTTCACAAGAAAGGGAGAGGTCCGATTTTTCGCGCGGCAGAAGAAGGATGGATGATACTGACGCAGCCAGTTGACGAGCCGAGCACGCTAGCTCTGTCTTTTTCTTTTGCCATTAGATGGAGTGAGAAAGCTGAATTTCAACTCGGTTTTGAGACTGTCTGCTGCATTTCTGGAGTGTAAAATGACGTCCGACGCTCTTGTATGGGTACTATGCAAAAGTCAGGAAGGTCTGAAAAACTTCTCACAGAGACTTTCGGTTTTGGCGTAAGGGGCACCATAGGAAATTAAAAAAATACTATCCCACTGTGTGAGATACTGGTAGGCCCGGAGTTTCACGGGAGTTTGGTTAAAATAGACGTTAAGTTTATTTTTTTCTGGTTATGTTTGCGTTCTTTTTTTTAAATTCATAGGATGAGGCTTTTGGTTGAGCCTTGTTTCAGTTGTGGGGTGGTTTGGGGGTGGTCTTAGAAATTAAGTTTATATTTTTTTCTGGTTTTGTTTGCTTTCTTTTTTTTAAATTCATGGAATGAGGATTTTGGTTGAGCCTTGTTTCAGTTTTGGGGTGGTTCGGGGTGATTTGTATCTCTTTCGAGGGGGAGAGGGAGTAGTTTGAAGAGCTAGGGCGTCTAGGTAGCGGTCAGTGTAACGCTTGCATTCTCATACGCGGGCCGCCTAGCGCTAGCCTCCTGCAAGGCTCTCGCACTGTTGTCCCCCCCACCGGTCCCAAACGGTCCTGACTCTTGAGTCGCCTCCCTTTTAGCGGGGCCTCGGCGTGCCTCGGCTCGGCTCGCCACATCGACAATGGGTACCCGGCAAAGGCTACGCAACAAAAAAGAAGGACGTCCGATTTGGCTGAGCTCTGGACAAGGACAGAATGATACTGAGTCAGGCAGAGGTTGCTGATGCAGCCTGCTGACGAGTCGAGCATAGCTCGTCTAGAGGCGTTGTAACAGTAGCTCTGTCTCTTGCTATCACCATTGGATGGAGAGAGCAAGCTGAAGTTTGGAGTGGTTTTTCTGATCACTTTGATATGTTTTGAATGTAACAACACGCTACACTATTTAATACGACTATTGTCGGTAATTCTGTTAGACAGATTTTTGATTTTTTAGATCGTTTTGATTTTGGACTAGTGGTACCTGTTGACGAGGTGCTCTGTCTCTTACTTTCCCCATTGGAAGGAGTGAGAAAGCCGACTTTAAAACTCGTTTTCAAACGGTATGTGATATTTTTGTCACCGTGTCTTGTGCGAGTACCCTTCGATAATATGGAGAGTTTGAAAAACTTCTGTCAGAGGGCCATATGGGGCTATGCTTCCAAGAAAAAAAAACAGTCCAATCTGACGAAACTATAAGGCAACTCCGTTTCACTCCGTGCCTAAAAATACTATCCCACTGTGTGAGATACTGGTAGGCCCGGAGTTTCACGGGGTTGGGTTAAAAGAGACGTTAAGTTTATATTTTGTTCTTTTTGGTCTGTTTGCTTTCTTTTTTTTTAATTCATGAAATGAGGATTTTGCTTGAGCCTTGTTTCAGTTTTGGGGTGGTTTGGGGGTGGTTATAGAAGTTAAGTTTATATTTTGTTCTGGTTTTGTTTGCTTTCTTTTATTTAAATTCATAGAATGAGGATTTTGGTTGAGCCTTGTTTCAGTTTTGGGGTGGTTCGGGGTGGTTTGTATCTCCTTCGAGGGGGAGAGGGAGTAGTTGAAGAGCTAGGGCGTCTAGGTAGCGGTCAGTGTAACGCTTGCATTCTCATACGCGGGCCGCCTAGCGCTAGCCTCCTGCAAGGCTCTCGCACTGTTGTCCCCCCACCGGTCCCAAACGGTCCTGACTCTTGAGTCGCCTCCCTTTTAGCGGGGCCTCGGCGTGCCTCGGCTCGGCTCGCCACATCGACAATGGGTACCCGGCAAAGGCTACGCAACAAAAAAGAAGGACGTCCGATTTGGCTGAGCTCTGGACAAGGACAGAATGATACTGAGTCAGGCAGAGGTTGCTGATGCAGCCTGCTGACGAGTCGAGCATAGCTCGTCTAGAGGCGTTGTAACAGTAGCTCTGTCTCTTGCTATCACCATTGGATGGAGAGAGCAAGCTGAAGTTTGAAGTGGTTTTTCTGATCACTTTGATATGTTTTGAATGTAACAACACGCTACACTATTTAATACGACTATTGTCGGTAATTCTGTTAGACAGATTTTTGATTTTTTAGATCGTTTTGATTTTGGACTAGTGGTACCTGTTGACGAGGTGCTCTGTCTCTTACTTTCCCCATTGGAAGGAGTGAGAAAGCCGACTTTAAAACTCGTTTTCAAACGGTATGTGATATTTTTGTCACCGTGTCTTGTGCGAGTACCCTTCGATAATATGGAGAGTTTGAAAAACTTCTGTCAGAGGGCCATATGGGGCTATGCTTCCAAGAAAAAAAAACAGTCCAATCTGACGAAACTATAAGGCAACTCCGTTTCACTCCGTGCCTAAAAATACTATCCCACTGTGTGAGATACTGGTAGGCCCGGAGTTTCACGGGGGTTGGGTTAAAATAGACGTTAAGTTTATATTTTGTTCTTTTTGGTTTGTTTGCTTTCTTTTTTTTTAATTCATGAAATGAGGATTTTTTGCTTGAGCCTTGTTTCAGTTTTGGGGTGGTTTGGGGGTGGTTATAGAAGTTAAGTTTATATTTTGTTCTGGTTTTGTTTGCTTTCTTTTATTTAAATTCATAGAATGAGGATTTTGGTTGAGCCTTGTTTCAGTTTTGGGGTGGTTCGGGGTGGTTTGTATCTCCTTCGAGGGGGAGAGGGAGTAGTTGAAGAGCTAGGGCGTCTAGGTAGCGGTCAGTGTAACGCTTGCATTCTCATACGCGGGCCGCCTAGCGCTAGCCTCCTGCAAGGCTCTCGCACTGTTGTCCCCACCACCGGTCCCAAACGGTCCTGACTCTTGAGTCGCCTCCCTTTTAGCGGGGCCTCAGCGTGCCTCGGCTCTGCTCGCCACATCGACAATGGGTACCCGGCAAAGGCTACGCAACAAAAAAGAAGGACGTCCGATTTGGCTGAGCTCTGGACAAGGACAGAATGATACTGAGTCAGGCAGAGGTTGCTGATGCAGCCTGCTGACGAGTCGAGCATAGCTCGTCTAGAGGCGTTGTAACAGTGGCTCTGTCTCTTGCTATCACCATTGTATGGAGAGAGCAAGCTGAAGTTTGAAGTGGTTTTTCTGATCACAGTGATATTTTTTGAATGTAACAACACGCTAGACTATTTAATACGACTATTGTCGGTAATTCTGTTAGACAGATTTTTGATTTTTTAGATCGTTTTGATTTTGGACTAGTGGTACCTGTTGACGAGGTGCTCTGTCTCTTACTTTCCCCATTGAAAGGAGTGAGAAAGCCGACTTTAAAACTCGTTTTTAAACGGTGTGTGATATTTTTGAAGTGTAAAAACACGTCACCGTGTCTTGTGCGAGTACCCTTCGATATGGAGAGTTTGAAAAACTTCTGTCAGAGCGCCATATGGGGCTATGCTTCCAAGAAAAAAAACAAAAAACAGTCCAATCTGACGAAACTATAAGGCAACTCCGTTTCACTCCGTGCCTAAAAAAGTCCGATCTTGAGTGAAACTATAAGGTCACTCCGTGCCGAATAAATTACCACACAGAGGACGTCGTTTGCCCGACGTATCAAAACCCGGACAGACCGCACGCGAGCCGTCTGGAGGCTGGGGATGCAAAGCTCGCATGTGGGCGGTGAGGCGGGTGGATACGGACGCGTAAAAGCCGCAGTGTCGGAACCGAACGCTTTTCCTTACAATTTTTTTTTCGTACCTACTTTTCATTTGACCCCCCCTCCCTCCCCACGTACGTTTTAGTACAAAACCGCTGGACCCCCCCCCCCCTAAAAGCGTGCACGTAATTTAAGAACGACCCCTAAACACGGGCCGGATTACAGCAGGTGTCCCAGCAGACCTCGACAATTTTCAACAAGGTTATCCTTGTTGCGTTCTTAGCCCCATAGCAGCGAAATTTGGCCTTTTAAAACCCAAACACCAGTTTCAGAAGATCTACCTGCTCGAGGCAGTTAAAACAAAACCCTGTTTAGGGTTTTAACAGGCTAAATATTGGCTCTGCCTGCGCCAGAGTGGATACCAGTGCGTTTTCACAAACCTTCTGAAATGAGTTCGCCGACACGTACATAAAACCCTAACATCGCTTCTAGACGATCCAGTGATTCGAGGCAGCCAAGATGAAACCCCGTTATGCCCCATTCGGGTGCCCTGCGCGACCCCTTCCGGTGATCGAAAAAAAATTTCGGAGGTCGCAGAGATCTTGTATTTTGTTGTTGTGTATATAACATGCTGATCTTATAGCATCCGAAGTCGATCTCGCTCATTGACATTTTTGACTTCGCATTTTTTGGCCCCTGTCTACCCCCCCCCCCCCCTTTCGGATGAGAATTGACATACATGTGACAGAATAAAGCTACCGACAAAGGCTCGCTTTCATCGAAAAAGCAATTTTCCTACGGAAAGCAACTGAACTTTATCGATATAGTAATTTCCACGCATTCGGACCTGTTTTTTTTCGAAATTCCATAAAAGTACGTACATCGGGGGGGGGGGGGATTGAAAATGGGCGAAAAAAAATGACATGCGACAATGTATTTGAACCCATGTGTATGTTTGATCAAATACCCAGAGATGTGAGAAATCTATGAAATTGGACCAAGCTTTTACTCGAAAAACAACAATCATATGCTTCTCGTCATGTTTGCCATACGTAGGGGACTTCTTCCACCCTCCATTAGACCTTTTCCCATGTTTGTAAACCATTTTCCAAGCCCAGGAATGTGCTTAAAACTGCGCGCGGGGCACTTGACCGGCCTCCACCTATGCTGTAGGGCGAGGGCGGGCGCTGGAGTGTTTCTTTGAAATATTGTTTTTGCTTGAAATTATTTCTTACTACAACTCTAGTATTTTTGGTCTTGAAAACCCTCGTTTTCTTGCTGGTCTACAATGTTAATTGCTTTATTCTCACATTTTTTCAGTTCAATAACAGGCTTATTGCTCAGAATCTAAGGATTTTGTCAGATTAAGGCACACCTGTAAAAACAGCTCCTGTATTCGCATTCTTCAGCCCCACCAGCCCAGTTTCAAGTATATCGAAAGAAAGGGAAAATGATTCTGCTGAAAATTCAGAGGATAACACTGAAGATTTGGACTCTGACACTGAATCCATTTGTTCATAAAAAAGTGAATCTTCTTCAGTAGGAATTCTCTTGTAGCATTTGGTTTAATGGATCATCAGACAATGACAGTTTTGTAGAAATAGGAGAGGAGCGGAATTCTGGCGTAAACAATGTCTTTTCGAAGGCTATAGGTGTAAATCATGTTGAACTTTATGACGGGAGTAAACTAACAGTTAACCAGGCCATTTTAAATGTAATGAATTTGTATGTGGAAAACCGTGAGTCCAAGGCGTGAGTCACTAACTTGAAGTTTAGTGAAGACCCGGGCCATTTAAGAACGCATCTATGCGGCTCTTTTCACGATTCGCCCTACATGCGTGTTTGAGCGCGAAAGACAGTGGGCGGGCAGGAGACAGGATTGACGACATACCTATGCGGAAACCTGCCAAGACTAAAATGGGTTGGATGGGATACGTCTGGCGGCTATTTTCGCTCGTTTCTCGGCGCATTTCCGAACACAGACCGGCGCAAAGGAGACGAAAAGGAGGCGCGAAGCTGCACCCAAACATATCGTCCTCAATCCAAGTACAGAACAATACTCGATCCACTCACAATCGCAGCACGTGGCGGTGCCATGTTCTGGCTCTGCAGAGTCGAACATGTGGCGTGGTGGTCAGAGTGTGAGACTCAGAACTCACAGGTTCAGGGTTCGAATTCAGGCGGCAACATTTTTCTTTGATGAAGGTGACCTTGAATCGTAGTCGAACCCATATAGCACTTGATAGGAGATACGAATTTGAAGTGAATTGTGATTTCAAATGATTCGAGAACATGGTCTCAATTTTTCGCCTCGGCTGCACATTTTGGTTTTTGTTTTAATCAGATTTACCAACAACATGCCACGAGGAAACAATGAAGGCATGGTCTGCAGTATCCTGGCCCTCACAGTCCTGTACATCACCATCTCAGAGGCAGGAGGCGGTTCCAAGTATATGCCGATACTAGCGGTGCGTATGACGCATACTTCTACTTTATTTCGACACCCCCTATCGAAAACCGCCCATCTAGCAAGGACTCCATTCAAAACGGCCCATCTGGGCGCGACTCCATTCAAAACAACCCAGCTGTACGCTTCACGATTCAAAACAGCCCATCTTTCCCGCCCCCAGTTCACAACCGCCCACCTGCAACTGAGGCTACAGAAAACAGCCCAAGTGCTAATTTGGCGTAAATCAGGTTTTGATTGATGTTGTTGAAGAATTTTCATATCTTTCTCGGGAATCTGTTTATTCGAGTGGACTAGCAAGGGCTTGCTAGGTATTCTAAATTTAAAATTGACCTAACCGCAAACCTGGTCACCGCGGTCCGTGCTACAACAACCCATCCGTGGAGGGGCGTGGTGTAGGAGTGAGAACGTGACGTTTATTGAAACCAATTGTAACTATGGCGGGGAGGCGGACTGAGTTTTTAAAGAAGCTGAAAGAAGATGCTCGAAGTACGTACTATGTTTTCTTTAGTTCAATTTTCAAAGTTTTTCTACTAGTTTTTTTACTTTGATTGCCATACAATTTACTTTTATGGTCATATAACCCTACTCAATGACTTGTTGCATTAATATTTCTGTAGCTTTTTAACACTCTGTTTAGTCTCTGTTAAGTTTTTTTAAAGGCGTTTTATTATTAATTTCAGATGCCAGTCAGAAGCAGCCTACCCTTGCTAAGGCAGACATTCCTGATGCCAGAGGTTCAGAGGCCAGTCGGAAGCAGCCTACCCTTGCTGAAGCAGATATTCCTGATGCTAGAGGTAAAACAGACTCATTAAATTTAGGTGACACCAAGTAAACTTGGTAAAATCAAACTATTATCAAGTTTAATTATTGTCATTGACAATAAATATTTAACAAGATGGCGGTATTATGTGAACTATCTTTTGCAGAACCCAAATCCTTATTGTTTTGCGCTTGGTTGTGAGTACAATGTATCATTGGTTTGTATCATTTGGTAAACAATGTGGATGGGCTTGTGTGCTGCCAGTTTGCCTTTTTCCGCTCCAATTTATTTCCTTCAATTGAACGGATAATGGGCTAAGTGTTTCTTGCTACAACTGTCTCTAAGACCTTAAAGTCCAAATGCTTGCAAATGTTTAACATTGATTTGTTAATGAACAATATGAACTCTATTGGAATTGGATACTTTTATTCTCTTAAAAGTTTTTGTGAATATAAGGTGTATGCTTTTATCTATAGCATGATTTCAACTTCTGCTCTATCTAAAAGATTTTTTTTAAGTACATTGAATTCTCTATTGGTGTGATTTAAATGTGACAAAGATGCAGATGCACCCTTGTATCTTTCCTGTGAAAACTTCTGAAAATGCCTGTGTGCTTAGCTGAAGCATATTGAATATCTTCCAGCTCTTTGCTATATTTTTCTCCGCTTTAAAATAAGTGTGTGTTAGGATTGTGTTCCCTTTGACTTATTTGTATTGTATTCTTATTTTAGGATTCAGAGAGAAAGTTTCGAGGTGGAATGCCATTAAGGACGTTCGGAGAAAGTTGTTTGGTACACCTGAAGGTAAGCTTTCCCTTTTCTTTTGGTGCTATGGTAACATTTTTATTTACTTTGCATGAATGCTAACATTTTCTTGGGGTGCCTGAAAGCTCACTCAATACACAGTAATTGATGCTTAGTAAATTCAGTGGAGTTCTGACAAAGTGGCGAAAGTCCACATTTTGGTCAAAATGAGGTTTTGATGCCTTCTGATGCTCAATTTGACCCTTTACACATAGGATCAAACCGCACATCGATATCTATAATAGTTCCTGAGATCCAGCTATAAGGCAAAAGGGCATATGTCCATTGGACATCTGACAGAAGGACGAACGTCCCAAGGTAATCTGACAGAAAGGCGAATGTCCCAAGCTGATCTGACAAAAGGGCGAACGTCCCATTCTGATCTGACAAAAAGGGCGAATGTCCAAGTCAGATCTGACAAAAAGGCGAACGTCCACTAATGGTCTCATAAAATGGCGAATGTCAAATGCTGGTCTGACAAATAAGGCGAAAGTCCACAACTGGTCTGAGACAGATCATGCTAACATCCAGAATTGCTCTGAATGGTGAGTGTCCAATCTATGCTTGGCAACTTACATTAAGGCCCCATAGTGCAATAATGTCTTTGCCTATGGACTGTGTAAATGTACACATGAAACAATTACAGCTGAGGAGTCCATTGCATCAGAACGTTTGAGGTGACACCACATAACACTCTTTGGGTGTGCAATACGTTATAAATCAAAATTTTCTCCTCAATAATCCGTCTTCACCGAATGAAACAGAACAAGGACAGGATGGCAAGCATCATGCACTGATGTTAATTGTAGTTAAGATTGGGTTAGGGTGCTCAAGGGATGGATGTTATTATCGATCTGATTTCGTGTTAACTCACCGTGTCAAAACACAGCCTTCGTACCAATGATTTATCCTTCACAACAAAGTCATCACATACACCATGACATAAATTAGGAAGTTTATGCGATTAAAAATATTCCTACACACAAGTTGTTTTGTTTACTTTCCTGTATTCCTCCCTCTCTCACTCCACGGCCCTCCCCTCTCTTTTTTCCCTGCGTTGGCCTTAGCTTCTGCCAGTTTCGACCAGGGCTTGCACGCCCTCCACTCTTCTCTCTTGATTGGTGATTACGACAAACTCACATTCATATTGCTTTCGAGTTCGAGTTAGGCATGGAGTATGTCCGCAGGTATGCTCTGATGAGCAACCTTAGTCTCGCTGAGCGCCCGCGCGCACGGGGTAGCGACAGACCCTGTCTGTCCTGTGTACACTGTAGTCCCCTGGTCAGCTCCAGAATTAGACCTGCCTGTATATGAGAATGAGGGAGAGAGAGAGAGAGAGAGAGAGAGAGACTGCTTGCTAAAGAATTAAAAATATTGTCCCAACATACAAAATATACGTACATGAGATCAGTACAGTACATTACATCAGTAAAAACAGGGAAACTGGGTGTCATCAAACAATATTCAAAAGGAAACTTTGGCACATCTTGACATCTCTAGAAATATCATTTAGACAGAATATAATACAGAGAGAGCTCTAACAGCATTTGACAATATGAAGTTCGAATTAGAGAAAATAATATTCAATGAAGGAGAAGATGGACACTTAGAAACATGTATTATATGAATTTCTTACTGAACCAGATCCTACTTGTGTATAATGTTAAGGGTAATGTTGGGTTTTGGGTAATAGGGTATGAGAACACATCTGTAGTTTGAGCAATAAAATCTTTATTTCATGTGTAAAACCATTTTCATCAGAAACAAATAACAATTCATTCAGTGGTCCACAGCAAAAAGGGCCTCCAAGCTACTCAAATTTATGCTCTTTTTCTTAAGTTTTGGCAAAGTGCATATCCAGCCCATTCGTGAGCAGGATATACTGCACCCTGCTCATAATTTACTTATATTCCGACAAAAGCTTTTATGGTATGCATGCTGGGCAAAAGACCAAGATCACACAAGACATCTCACACAGTCTCATGATTTACGAAGCTTTTCAGCCATAGGAATTTGTTAAGTTACCAATAGAAGACATGTTTGTGAACCACTGTTTAAGATACACACTTAAATAATTGTACATTTTGTGCGCACTATTGAAGCAATGTTTTGAACTCTACCAATACAGTTTGCCCCTGGAAGACAACTAAAAACAACAGCTACAAATATATGCTGTTGTTCAGAACTTCGAGCAAAGGAAGTCTAGTATTGGTTTATATCAATAAGTCCAAATTGTCAATATACGCTATAGAAGAACAGAACATCACTGAATTAAATTACGCATAACTTGGATAAAATTCCAAGTGATACAATCCAACTGAATAGGAGACAGTTCATGGTATTGATTAAAAATATTTGATAAACAACAATAACTCATGACCAAACAAAACAGTTATTTCATTCATAAAGGTTTACATATACATATGTGAAGGGTAATGTTGGGTTTTGGGTAATGCTGACTTTACCAGGATAATGTCCACTGTACCCAAAAGTCCTGGGCAATGCCTGACATATTTTTAGAAAAAAAGGAAATTTCCAACTTTATCCGGATAAAGTTGAGATTAACCAGAGTCCTTTGGGAAATGTTTAAATAACAAAATGTCCTTTGGGTAATGTCTATCCTGCTGCTGTTACTGTGACGTGGACTTCATCTAGAGCATGACCAGTGAATGTCTATTGTGCTGATGTGATAACATGGCACAATACTCTGGATACTTTTTAAATTTGGAATTGTTATATGATTTCAGAAGAACTTATGAATTTCATTTAACTCAACAGGGATGAATATTAACTTGTTTGTTCAAAGAGTCAATTCATTGGTCATTTAGATAAAGTCCACATGACACACAACAAGGAGCTGGATAGACATTAGCCAGTCAACCTCTGGGTAAAGTCCACATGACAAACAGCAAAACAGGGATTTCAAAATTACCCAATGATGCCTTGGTAATGTTAAAATCTACGGGTAATGTCGGAATAAAGACATTATCCACAGCTCTTGGGTAAGGTCGATATTACCCCGGTAATGTTTGGCATTACCCAGTCACCCAACATCACCCTTAACATATACAGGTAAGGCTGAGGTGAAAATTCAAAAACAGGAGGAAATACAATGCAATTTTTTTGTGAGATAATAATATACCTATGGTTGCAACCTCTTCTTAAAAAACGCGTTATTGTATTTATCCCACCAGAAATCCACACGTTTTAGGAGTTCCTGCGTCAAACTTTACGCGGTATACAACTAAGGGAAGGGATTTTACGATTCCTTAACTCCTTAGTTAACAGACAGTTGGGTTAATTTGAGCATTCCAGTACAGTTTAGAAAATCATATTCAGACAAAAGTGCTATACATTTAAAATATCATTATGTGGCTCTGACTGTCTGTTTCTCATAGCTCAAATACTAAAAAGAACCCCAGCTTATGTTTTTACACTCTAAAGTTTGACATAGTACAAAAAAAAAGTCTGCTAAAAATGTAATATTGTTTATTTTTAGCAGAATGGTGTGCACAGTGTATATGAATTTTGATCAAAGTCTATCTAAGTTAAACAATATTACAACTTATTTCTCTCTTGACCAAATGTAGATAGACTTTGATCAAAATTCATAGGAACGGTGCACACCATTTTATGAAAAATAAGCAGTTCGTTCCACCACAGCCTTAGAAAATTAAGTTTACTTGAAAATGCACCTCGTGATACCCCCCTTCCTCAGAGGGCTGACCTGTGGACTAAGAGGGGCAGTCTGCCTAGCCAGCAACTCTGGAGTTGATGGCATTTTAAGGTCCCAGTACCCTGTAAACAAGGTAGGCGTACGCCAGACCGCGTCGTGGCGTAACAGGCTTCGCTCACCGCGAACCACTGTTCCGCCCCTCCACGCCTGGCGTACACCTACCTTGGCCTGCCGGCGGCTGTCACCGGGCGAGTGGGACCCTGCGGGGCTAATCAGTCAGTACTGCGCCCTGCGGGCGCCGGTCTTGGGGCGCGAGGGACGCTACGCTTCTAACCTAACCCCTGGACGTACCTACTCCCACAGTATTGTGAACTTCTCTACCGTACTCAATCGTGCTCAACTCTAACTTAACTTACCCTAGCCTACTCCAACCTTACCTACCCTTCCCTACTCTAACCTAGCCTACCCTACTCTAAACTAACCTACCCTACTCTGACCTAGCCTACTCCAACTTCAGCTACTCATTGTGGACTTCTCTACCGTACTCAATGCTGCTCAAACCTAACCTACCCTAGCCTAACCGGTTCCGGTCCAAGGAGGCCCGGCTTTGACAACTGGCACCATCAGCAGCACCTGGGGTCTTCTTCAGGATTGTGATTGAGGTCCTGAGTGTATTTTAAGCGTTATCGGTTCCCATCTTTAAGTTCGAAATACTGCTTTTTTTTTAGCAGTTTTTCCTTTTGTTCCTGCTCCTGCTCAAGAATGCCCTGGTTTGGCCCCCAGCACCTGCAGCAGTACCTAAAGGTCAAATTTGGCATTTTGAATGGGGTCTTAGGGTGATTTAAGAGGGGGTCGGTCGCCATATTAAAGCTTGCATTCTGCACGATTTAGAATTTGGCACCCCGTTCCAGTTCCTGCCCAAGAAGGCCCTGTTTTGACCCCTAGCACCTGCAGCATCACCTGGGGTTAATTTCGGCATGTTGAATGGAGTCTTGGGGTGACTTTAGATGGAGGCGGTGGCCATGTTGAAGTTTAAAATTCTGCACGATTTAAAAGTTTGCCCACATCTTCCCGTTTGTGCTCAAGAAGGCCCTGTTTTGCCAACCGGCACCTGCAGCAGCACCTGGGGTCCTTTTCGGCATTGTATTTGAAGTTCTGAGTGTATTTTAAGCGGGGTCGGTTCCGATCTTTAACCTCAAAATACAGCTTGTTTAGCAGTTTTTCTATTTGTTCCTGCTCCTGCCCAAGAAGGCCTTGTTTTGACCACTAGCACCGGCAGCAGCACCTGGGGTCGACTTCGCCATCTTTACTCGGGTCTTTGGGTGATTTTAGAAGGGGTCGCTCGCCATGTCCAAGTTTGAAAATCGGCACGATTTAGAAGTTAGCCCTCCCGTTCCAGTTCCTGCACAAGAAGGCCTTGTTTTGACCACTAGCACCGGCAGCAGCACCTGGGGTCGACTTCGCCATCTTTACTCGGGTCTTTGGGTGATTTTAGAAGTTTGATATACGGTTTGTTTAGAAGTTTGCCCTCCTGTTCCAGTTCCTGCACAAGAAGGCCCAGTTTTGCCAACCCGCACCTGCAGCAGCACCTGGGGTCGTTTTTGGCATTGTAATTGAAGTTCTGAGTGTATTTTGAGCGGGGTCGGTTCCGATCTTTAAGCTCAAAATACAGCTTGTTTAGCAGTTTTACTATTTGTTCCTGCTACTGCCCAAGAAGGCCTCGTTTTTACCACTAGCACCTGCAGCAGCACCTGGGGTCGATTTCGCCATCTTGACTTGGGTCTTTGGGTGATTTTAGAAGGGGTAGGTCGCCATGTTCATGTTTGAAAATCGGCACGATTTAGAAGTTAGCCCCCCTGTTCCAGTTCTTGCACAAGAAGGCCCTGGTTTGTCAACCGGCACCTGCAGCAGCACCTGAGGTAGGATGCCCCCGAGGTGAGGTTGACTCCGGTATGATGCAAGGAGATTGTGGTCCAAATTTGAGCCCTCTACGATGAACCTTTCTCGAGAAATCGCGCGGACAGACAGACAGACAGACACGCAGACAAACAGACAAAACATTTATGGGCCAGTGGGGTAAGGGCTTCGCTATCGCTCAGCCAAAAAAAATAAGCAGTTTTGGAAATAAAAATGGATGATGAGAAATAATTTAAGATGGACTGAGGTTTGAACATCTTGAACCTCACCCTTTGGAGATCTCACTGGTGAATATTTGGCCTTGTGGCGACAAATTTTGCTGGTCTCAGAAACACTGAAGCCAGCTGTCAAATAAAACTGCAACAAAAAAGATGTATTATATTATATCTGCCAAAGACAATGGCATTCAGAGAGTAATAACAGCTACCCTACTTACAGCTTCACACTGGCTGCATGGGTGACCAGGCAACCCTTTCCTCTTCTTCCCTCGAACAGGCTTGCTCACATACTTGTACTTCGGAGAAGTAGACACACCCAGCAATCTGCAATGAAACAAACCCGCCAGATAAAAATCCTGAGTTGTCATAAAGTCAAGAGTTTTGTTTGACAACAACAAAGAGTTCTAAGAAAGGTTTCTTTTACAGGTTGTGATAAAGTGTAAATTAAAGCAGATACTAAGGCCCTTTGAACAGCAAGCCAGCCAATACAGCACTCAAGAAGTATTGTATTTACCTCTCAAAACTAGAAGCAGACTGCTCCTGTCGAGGTTGCTGTGTATCGTCAGGGGTTGCTGGGCGGGTGGAGGCACATGGAGCTGCAAATTGAGAGAATCTCATTAGAATCACAGTCTTTTCCCTTTCTTACCAAACAATAATTTCCCTATAAAGAAGTATTCAAAGAATTATATAACGTTTCAGTTTCTTGAAAGTCATGACTGCTAATATTGCAATACCAATAACTTTTTAAACAATTAAATAAAAATAACAACCAAACAAAACTTCAATGTTACATTGGAAAATTAGGATGTAAATTTAGAAGCAAAAAACAAACAAACATGATACAAACAAGAGTACAAAGCAGTCAACTTTCTACAAAATTTCTCCTTAGTTCTTCTACCTGCATGCTTAGGAATCAGTGAGAAGCATGTTCTATCCAAAAACGCAGTTGTATGAAAATTCATTTCATCAAAGAACTAAAAATATTGACATAAAATGTACTTACAAACAAATTCTCTGCTCAGAGCCACATGCATGCTAGAAAGAGAGAAAAATGAGTTTGTGAGCATTTACATTTTACTAAGAAAACATCATCGTCAAACAGAAGCTGATCCCCCAATGAAGGTAAAATACTCACTCTCTTTCGATGCTAAGATGATGATCTATCTCACTTTGAAGTGCTCGGCACTCCTCATCTTTAACATCCCCTTCTACACAGCGGCTTTCTTCCGCAGAGCCCAACAAGGCTCTCAGGCTGATAGAAAACAAAACAGAAAACACAAGGGTTGTTACAATGTCTTAAAATATACTCAATGCTAAAGCATAAAAATTACAACATAAACACAACAATTTGTGCAAGCCCTGTCAATTCAAGTACCGTTTCTAGCAATGACCTCCCGCAAATTATGTTTCCAAAACATTTTCTATGGGAGTTCAATGATGATTCTCCGTTATAGAATGCTTTAAGGATGATTTAGTTTTGTATTGGTTGAGTTACGTGTGAATGCTAGCCTCGCTCCAGGAACGCATTCAACTTTGTTCAATAGAATCTTCATGGAGAAGCAGAGAAACAATTGTAAACCCAGTTATTTACTAACCTGTCTTGCCTGCACTTTAAGAAGCGCAGTTGCGCTGTAAGCTTTGCTTTCTGCAATTCAGTCTCCATTTTATTAAGTCTTATAAAGTCTGACTTCGGGTGGACAACGGTAACAATAACACACAGGTCAATGACCCACGCACTTCGCTGTCAAACAGCAGTAGGGGAAACCTACAGTCATGAAGTACCTCGCGCGCCGGACGTGAAATGTCATCCGTCTTGTTACATCTTTTTACTGATAAACAAACGTACAGAGTTTGCTTTTGCTTCTTGCTTATGAACAGACGCCGTTCACATTGTAAATCAGGTAATTTCCGGCATTCCGGCCGCAGAGCAAACGGGTTCCCGCCATCTCTAGTTGGCAGCACTGCTTTTCAATGGGCAGATGAGCAGACGTAGGTCAATGACCTGACAACAACGGTCACGCCCACCGCGGTCACGCCCCTTCAAGCCGTCACAGCAAACCAACAAGAGTCCGTGTGTTGCTGATGAATTAAGTTTGTCTTCAATTGTGTTGAAATGTCGGGGCGCTCAACGAGGATGTTGCAAAACCTGGGGATAAAAGCCCCAGTTCCAAATAGCCGAGGTATGTTTTGAACAGATAGTTCAGATTCTCAGGAGGCTTGTCCTCTCATTGGTAGCTGAGCCATACATTTTTAGGATCGTGAGCAATACAGGATTTTGAACAAATTTGTGCCATGGTTTTGCAGATGCCAAGACGAAACCTAAAAAGGTCCCCAATAAGATAGTCCACACAACAGGTTCGTAAACCAGTGCTAAATCTTGTCCAAAATTAGTCTCTCTAGACCGGAGAAATTTCTAATGTACAGAATGCTACAATAAATACTTATATTTGCAGCTGACACTGATGATGATGATGATGCCTGCAGCTGTGGGCCACATTTCAGCCGTTCAGAGATTGATATTTTGAACCCAATATTTGTGGCTGAACATCTCAAAGGCAGTCCGAAATGTAGAAAAACTCAATCAGTGGCAGGTTAGTTAAAAACAGCACTTCAAATACCGTTGCTATGCCACTTGATGCAAAAACCATCCTCACACTGGCACAACATTTCAAATGATTGCAGATGCAGACAAAACAGTTGGTGGTGGCAACAAGGAGAACCTCCCATTGGATCTTTCAGCTCGTAAGTACTAGAAGTACTGATATCAATGCCATAGACATGTTATGTGAGTTATATCAAAAAATAAATAAATTCAATGTTTCAGCCTCAACACAAAGTTCCTTGAAGATGAGAGTTGGCCTTTCAAAGAACTACAGGAGTAATTCACAAGCAGGTAGCTACTTTTATGACAGCGAAATATCGCTGAAAAATAATAGATTAGATTTCTTGAACTCTCATTCTGCTCCTGATGTTTTCAGCTGCACCTGCCATCAAATCCACAGAAAGGCAAGCATTGGTGGAGGTTGAAGCAAGACGATCCACTGAAGCAGCTGCCCATGACACTCCAGAAAGAGACACAGTGAATGGTAAATATAGCTGTAGTCAGAACCATGAAGTCTTAAACTGATGTCTGTCGCATACTGTAACATGAACTAAATTAATCTCTTGGATTTCTTCTCTTGTCAGAAAACACAGCTGGAAAATCTCCATATGAAACACTGAGATTAAATAACATCAAAGAAAATGAAACGGCTTTGGCAAGTTTGATGCAAGAGTATGGATGTAAGTTGCTTTGAGCTACAGTCAATTTGTTATGTACTTAGTGTTATGATCTGTGCATTTATTAAGAATTGGGTCTTAACTGAAATATCTATTTACAGTTTCTTCACCTCCCTCTAATGGCATCCTTGGCAGCATACCAAAGGGGTCTGCAAAAGGGTCAAGGACCAAGGATTCTAGGAAAGAGACTCAACTGCTTCTCTCACCAAGTGAAAGTAAGGATCATTGTGTTTTCTCTTTTCCGTCCCGGTCTTAATAAGTGAAGCTTAGGTAAAAGTCCAAGTTGACACTCAACAAAGTTTGGAATGGTGTATTATTTCCATGTATCTCTGGTTTTAGGTAAAAGGCATGTGCCAAAGAGAAGGAGCAGAGAAGTGGCCCGAAAACTCATCCAAATTGATGTCAGCTCATCAGAAGAGGATGAAACACACAGTGATGAATCGTTATTGGTCTGCAATTTAGTCACTGATTCCAGTGATGAAGAGGAAATAGAGCAGTCACCTCGAGCACAGAAAACCGAGCAGAGGAGAATTGAGACACCCTGAGAAGGTACAGACAAGATAAATCAATCCAAGTACCACGTGTAGCTGTTGACTTATTGAATGCACGGTAACTTACACTTCGTATAATTTACAGCTCTTTCCCAAAGCACAACGCAACAGAGCAATCAGAGGCACAAAGGAGACATGTCAACAATAACAAATGAAAAAATGGCAAATACGACTGGAACCCAAAAGAAAGGTACAAACAAGACATATACTCACCTGCTCTCATGATGTGGATTAAATTTCTCAAAACAAATGAATTTACACATGGTATTTTCAGCTCCATCCCAAAGTCACACTGAAATGGTGCCACAAGAAGACATTCAGCAGCCTGAAGAAGGAGCAGAAACACCCCCTGAAACACCAGCAGCAGGATGCAGACGCAGAGGAGAGCACAGGGTGGTGTCAAGTGAAGCAGAAGATGAGGATGATCCTGACAAGAATGAAGGTAATTAATATACATCAAAGTGGCAACTAATGTTGCTCAGATTTTAAAGGAAAGTAAGAGTATAAGCACAATTTTACATGAGCTAAAATTGTAACAGTAGTTTAGAAGACCATTAAAATTTTAATTTTAACTGACTCAAACCATAGACATTGTTTCCTGTTGGCAACTGATAGGACTTGATAATGACATTATAAGAATTCTGGCTGGGCTATAAAACTGTATTGTGGAAATGTTACAAACTTATCTTTTTTTTTTTTTTTTTTTTTTTTTGGATGTTGCAGACTCAACTGCAGAGGTCCTGTTAACTTCCAGTGGCCAGAAGAGACGGTCAAAGGAGCTAAAGGCAGAAAGAAAAAAACTGAGGAACTCTGGGGAGCAGTACGTGACATCAAAAGGCAATGTGGTCTCAGCACGGCAATGGAAACCACCACACATCTGCAAGTTTAGGAAGTGTCACGAAACTGTGACAGAAGAGGTTGGGAATCTTGTTTTTCGCGAGTACTGGGACCAAGGCATCCATGACAAGCGGGTAGCCTATATAGCTTCTCACATTGAAAGATCTGAAATCAAAAGAAAGCGCCAGAGAGAAGAAGACATGAACAGAGAAAAAAGTCAAAGTTTTAAATACTTTCTGCAGATAAACGGTAAAAGAGTTCAAGTCTGTCGATCTACCTTCAAGGATACACTGGGAGAAACAGACCGCTTCATCAGAGACGTAGCTGACAACAAGAAGGACTCCGTCTCTGGAATTACTAAAGACGATGCAAGAGGGAAACACACTCCTCCACATGCTCTGTCAAAGCACCCTGAGAAGCTGGAGGCAGTGAAGAAACATATAGAATCATTCCCTGCATATGAGTCCCATTACTGTAGAGCCAAGACAGAAAACTTATATTTACCTCCAGGATTGAGTGTTACCAAAATGTACGAGTTGTACTCCGAAGACAATGACCCCAAGGTGTCCTTGTCAACATATAAAAGGCAGTTTAACATGACAAACCGGAAATTCCATGCCCTGAAGACGGATGGCTGTGACACTTGCGACAGATTAGAAATCAAAATTGCAGATACAGTTGATGAACAAACCAAGGCAAGTCTGAAATCACAGAAGGAGCTCCACTTGAGAAGATCAGAAAAGGCTTACCAGCTGAAAAGGGATGCTAAAGCTGCTGCTGCCAAGTCAGAGGGAAAAAAACTTGTCCTGGTAGTAGACATGCAGCAATGTCTTCCTACCCCTCATTTGAGGTGCAAATCAATTTATTATTCTAGGCAATTATATGTCTTGAATTTCACAATTAATGACACCACCACAAAGTTGACATATTGCTATATGTGGAGTGAAGTAGAGGGAAGAAGAGGCCCAAATGAAATTGGATCATGCCTGATCAAGCACATTTTGACACACGTCCCAGAAGGAGTCGAGGAACTCACCGTGTTTTCTGACTGCTGCTCCGGGCAAAACAGGAACCACATCTTGCCAATGGCCTTCTTCATTGCCTTGCAGGAACACAGGACACTGAAGATTGTGAACCACATATTCTTGGTGCCTGGCCACACGTTCATGCCAGAAGTGGACGGAAAGCATTCTGTAATTGAAAAGTACAAAACAAAATGTGTGGACCGTGTTAATGTTCCTGAAGAATGGTACCAGGTAGTAGAAAATGCAGGCAAAAGTAAAGATTTCCCTGAGGGAAGATTCAAAGTAATTCCCATGGCATCACAGTTTTATGATATTGCCATGCTAGCAAAAAATGAGCTCATCAAGAGGCGGCAGTGTCTGAACAAAGATTCTTTTGGCTACCTAGACACTTTTTGGTTTAGGTATGAGAAGGAGCAAATGGGCATAGCCTTGGTGAAGAAGTCACATAATGAAGCAGCCCAATTCAGATCCCTGAGCTTCCTCAGAAAAGGTATCAGGAGTGACCGCCTGGTGAGATTGTTGCCGTGCTTAAAGAGGCTTCATGAAAAAGTCCCAATATCCGAGAAGAAGAAAGCTGATCTGATTGATTTGCTGCAATTTCTGAATGAAGAGCATCACACTTACTACAGGAACTTACCAAGCAGTGCAGCAGTTTGTGACATCCACCCAAACAGCCATGCAAGAGCTACTGATAATGATGCAAGTCCAGCTGTCCAAGAACGTGCTTCTGTTGACAACTCTGATGAAGAGCCTGCTGCTGAAAACTCCAAAACAGGTGAAGAAAGTGAAGAGGATGAATTTTAAAACCAACCAAAGAAGTCTAATAAAATGAATTATTATCTAGTTTATATCTAATATCTAATTTTAATAATTTGATTAAGAAGTTGTCAGTCCATCTACTGTTTTTTTTTTTAATTAATTATTTCCTATGAGTCTGTTCAATAGAAAATTTAGCAAATTTAGCAAAGTTGTGTTTGTAATGTACTGTTAAGTAGAGGAGGCGGAATAAGGTAGTCGGGGAGTTTGGGTTTAGCTGTGTATTGACTCCAAGAGAGCGTCTCACAGAATGGCACTGCTCGGTGAGCGGTGCCTGCTTTTATAGGCCCAGAGAAGATGAAGAAGGAGTGAAAGGTGGTGGGGGTCTAGCCGTATCAACAATGCGTCTAGCCGCTAGATGGCGGCACCTTATAATGCTAGTCTTGCTACTAGCCAACAGAGGGCGACACGGTATAAAGATGGTGTCTAGGAACGTAAACAAAGAAAAGGGTTATGTAGCCCATGGTATGAATAGGTGACTTTAATAAGTCTGCTCTACGTAACACCACTCCCTTCTTTTTAAACTCCTTCATCTCCTTTTAAGACCCTTACAATTTGAAAATCTTACACTTCATTTTAAATTCTGATTCCATTTCAGTAACGCGTTACAACAAATCAAACCGATCAAACCGATCTCTATTAAAAATCTGACTAACATTTGCTAAATCATATTCAATGATCCTGAAATAATCCCATTTCCACTTTGACACGACTACGTGCTGGTTTAGGGTGTCCAATCCCAAACCCCAAAGCTTCCATGTTCAAACAAAAATAAACATAAAGAAGTTGACTGAATCCTTGACACACTGTGTGCTGAGTTGAAATCTATACGACGCGCGTGTTATGGCCAGTAACACACTTTTCACATGACTAACTCTCCTACAGTCGAAGGTTGCCTATGCTACTTCGCCGCAGAAGTCACTCTCATAGATTCACTCAAATTGGGAATTAGTGTTAAAGATGTCTTGCGTTGATTTCGAAGCTCTCGAAGAAACGATGCAATCCTGCTGTGATGCAAGAAATATTGACTGCCATTCCCATGCACTGAAACACAAACATGTCTGCACAGTATTTTGTTTACATACATTTACCTAACCTGTTTCCAGGTTATGATGCCTACACCTTGGTGCCATGCTGACCTATCACCCACTATTCTGACCTATTTGCTTACAAACTAACTTACACACTAAATTATTCTAAGGCACCTTTGAAACTAGCTAACAGTTTTTACCGAAAAGTTTTTCAATCATCGACGCTACTTAACTTATATCGCTTTCCTCTCCTCCAAATTGAAAAAGACTCCATCTCCGTAGAGTTGACTGTGTGTCGTCTGCTACTCTGCTGTGTGTGCGTTGCCAGCGTCGATGTTCTGATGCCTTTGTATAGTCTGGTCGACGAATTGTATCCTGGGCAGCTGTCCACGGAGTAATTGGTCCAGTGACAGCTCGGGGAGACCGGGTTCCTTGGTTCGATTCCCGGCTGGTCCCGGTGAACTCGGCCTTGGGACCCCCGTGGTGAAAGTCCACAGGTCCACTTTGTTGTTATATAGTTGGTGCACTTTCGAATTTCGCATTCAGTATTGTTGATGCGCCTCCCGAAGCGGATTCGTTTCGCATTGGATGATCGAAACTGATACCGTTGTGTGCCACCAGGATGACATTGCCGTCGCAATTACACTATGTCGCCAACTTCGCTGGTCAAGATGCGACCAAGAGTAGTCGTTGCTAAGGGTGGCAACGCTACTTATCCCTGATCACCCTTTTTGCCAACATGTCAAAACTCTCATTTGCTACCCCTCGTCAATTTTTATGGTTGTTTGTCTCTTTGAAAGGACTTCCAACGCTTGTCACTAAACTTTATCGAGCTATTTCACCAGAATTCTAGCACTCCTGCTTGTTTTAACGCCCAAACGCTAAATTCTCCGTTTGCAGCGAGCATTTTGAATTTCTGGCTCCATATTCGACACCTTCAGTATGAGAAACTTATGTGTACACGAAACTTTATTAGCAAACACTCAACTGACTACCGTGGTCATATCCGTTTCCCATCGGGGAACTCCCGTATACTGCGTTTAGGTCTCCAGAAATTACGTAACATTTTCGCACTCCGTTCAGCCAATTTAGTTTAACTTTTGGCCTGCCCATTTCTCTTTTAAAATCCAAAATCGGTTCTTTCTACGAGGTCCTTTCGACTTTAGGACCTACCCCTGTCTGTCCGTCTGCTACCCGTCCGTTTGGCCTAGCTCGAGCGTAGACACCTGACGATCGCTTTCCCTTTCCGGCTCCACTAGTGGGAAAAACCCGAAAAGTTACGCATACCCTTGTTTACTATTATACTCGCTATTGTTTTAAAAGTTGTTTACGGGTCGATTTTAATTTTTCCTTTGAACCCTGTGATATCCTCTTGACTACATGGATCCCGAGGTAATTGACCTGACAGGGGAAGAGCCTTCCCTGCCCATTTTCCGTCTGGGTGTGGAAGCTGTGTCCGCGGCCCCTCCCGTTCGCGGCCATGACCCCACACCAGCACTGATCGCCCTGGAGGCATTACAAAATGCTACTCCTCCGCGAATCCTTCTGCGGGTCCCGGACAACCGCCGTCGTCGTCACGGCCCTCGGCGTCCGGCACCTCGTCTGAGTCGACCCCGGAGATTTCAGCAGCCTGCTCTCCCTATTATTACCACCGTTCCTGCCCAGCCGCGTAGGGCCCAACTGGTCATGATCATCTGCTACCCTGCCTGCTTTCCGGGTAATCCAGTACTCAGCAGTGTAAGTGTAAATACCTATATGTTCTATTGTTATTATTATTGTTAGTATTATTCCTTTAATTATTGTTTTTTTTTTTTTTTTTAGGTGTGTGTCAGTTGTGCTTTACCTCGGCACGCGCCACCTGGGACCCGTGGTCTGGTACTTCCCGGGGAATGGTGTATCACTAAAGCCCGGGTTTTTACCTATGAATTTCTCTATGAGCGTCGTGGCCTACGCTGTGTCCGTGGTGGCCAAGGCTGTCGGGGTGACTGTTTTGTAAGTGCTATACTCCATTATTACTTGATACGTGAACCTCCCGTACCGTCGTTACTATGGTGCATTTTATTTATTTATAGGTCGTGTTGGACAATGACGTCGACCCCGCACATGCCCAGGATCACCTTGGTGTTTTTTTTTAAAAATACCACCACAATTTCAATCTGTTAGTAGTACTGTTTTTATTGTGCTTGACATTGCACTTAGTTGCTGCTTCACAGCTGCAATATTTTCTCGGCACCTAGTATTATTTACTTTTTATTTCTGCCCCTAGTAAAAATGCATTCTTAGTATATCTGTTTCTTTCCTTGTTTTAAAACATGTTCCTGTTACACACTCCCTCAAAGACCTGGCATCAGAATTATGACCTCACTTGTCCGTAGCATTGTGGCTACAATGACTTATGTATTTGGGATTGTTGTTGGATTTAGACACTTATTAACAAAGATGTATACTGTTTATTCAAAACAGGAACCATTGAAATGATAATGCTACTTGAGATCATTTACTTAAAAATAACATATTAATAATGGCAATCATTTAAAACTTACTAGCTAACAGTACAATTTTAGAAATAACTATAACAATATGATACCTTTAATGGCACATACCTAATGACTTAACACAACTTTACAACTGCGGCTTTTCAGGATTATACAACTCAATTCCATAGCCCTTTTGCAGCTCTCTCACCACTCTCTCTACTTCTGGATTTAGTTTCTTTGAAAAATCACACCTTCTTATCTGCTTCTCCTCCTCCTTTGTGACCACAAAAACACCTGCCATCTGCCCCTCTACTACTGCTTCCAACCTCCTGACTAAATTAACTCCTATATTTGTACAATTTAACGGAACATGTCCTCTGCTCAAACAGCTCCTGCATCTCTTATTACTCTTACCTCCTATCTTCGTTGGCACATACTCCACGCACTCCACAGGTTTCTGTCCTACAGGTCCCATTACTAACTGCACTATTTCTACACCTTTCATGTCTATGTCCATCTCCACTGCTTTTACAACCTCTACACACTCCTCCACTTCCATGCTCATTCCTGCTTCTACTTCTGCTTCCTCCACCTTGCTTCCACACTCTAAATCAATCTCCTCTTCCGCTTCCTGAACTTGCTGCGACAAAGCCAAACTTTCTCTGGTCTTGTCCTCCACCTGCCTCAACAATGTCTCAAAATCCACGTCCATGTCCTCCTCCAACTGTCCTTCCACCCACACATCACTGTCCTCCTCTATTCCCAGCAAACACACCAACTCCTCCAAAATGTCTCCTTTCTTCTTGTCTTCTCCTATCACTGCCTCCAGCTTGCTTACCTCCTCTTCCATTTCACTAAACACTTTACTTTCACACTCCCTTTCTAAATACTCCACAAAGTCCACTTCCTTTTCTTCCATCGCCAACTCCAGCTTCAAAATTTCTTCTTCCATCTCGCCAAACATTTTACTCCCAAACTCACTTTCCACTTCACTCACTGTCCACTGATGTTCTCCTTCCCACAAATTGTCCAACTCCTGAAACCTTTCTTCCAACTTCTGCTCCGCTGACCTGATGCTTCTTCGCTGCCGCTCTTCTCTCTTCCTCTGCGCCTGGCGCACCAAGTACGCGCAGTGCCTCTTCACTTCCTCCGGTCCGGTCCTTGTCTTTTCTTGCTGCGGGAACACCTTCTGCTGCTGGCTCCTCTTCACCTGCAGCTGCGGCGGCCTTCCCTTCCTGGGTGCTGGCGTTGCTGTGGCGGCGGGCGTCGCTACTCCGCGGCTCTGGCACCACTCGGCTCGGAACAGCGCGGCCAGTGGCGACGGCTGCGTTGACGCTGCGTCCTCTTCTCTCTTGCCTTTCTTCGGAATCTTGAATTCCTTCTTGCTTCTCGCGATTCTGATTCTGGGTGCCATCGATGTTGTCTGGGTGGACGCTATCTCAACAATGGCCCTTGGTGACGCCTCCCCGGCATACCCCGCGTCGATACTCCCAGCATGCCTCTTGCGGCGAACAGCGTTTTTGAATTCTCGCGGCCGTTGTTGGTTTGGTGTCGGCGGTGAGCGAATCGCTCCGGCCGTGACTCGGTTTGTGTAATCCAGCCTGCCGTGCACCGGCTGTTTACATCACAAAAGTGAGCCAGGCCGCCGTCACCAGCTCTTTGTCGGAATTTTGTGGAGTATAGGCGGCTAACTTATCAATATGGACAATCAGTTGTTTGTGTGGTGGCGCTTCATCTCTGATCTGTGCGTTACAATCGTTTATAATATCCTCAACCGTGAACGGTCCTAACCAAGGTGAGGTTAATTTTCGCATCACACCCTGCTGTGTGTTTTTCTTATAATAATATACTCTGTCCCCAACTTTGAATGGAGACAGCATTGCAGTTCTGTCGTAATGCTCTTTCATTCTTTTTGCAGCTTGGATTTTTGACTGCCTAACTATGTCGTGAATTTTTGTCAAAGCATTTCTCACAAAAGAAGGATATGCATCTCTGTGGCGACTCCAATCTGGCTGAGAAGGTGGAGCCCCTCTGTCCATTTGCAGTGGAGTCCGCATTGGTGCTCCGAACATGATCTCATAAGGAGAGCACTTCGTAACCTCATTTGGAAGGCTACGATATGCTTGTGAAATGAAAGGTAAATATTCTGGCCATGTCAATGGGTTATCGCCTATCAACATTGCCAACTGTAACTTTAACGTTCTAATCCACCTCTCTGCCTTTCCATTGGCCTCTGGGTGTTTGACTGAAGTTCTGAATCTCTTGATTTGATATAAATTAGCTACTTCTCTCATTGTTTCAGAAAGCATATTCTTCCCTTGATCTGTCATCATAGAAATTGGTGAGCCAAAGACGGAGAATACATGGGTAATTAAGGCTTTGGCTACCTCTGGTGCCTTTTCACCACGCAGTGGTACAACTACAGGCCAACCAGAAAATGCTTCTACTGCAATAAGAATGTGAGTATAACCTTCAGAGGTTTCTTTAAATGGTCCTGCTAAATCTACGTGCCATCTACCATGGAGTACCCCATCCTGGAATATTTTCATTGGTGGTTTCACTCTATTTTTAACTCCCTTAAATCTATTGCATATCATGCAATTATGAAGACACCACTGAATGTCATTTTGCATTCCAGGCCACCAGAAAAACCTTTGCATGTGCGCCACCGTTTTATGTATTCCAAAATGGTTTACCTCCCCTAACTGCTCATGGTAGTGCTTTACAGTATTTTGTACATGTTTTGACGGCAACACTAATTGGTACTGATCTCTTTCAGGATCTCTGGTGATATGTACGAACTTCCTGAACAACAAACCATCCTTCACAACAAGAGACCTGAATTGATGCCACAACGTTCTAGTTTTGTTACTATATCCAACAATATCTTGGAAATCAGGGCGTTTGCCTTCCTGTACTGCAACTATTATTGGCATTATATCGCTGTCAAGTCTTTGATCTCTCCTTAGTTGATCTGGATCTATGCCTTCAGCTATGATAGTTCCCCAGTTAATCATAACATTCTCCACTGACACAGGTAAGGTCTAATACTATCTATAACAGCAACTCTACTTGGTTCACAACCGCTTTTAGTCTCAACCTTATTTACGTTGGTTGGACTCCAGTGATACATATGAATGTTCATGCCTGTGTTTGCAAAGACTTCATTTATGAACTTTATCAGTATATGATAATTTAGTTGGTCTCTGCCACATGAGAACTCAGGCATGCACCATTCATTTACATTATTTTCTATTAGCCAATCCCTCAACTGAATTAAAGCTAACCTGACTTGTTCAGACGTTGGTTTCTGAAAATATCTCAACTTTGTGATGACATTAACAATTATTCTCTGCCCTCTTCTTACAGGTACAATTCCTGGACAGTTTCTACAAGTTTGAAGGAATTCTTCTTTAACATTGAAACAATACTCAATATCTTTGGCAAGTCCTGCTCCCATTTTACCATCCAAACTGACAGCATGAATAATGGGTAAGCTAGAACTGCTATCAAAAATTGATCCTTCTTTATGAATAAGCTTAAAATTATTGCTGCATTCTATCATGACATTTCCTTTCTTTCCTTCCCTTTCTTCAACAGTTGTACACCTGACTGCTGCTAATTCTTCTCTTTCCTCTATTCTTGCACACTTAACGCAATTTTGATTACAGGGTCTCTGAGGTCTACGACTGAGGGCATCCGCATGGCCTATGCTGGTTCCTTTTACATAAACAACTTGGAACTGATATGGTGCTAATTTTTCAAGCCACCTTGCCAACATTCCAGTAGGATTTTTGAAACTTCTTAACCACTGCAATGCAGCGTGATCTGACTTCACCACAAACGGTGCTCCTGCTAAATAATGGTTAAATGCTTTTACTGACTCTACTAAAGCTAGAAGTTCACGGTGAGTTGCACAGTAATTTCTTTGAGCTACGTTTAATATTTTTGACCAATATGCTATAGTTACATCTTGACCGTCCTGCTCTTGGCTTAGAACTGCCCCAAGGCCAGTTAGGCTGGCATCTGAAGTTAAAGTGAATGGCCCTTTAGTTACATCAGGTGTTCCCAACACTGGAGGTGTTGTGAGCAACTGTTTGATTTTACCAAAAGACTCCTCACATTGCTGAGTCCAATCAAAGTTTATTTTTGACCTCAGCAGTCCATACAAAGGAGCTGCTGCTGTTGCCAAATGTGGCACGTATTTAGTATAGTAATTTACTAATCCTAACCAAGATCTTAATTCTTTTTGGTCATTTGGCCTTGCCCAATGTAATATTTTATTGACTTTATTGTCATCAGTCTTAATCCCTTGTTCTGACAATCTATGTCCCAAATACGAAATTTCTTTCTGAAACAACTCACACTTCTTTGCTTTCAACAGGAAACCAGATGCTCTCACTCTGTTAAACAATGCTTCTAGGCGTTGCAACATGACCTCAACGTTATCCCCTGCAATACAGACATCATCTAGGTAAACTGAAACTGTATCACCCAAATCATTTTCTGGGTTAGGCTCTTTAGCTGGGGTTATGAGTCTGTCAGTAACACACTGGAATGCTCCTGGTGCGGCCGACAACCCAAAACTCAGCCTGGTAAACTCAAACTGTCTACTTGGCAAACCCAAGTCTTCTGGTAGTATTATAGCCGTTTTTGGCTGGTCATCTGGATGGATTTCTAAGTTATGATAACCATGAGCCAAATCAAATGCATGATACAGTTTCTTTCCTCCCATATGCTGCAACAGGTCCTGTACCCTTGGGATAGGTGTAGCAGGTACTCTGGTGACAGCATTTAAAGCTCTATAGTCAATACAGACTCGAACCTCTCCGGTTTTCTTCATCACACAAAGAATGGGAGAAGCCCAAGCTGATTGACTGGGCACAATTGCGCCTTGTTGCAAATACTTAAGAATAGTTTCTCTCACAGCTTCCCTATAATGTATAGGAACTGGTCTAGAATTCTGCTTAATCGGTGGATGTTCTCCAGTATCTATTCTAAACTTTAGCCATGGACATTTACCAAAAGTGGTGTTGTCCTTTGCAAATACGTCCGAATGTTTTCTGAGAAGATTTTCCAAAGCCTTTTTCTGATTTAAATTTAACTCTTTGCATCTATCTGCTAACTCCTGTAAATCCTTTGGTAATGGTTGATCTTCTGAAATAACATTCTTGGGACTATCATCATATTCAGCATCCTTAAACGGTTTAGTTTCGTGTTCCACATAAGTAACCAACGTAGGAATTTCTTCCTCATTTTGTTCATAATCAAAATCACATCCAACTTCATTATTTGTTACAGAGTTGTGATATTCAACTGGATGCAACAAATACACCTCACCAAGGACTGCATACTTTGGAACCTCTACACATCTGTCCCCCAGATTTTGCAAAGTTACATCTATGGGTGCTGTTACACATGGCACAACCCCTGACTCTACTATGACTGATACAGGTAATCTTGAAACTTTATTTCCCATTAATGGAGTTGTTGAAAACACTCCCAAATGAACTTTTCTTTTAGTTTTAAAATCCTTGTGGCCTGATTGCTTTCCTTTCCTTTCCTCCTTTTCCTTTCCTTCTAATTCCATTTCAACATATCCATTTCTGTGCACATCTACATCCATATCACATATATCATTATCTATATCAATTTCCATTTCCATTGGGCTGTCGATACACCCTGGGGCGCCCCTTTCATTACTTTTCCATTTCATATGATCGATATCATTTTCAAACATTGTACTCTCTGCTTGATTTCCATTCCCCTGGGTGGATAGAGAGTGGGGCTTGGACATTGCGTCACCCTTGTCTCCGCCCAGTGGATGTGGACTAACAGAAGAGTCAGATGTCCACCTGGTATCCACATCTACCAGATTTTCCATTTCACAATCAGTAACCAAAGTCGTTGTGACTTTGTTTTCCACAAAAGGTTTTAAAACTGTTCTCTGTCCTGCCCTTACTGGGTAATAGACTTCCCCTGATCTGAATTTACCTTTAACATTTGCATGCCCAATTTTAAACTGAGTGGTTATAACACCCCCAGTGTCAATCAAAGGAAACTCCAGAATCCTGCTTTTAACTCTAATAGTGGCATCAAAGTAATCCAAAAAGTCATATCCCAAAAGATTTTCTTCAATTTCTGCTTCATAAACATTGAACTTAAATTCCCATCCTGCTATTACTATAGATGTTAGTACCGGTCCAAACAATGCAGCCTTGTGAGACGTTGCACTCTTCAGCCTTAACCTGGCTGGTGCGAGCGCTTTACTAGTTCTCTTAAATACTGTTATCACAGCACCGGTGTCTATAACTACTTCAGCAGGTTTACCATCAATTGAGCATTCCAAAACTGGGGCTTTGTTTCCTAATGAGCATACATTACATTTATCAATGCTTTCCACAACAGGCTCCTCCACATCGGGCTTTGCCCTGTCCTCTGACTTGGGACTAGCCTCTGTTATGCTAGCCTCAGTTACATCTTTAACCAGCCCTGGTTTATTCTGCTCCATTGGTGGCTCCTGACTGAATCTAACTTGTTTTACTACTGGTGGTTCTTTACAGGGTACCTCAGATCCCACCACTAATCTGGAGGTACTGTTTAGTTTCCCTGATTTTGGTTTTGATTGCTATTGTTATTGTTATTGTTATTGTTATTAGGGACGAAGGGAACATTGGCGATCGCAGGCACTTGTGCGTTACCTCCAGCCCTTTGGCCCTCCTGACTTCTATACCACATCATGGCGGCTTGTACCATATCCGGCGGACAGTTCATATCCGGTAAATACCCCATGTTGGAAAAGTTATTACCGCTATTATTTCCCCTGTTGTTCCAACCACCTCTATTTCCTGTGTTGTTCCCTCTGTTGCGGTTATTGCTTGGTGGGCACCAGCAGTCCCTTGCTCTGTGTCCTGGTTTACCACAGTTGAAACAAGCTTCCTGGAAATTGCTTCCTCCACTGCTATTTCCTTGCTTGCTCCAACAGTCCCTCTCCATGTGTCCCGGTTTCCCACAGAAATTGCATGTGAAACTACTTCCTCCCGTGTTTCCTGTGTTTCCGGTATTTCCTCCTCTTCCTCCTCTAGCTCCTCCTCTGTCTACTCCTCTGCTTCCCCTTGGTCTTCCCCGACCACGGCCCCTGCCTCGGCCCCTACTTCCTTCTGTATTGGTGCCCGTGTCATTACTGCCTTGTGCACTAGCTTGGTTACCCGAAAACCCTGGGTTACTTCCTGAGGGGAAAACCATATTCACAGCTGCCTCCTGTTCTTCTGAGCTGGCCCCTGCTCCAGATGTGGAGGGCTGATCCTCTACCTTAACAAGCCTGGCCTTTTTGGCCGGTGGCTCTTCCCCCAAGATTGCTTTGGCTTTACTCAAGGTGTTAACAGCCTCGTCCAATGTGCTGGACGCCCCAAATGGCAGAGACCTGGCATACTGTTTATCAGTTATGCCTTTGCAGAACCTTTCCACAAGCGATTCCTGAATGTCTTTCTCCGGTGCATTTCTATAGCACGCCCTCCCCTTTCTTTCCACTAGCCTAGCGAACTCCCTTAACGACTGACCTGGCGCTTGAACCAGACTATCAAACTCCTGCTTACGCTCCCAAAACATGGGTTGTTTACTATACTGCCGTAGCAAAACCTCCTCTAAGTTATCAAATGTGAGTGGTTTACCCTGATGGTGTATTGTGGCAATAACTTCTGTAGCGTGCCCCGATAATGCTTGTAAAAGAGCAGTCTTTCTCTCTTGTTCATTCCAGCCATTTGCTGTGGCTACTTCTTTGAACTGAAGCTGATAAATAGCATAGTCAGTGTCCCCATCGTATTTATTGAGTTGAAACTTATTTTTAGCTACCACTTTCAACATGTCTTGACTCGTAACTACTTGCCCCAGGCCCTGACTTGTACTGGGTTGTGATTGTGATGGTGCTATGCTCTGTGTTACAGCTTGACCCTGTGCTTGGCCCTGTTGCTGAGCTATGGCCTGTCCTTGTTGTGGTACTTCAACTGGCCTATCCTGTGCTACTGGCCCCTGAACAGCAGGAGTTTCCTGGCTGTGCCCTGCTTCTACTGCTGCCCTTCTAAGCTGCTCCGGAATGATACTCTGGAATATGTTTTGCAAAAACGGTATGATTGGTATCTGCACCTGATCCTGTCTTTCCTCCCTTCTTTCTCCCCTTCTCTCCTCTCTATGTCTTCTCTCTTCCCTACGTCTCCTACCATCCCTGTAGCGTTCACGGCCTTCGTGTTCCTGTCTTTCCTCCTCTCTGTCCCCTCTCTCTCCTTCTCTGTCTCTATCATAGTCATGATCCCCATCTGTTTCGTACGCGGTTTCGGTGCCCTCCGTGTCTGCTTCGGCCTCCGTGTCCGTGTCATAATCTCTGGGCCTTCGCTCCCCAAGCCGGACATACCGCCCAACACCCTCATTTTGGGCGTTGGCAGCCCTACGCCGTGCTCCGCGACCCCGTCCACGACCACGGCCCCTGGGCCTTCCCCTGGGTATGCCCCGCTGAGGTACTGCAGGCACCTGAGGTTGCTCTGGTATCTCGACTACGTTTTCTTGCCCTTCCATTTTAAACTCTTTACCACCACCGCTGTGACTTGTTTGGTGTAAGTGTCTTGCGCTTAAAACGCAGCTGAGGATTTGTGCCTTCCTCCCTAGCCTGCTGATATGTGCGCCAATGTTCCTTCGGAGCCCCTGGGTACGGTACTAAATACGTCACGGTCGGATCCAATTCGGGATCCGGTTCCGGAATCGGCACGCGAACCTCGTTTCTCCTTGTAGAGTGCTTGGTAACCACCAAGTTGTCGTTGGAATCGAAAGTCCAAACTTCTCTGGTGTCAAATGCGGAACTAACTGATTCTTCCTCCTCTGTGCAGGTATCCGGACTGGCTGAACCGGACCTTTCCGAAATCCCAGAGTCTACGCTCTCAGTTTCCCAGTTTTCCTCGCAAAGAGGTAACAAAGGCTTAGTATACGGGTACAGAGGATGAGCCAACGGAATCTGGCTTTCCTCGTCCCAATTTTCCTCAGATGGAGGCAAAGTTACCCTAATATAAGGGAACAGTGGATGAGCTAAAGGGATGACCCTTCTGCTATCCATTAAACTTAAAGAACTACTTGAAACTGAACTTACTACTAGGAAATTAATAAAACAACAATGAAACAAACTATTTAAACTTGAGCTTACTGAACTAGGATATAACTGAACAATGAACAAATTATTTAAAACTCAACAAACAACGAGTGAACTATTAACTTATTTACTTTTACTTCTAGGACTAGCGCTAGCAACAGAAAGAATCAAATGTTTCGCGCACTTGGACCAGTTGAACACTAATTTGTACAAGTTGGCTTTAGTAGACCACTTCAGCACAACTTGTCGTTTTGTCATTAATTTTTCTAAACTATCTTAATCCTCTTTCTTTTACCCACAGCAAACTTTCACACTGCCTGAACCAGCACCTGCCGCTCACTACAGGAATACCCGCTTCGTAGAACCCGTATGCACTATTGCGACGGCTGCAGTTTCCTGCTGCACTGTTACAATGGCTTCACGTTCTACGGACCTGGTGCATTCCCACACTGCCGACAGACACCGAATCCAGACGTATCGTGAAAGTGGAAACTTAACCTAACTATTCCTATCTTAACTATACTAACTGACTATCTCTATCCAAAACCTCCCTCTTAATCCTCTGAACTAAACTAACATACAATGGCTTCGGCCATGGACTATGTCGCACGCTAAGTACAATGGCTTCAACGTAGAACTGTAGCACGTCTGGAACTATGGCGTCGAAACACAAAGGTTATCGTCGCACTTTAGAACTCAAACGGCATCAGAACCCAGATGTAGCACTGTTATACCCAACGGCCGCAAAGTCCGAAATCCGTAGCACTGTTGTACCTGACAACCCTTAACCTCTCTGGCCTTCCCTGAACCTCTTCGCCTATTCTAACCTCAACGTCAAAGCGACGCTGCAATACTGCTTCTCTTCGTCCACGACTAACCTTCCTCCCTTCCGAATTTAAACCGCTGCCACCAGTGTTAAGTAGAGGAGGCGGAATAAGGTAGTCGGGGAGTTTGGGTTTAGCTGTGTATTGACTCCAAGAGAGCGTCTCACAGAACGGCACTGCTCGGTGAGCGGTGCCTGCTTTTATAGGCCCAGAGAAGATGAAGAAGGAGTGAAAGGTGGTGGGGGTCTAGCCGTATCAACAATGCGTCTAGCCGCTAGATGGCGGCACCTTATAATGCTAGTCTTGCTACTAGCCAACAGAGGGCGACACGGTATAAAGATGGTGTCTAGGAACGTAAACAAAGAAAAGGGTTATGTAGCCCATGGTATGAATAGGTGACTTTAATAAGTCTGCTCTACGTAACAGTACCTGAACTTTTAATTTTCTAAATATAAATATAAATTATAATATGAATTAACTTGTTGCGTCTCTAGCTATTAGGATTGCAGGTAGATCCGTCGCCGAGCCGACACGACTCTCCCGTCCGACTGACGCTGACACGACACAACCCGACCCCGACCCCCGCCCAGCCCCGCCCCGCGCCCCGCGCGCACGCCGCCCGCCCGGCTTGCTGTCCGTGCCTTTGTCTTTGTCGCCCGTCGCCGCCGTACCGTTGTAGGAAGCAGGGCAGGAGGCAAGGTACCACCACCAACCACCATCACGACACGCCGCGCCGGGCGGCGGAGCGTTAGTTGCCAGTGCCATTCGGTTTTGTTTAGGCGTGCGTGAGTTCTGTTCCGTCCCTTCGTGTCCGCGTGGCGCGTGGCTCCCGCTCGACGCCAGTCTCCCAGTCCTCGGTCTGGTCGGC
The DNA here is from genome assembly GCA_038380765.1 of Odontothrips loti. Classification (NCBI taxonomy): domain Eukaryota; kingdom Metazoa; phylum Arthropoda; class Insecta; order Thysanoptera; family Thripidae; genus Odontothrips; species Odontothrips loti. The sequence continues at coordinate 5,412,818 of CM076243.1, forward strand.
CTCAGCCGGCTTGGAGCAGTAGCTGTGGCTTGTTGGCTTCTGTCATCAACATGTCAAACATCTGGAATTACTTTTTTGACTTATCCATGACGGAGGGCAAGTAAAAATTGTGGAAAATTGATTCCGCGTACCGGTGGCACTTCCAACCTACGGACTCATGTGAAGAACTACCATCCCTTGCTGCATCACGATTTGAGAAAGTTGACGGGGCCGCATCGAACAAGCAGCAGCGGCAGCTTAGACCAGGAGGAAGATGAAGAAAGCATTGACGGCGATGTTCATTCCCCGGGCCCGGAATCGCCGTCGCCACCACCAAGTTCTTCTCGCCCTACTACACCGGCACTTTAAGTTGATTTTTATTTCTGTGTGCATATCCGTTTAGTGAGGTCCGTGGGGAATGAGTGCTGCACATTTCAGAGTCAGTGTGAGACGAACGTGCCCCCCCCCCCCCCCCTTTCAGCTCGCAGTTCATCAAAGTAGGGTATTCCGACGCCGACGTACTCAAACTGGAACCTAAACGGGGTCCGGTTGAAAAGGGAGAAGGGGGCCGTGCCGTGGGTTTTTCTAGCGTTCGGTAGTCGGCAGTACGTGGCAAAGGGTACACGAAACCCACCCATAGCCGGGGGGGGGGGCTTGCTATGGTTTTCGTGCGTCGGCAGGCGCCTTTTTGGATACACAGCATTATGGGGTAATTCCGCCCCTCCCTTTCCCCACCCTATCCCTTGTACGTGCCTGTGGGTTGCGCGGTGCCGCCCCGCCCCTCGCCTATTCGGTTTAGCGTTAACATTTCTTTTCCTTCCCTAGGATGTCGCCACCAACCTGTGGTCCATCATCTTCTGCTTCTGCTCCTCTCGCCACCTATCAGCCGACTTTGACCGGTTTTCGGAAGATGTCTCTGCGGGCCCTCGAGAGGGGTCACTTGGTAGTGGCCAACTACATCGCAGCGCGAAAGAGGCCGCTAAATACGGTCGAGAAGGATGCATTTGTTAAAATGCTGCAGTATTTTGAGCCTAGCTACAAACCTCCAAGTCGTAAGAAACTAACTTACGAAACCCTGCCTAAATTATACACGGAAACCAAGGAATCCCTGGAGGGCATGATGGCGCTGACCACGGCGGGGCACAGAGATGGCGGGGATGTCCATGGTGTCAAGCGTAGGGCGAACCCGCAGCGTGAGCCCGGACACGTGAAGCCCGCGAGAGAACACTGATCCTTCGGTCGTCCAAATCGCACCCAATTTCGACAAAAATGTTCCGGTGGGCGAGGGGGTTAGCAAGCCCGTCACTGGCAAGATCCTAATCGGCGGCTGGCACAGGTGCCACCGCGTAGCATTCAATGCTAGCCCCACACTTCATGACAAGGGTCGACATAACCAAGTTGTCCTAAATTATTTCGGGCACAAGTTCAATCACAATTGTTCTGTTCACACGCGCACTGGGTCGCTCCATTGTCACGAACATTTTGTTCTCACTCGGCGCTGTCATGTCCATTCTAACACCACTTCGGGAACCAGTCGATCGCCGAAAACTCGAGCAGGTCTGAGTGGAATTGAAGCAGATGGCTTTGGTCGTGCGGCACATGGCGCACAAACGGCAGGCAGTCGTCAGACATGGCCACCATTGCCAGTTTAACCAAGTCATTGTCGCTGGTTAGCACCCAGTACGCGATGCTCTCACAAAAGGCGTCACTGTACGCTTGGCCGATCTTGTCTTGCTTCTTGCTTGAGAAATCTTACATTTCCAAAACACGATGGCGGCCCAGGCCGCCGGAGAGGTTAGGATGGCTGAGAGGTTAGGGCCGGCAGCACAGCGCTGCGGGCACGTCCGTCACCTAGCCTGGAGCTCTAACCACCATTTGTCACAATCACACATCACAGCAAGTATTACAGGAATCACTTAGAAAATAAAATCACAGGAAGACAACTTCAGGCAAACATGCTGGGGAAAAAAATATAACCGGGTGCTGTAATTAAACAACTACTTTTTTACGCTCTTTCTGGACAGAGCACACGTGCCAAAGTTGTGTTTTAAATTAAGCGGTACATGACAAGCATGTCGGACAACACTATTAGTAGGGAACAGGTGCCCAAAGGACTAACAGAATCGAACCCCATTATATCATACAGAAGAGGGCACCCAATCCCTCGAATTTGTACAAGGTTCGGCACTTCTGGAGCTTGTAGGAGAGCAGGATCAGGGGTGTCACAGTGCGCGCAAGGTGCACCGGTAACCAGAGTCCTAACCGAATCGAACCCAGTAGTGTCTGATAGGAAAAAGCGACAAATACTTCGATTTTGTACAAGATAGGGCACTCCTCGAGATTGTAGGAGAGCAGGTTTAAAGGTGTCATGGTGCGCGCAAGGTGCACAGGTACCCAGAGTACTATCCAGATGGAACCCAATAATGTCTGATTGTAAAAAGCGACAGATACCTCGATTTTGCTCAAGATATGGCACTTCTTGAGCTTGTAGGAGAGCAGGATGAGGGGTGCGCGGGTGCGCGCATGGTGCAGCAGGTCCTCTGGGTCTCTGTCTTTGACGCCCAGGATGATTCTGACCCAATTTCTTTGCAGACCGCCAACGAAAACGCCGAACTCAAAGAAAAACGGTATCTTGCCCCTGAAAGTTATGCAACCCGCTGTACACGGGTCTTGCAAGTGGTCCCAACTTGGCACCACTTCTTAAAAGTCACCTATAAGTACCGGGTGTTTCAGCTAACTCAGGACAGTAGAATGGGTGGCCTACCCTGCCGTTGGCAGGCGCTGCCTCGGCGCAGCGGCCGCCTGGGCCTGCCAAGCCGTGCCGTGACGAGCCGGAGTGGAGTGGGGAGCGCCGGGCGGCCAGCGGCCCGGTCGAAGGGAGAGGGAAGGGGGCAAGGCAACCACTAAACATATTTTTTATTTTATTCCACCAAGTGTTCAAAGTGCCAGGCGTTCTGACGAATGCAAGCGCCTACTCTCCGCAACAATGCTTGGTGGACAGAGCCGATTTCTTCCGCCCCCACCTCCGCAAACACTGCTCGAATTCTTTTTTTTATGTCCTCCGGGTTTTGTGGCAGTGGTGATGTGATTTTTGATTTTAACATGCCCCAAAGATAAAAATCACACTCGGCGAGATCAGGAGACCTCGGCGCCCACTCCTGAACTGGCCCATGGAGTCCGATCCAGCGATTAGGGTATTTCTCGCCGAGCACAGCCCTAGCCATGAGGGAGGTGTGAGCAGGGTGGCCATCCTGTTGGAACCACATGGAACGCCTGACTGCAAGGGTAATGTCCTCTAGGAGCCCGTCCAAGTCATCTCTCAAAAACCTAGAATAATTAGCTCCGTTGACATTTTCATCGAAGAAATAAGGCCCAATTATCCGGTCATAGAGGACACCGGCCCAAACTTTCACAGCCCAGTGCCCCTGGAAGTGGTGCTCTTGACGCAACGGCGTTTGGTCGTTGTGGCTGCGCGTAATGTGTCAGTCCACGCCACCCGGTTTACAAAAATACTAGAGCGTTTTTCTGCGCGTAGCGTAGCGTATTTTTTTTAAAAATCTATTGAGCTTCTCTGAGGCGCCTGCAAGTGCGAGGGTAGGCCGACCCGCTATGCACGCGCCTATGCAGGAGTCCTAGTTGCCTACCTTGCGGGCGCCGTGAGGCAGGACGCACAAGTGCATCAAAAACGTGTGGGCCTGTAGTGCCTGTGAGAGTCCAGGGTAGGCCAGCCTGCAAGGCACAGGCGCAAGGACGGATTTAGGAGGGGGGGGGGGCAACAGGCCTTTATGCCCCCCCCCCCCCGAAATGTAGAAAACCGGCATAACTTTTCCGCCTGTAAGTAGGCAAAAAGTGGGGCATTTCCCCCCCCCCCCATTAAGCCGATCCTAGATCCGCCCCCAGCACAGGCGTATGATGGTGTCACTGGTTTGGTCTTCCTACTTGCCCTGCCCGCCTCACTGATATCCCCATCCCCCGCAAATATTACCTAGCGCACCGGATATTTGAACCCGACCTCTGATAACCTAACCTTACGGGGTGAAGGTCCGCTATTTGCTGCTCTGCTGGTAACACAGGCGGTCATTTAACTCACGTAAACGTTCGTATCTCGCACTTTTCGCCCCATTCCAGTACCGGTTCAAGAAGGGCCTGTTCTGCTAAACGACACCTGCAGCAGCACCTGGTCTCGCACTCCGTACATTTCCGAGTTCAGAGGGCGTCGGTTTCCAAGTTGAAGTTTGTATCACTCACCGCCCCACCCATTCGAGCAGGTGCGGATTAGAGGGGGGGACTGCCGTTTTGCCCCCCCCCCCCCCTCCCAGATCCGCCACTGCATTCGAGTCCCCGCCCAAGAAGGCCCTGTTCTGCCCAACGTCACCTGCAGCATGCACCTGAGCCCCCGGTTTTGGCAACAGGCAGTCGGCAGTCCAGAAGTAGAATATTCATAATATCTAACTGGATGTTCATTCTGATTCCTGGTCTGATTCTGCTCAAAGTTAAAGAATTGGCATCTAGCATGATCTAAAATTAAAACCAGTCTCTATTTGAAAGGTTGAGTGGAAATATGAAATTTATTTTTAACTACGATCTCCAAATAACTTTTTTGGTGCCTTTATGGTATTTTCACATTTGCTTTTAGTACTCCTTAGCTACAGCTCAAGTGTGCATAGCTTACCACACTTATTATTTGATTCAAATGGGCACCACTGGTTTTTCTAGACCACTGTGTAAGCTTTCATGAGAATCTTTATATGTAATACTAAGACAGATTTTAAAAGAAATAAGGTGAACAGAAGATAAATTACTCGATGACATTTATTTCACACCTTGAGAGAAAAGAATTTAAGTATGACCATCACAACAGTATAAACCAAGGACTGTTAGAGCCCCACACGTGAGATTCCTTTTCGATCTAGTTTTAGTTCATAAATGTTTTAGATTGGAAATGAAAAGAAGCAAGTTGTCACCAAGAGCATGGAAAAAAGGTGTAAGGAACAGCATCCCTATCATAAAATTTGATGCTTGATGCGGTATCTGCTCTACTTCTTCACCCTTGAAAACAAGCTAGAAAAAGAAACAAAAACAAAGTTGAGAATTAGTTAAAGATTTTGGATCAAATAAGTCTGAATTGATATTTGGGCAGCTACTTACAAATGAAAGCAGGACATTTGACGATAAATAGATTCCAGTCACAAACAGGAGGAGCCTCAGGATGCCGAACCGCACTCGATGATAAATAATTAAGTGCTGAAATGGAAATATTGAAACAAGTGTGAGTGGGGATGTACTCAATAGCCGGGATAGAAAAGGAAATTTAAATGAAATAAATGAAAAATTGTAGCAGACACATTTTGGTCATGACAAATCACATTTGCAAAAAAACAAACAACAGTAGAGTGTTTCAAACGAACTAAACAGATACTGTCTGCTATTACATGTCAACTAAACCTTTACCAAGTCAGTTGTTTGGTAGCAAGACTTCAGCGTCGTGAAGTGTCCAGCATGTACAGCGTGTTTAAAACTTGTCATCATCTGAAATAAGAATGAATTTTTGATTAAACCGATAAAGATCTGCACACAGAATACAGATAAAATCTCTTCTTGAGAGCTTACCTTGTCCAATTAAGAAAGTTGAGGTCGCTCCTTGTCTAGTCTTTTACAACCAAGCAGAAGACACAGCGAAGCGGCTAGAGAATCCACAGATATACATGCACATGAGACTGTAACACATCAAACAGACTGTCATTAGCAACAAATTTGTAATCAACGACACTGGTTTTCACGTATTCTTTGGTGACATAGTATCCAATCCATGTTTAACTCGCCATGTTGTTTTGACCCAATGTTCACTTGGCAATAGTAGAGCACGGTTTAAGGTTAGGGCATACAGCAGGGCAGGAATTAACTTGATTTGAAAGGAGAGATGATCAAATGAAGCGAACACCCAATGTCAAATCTGTTTCAGTGCTACATGCTGCACTATCTTCATAAACCTTGCGGACCACTTAACCTCTCAGCCACAGATAGTAAACAAATGTTGTTTTTTTTTCCCTATGTAAGAAGGACACGGTGCTCTGACACCTTTCAGAAGTTACAAATAAGCTTTGGAAGCGCCATGTTCCTTACGTTATAGGTAGTCAACGAATATTTTCTTTAAAATTACATTCCGGCAATCCCAAACGAAACCAAGAGCAAACATCAACAAACTGGAAGGGGGCGGGGCCGGGGGGCGAATGAGGGCAGACGTCGTCACAGAATGATCACAGTTGATAAATTACTACAAACTCACCTTTGATCGAAGTGGACTCCATCGGAGACAGGCAAATTCCTTAAAAATAACTTCTTCAAGATAACGCGGGTTGACGACGAGCAAAAGCTCGTGTCGCTGCGACACAACCGAGACGATACGCCTGGCCTGGCCGTGCCGAGCCGTGCCGAGCAGAGCCCAGCTGAGCCGCACAGTGGTACCAGCTGCGCGGCTTTGAAATTGAATCATTACAAAAATATTTCAAATTCCATTGATCGAAAAAATGGCTCGTAGTGTTCTCCACCAATAAATATCGATTTGCAATCTGGAAGGTGAACCTAATCTGTTGCGTGGTGTTTCTGAAAAGTCCGTGAGTGACGGACAGACAGACAGACTCACGACGAGTGTCGTCGCGTGGTCCGTTTGGGAATTGGGCTCGCTACGCTCGCCAATCACCATCAAACTGAGGGTTATTTCCTGCCTCGTCAACCTGAAATTTTATGTCATTTCAATAAAACTCACTTGCGTCCGCGGAGTCGTTTTAAAAACGGGGATTCGGATTTTTCGTACCTGATCTAACAGCCACTCGCACATAGCTACCCTTCTCGGAAAATCTCCGTCTAGCAGTTCCTGACACTTGTGCCTTTTGAATGGGTGCATGTGAAGGTCTTTTTTAATCATTCGGTGGACCGATATGTGGTCCATTTCCAGGGCCCGCCCTATTTTCCGGGTGCTGTTGTGGGGGTCGGCTTCCAGTGCCTGCTGGACAAGCGCGACCGCCTCCGGGCCACGGGCTGGTCGTGGTCGGGGTCCTACGTGTCGGGAGCACAAATATTAAATGTTTTGGGTTTTGGATGTGTCTCGATTAATAATACCGCGAATGAAAACTCACCACGCTGTGCAGGAGCAAACGTGCCGGTGTTTCTGAGCCTTTCTCTATAAACAGGAAACAGTTGGTGTCGAGGAACGACTCTGTCCGGAAACCTCTGTTGGTAGAGCCGGGCAGCCCTTCGAGAGTTCTCCCGCGCTTCGCCAAAAATCAGAATCATGTCTGTCATTTCCTCGTTGGTGAACACGTGGCGGTCCTCCATCGCGGCGATTTGACGTAAACGTTTGACGTCTGCTAGCGTCAGCGCACGGCAGCGCTGTCGTCCCCGCCCCTCCCCCGCCCGAACGCCCCCTCTCCGTCACCGTTCCCTCTCCGGGCCGCAGCGAGCCGTCCCCTCCCCGCCTTGGCGCTCCCCACTCCACTCCGGCTCGTCACGGCACGGCTTGGCAGGCCCAGGCGGCCGCTGCGCCGAGGCAGCGCCTGCCAACGGCGGGGTAGGCCACCCATTCTACCGTCCTGAGTTCGCTGAAACACCCGGTATGTACGGGTATAATACTATCCTGCAAAGTTTCAACTCAGTACGCGAAAATGCAAGGTAGGTTGGTTCCGCTAACCGCCGCACTACAGCGCGTACCAGCGTGTGCTTCTGGGCGGCCTCAGGGTAGTGGGGGCACGCCGTGGGGGCGTCGGCCCAAAACGGTGTTGTCGTTGCAAACGCGCATGGGTCCCGGGGTGCGGATTTTTTTTTAAATCCCGGATAGGGCGTAACATGGAAACTTCCGGCTCGATGCGTGACCCCTTCCGGTGGTCGGAAAAGAAAACGAGGTACCATAATTCATGGATTTCAACGCAGACCCGGAATCTAAACCAGCCCCGTTACATTTTAAAACTTTTGGCAAATGAACCCCTGTAACCCTATTTTCGGACTCCGTACGCTACAGCAATCTAAATATTGCCGCTAGAATGTCATGGAATCCATGCATTGCCTAATAACTTAGAAACACGAATTATTATCAAACTTTGCAATAAAAGTATTGCGAATCAAAATACATCCAACTGGATCCCGTTCTGTATTTCAATGGCCCAGGTTTGGTTCATGTCAAGGCAGTCCGGGCCTGCTCCTTTGACTTAAAAAAGGAGGACATTTTGGACCACATCTAATTCGCTGATATAGAGGGAACTTGCTCATTATAGCTTCCATGGTTGCCTGATTCAGTTCTTTGGTAATGTTTTTTTTCTCTAACTTTGGCTTAGCTAATGCTAGCTAGTTGTCATGGTAGGTAGGTAGGTCTCATAGAGACCACAAGACACACTGCACAGGAACCCGAACTCAGCTAGAATGCACTGCCGGAGTCCCTCGCGGTCTTTGGGTCCTGTAGCAACTGGAAATGAATCTGGTCTCTGCTCCAGCCTGATTCTGACCGAAACTTCATGAACCATTTCCTGAATAGCTTTTTTTTCAGTGGTTGCCTTTTCCCTGTGGAAATAATTTTCTTTTATTACACAAACAGCATGGCAATGTAACATAACTAGAGAACCGAAAGTGGCTCGGTCGTAGAGGAATGCTATGAGAAGCATGAAGCTTTAACCCGAAAACTTACGTGGTCTGAACGACGTAATGATTTTGAACGGCTCTTTTACCGTGATTCAGGGCGAACCAAACCTTGCGTTTCAATGTTTTGCCCTGGGCTTTATCAGCAATTGTATCTACAACTTTCCTCATTTTCGTGCATGTGAACCCGTCAACATTGTTCTGTCTGCACCACAGTTTGAAGCGCCTGTAAATATCCGGGTTTTCCTGCAAGACCGCGTAAAATAATAAGTTGCCGAATATTTGGGCCAAAACAAAAAACTGCAGAAAGGCATTACCTGTAATCCATGTTTTATGCTTAAGTGAGGAAACATGTACTTAGGAAGCTCAGAAAACTTGTTCTAGCAGGCCCTAAATTTCCTGTAGCACTTCATGTCTTAGTTACTGATGGACACAACGGCTAACTGCATTTTTGCTTTCTTGTGCTCTTTGACGTTAATAAGAAAGTCCTGGCACCGGGCCAGCTCACCGGGCCTTGCCCCCGCAAACAACTGTTTTTTTGCCAAGAACTCTGAGACAAAATTAAATGGGCAGGGGGCAGGGGACTTTCACCCTAAGAGAGAAAAAAGGCCATCCTCACAATAATCACTACAGTTGTACTTGCACAGGTCGATGTGAATTTGATGTGAACACAACAAAGAAACTAGCGATGCGGAAAACATATGGCAAAAAATGCTATATGTGGTTGGTGGACAATGTGTTGCTTACCGGGAGACTTTTCAAGAGACGACATGGCAATCGGTGTGGCCTGGAGCAGACACTTTAGGTCAGCATTCAACCTTTTCTTTTTCTGTGGGTTATTGAGGTACTCCTGCCAGTTGGTTGGGTCAGGTAGCTGCTCACCAAAATTTGCCCTTTTTTCGGCCAGATCTCCATCTTTTTGTTTTGTCTCAAAACCTTCTTGTATTTTTCCGACGGTCGCATTACCCTTCTCATTATGGCAAGTAAAGGCCTTCCTATCTAAGTAAATGTTTCCATTTCGCTGTCCCCTGATCACTCGCACTTTTACTGACGCCGCGGCAAACCGTTCCATGATAACAACTTTCACTTCACTCGATGCTTACGCAACCACTGCACGGTGCAGACTGACCTCCACGTGCTCCGTGAGCGCGAAAAGACTGTAGTGGTCCGGGAAAACAGCGGTACTAAATTTCCTATGTTAACTTGACTTCTCGATTGCACTTAGTCGTTATTTGTCATACAGAAATATAAAAGTTAAATATTTCTTTATGTGACCAAATTTTGAAAAGGTGACAATCGAGGTTCAAAAATTGTGTTGTGGGGCTAAAGTTTACTCTACATACTATTTTGTGTTGGCGAAATGCTGAACTGTCTACTGTTCGTTGTTTGCTCCCCTGTGAGAAAATGTCTTCCCAGCCAAGTCCGGAAAACCCATGAGCGATCCCACAGCCCAAGGGATGTCATGGGACCCCATGGGAGTACTCAAATGGGCATGGGATTCCCCAACATATTTGGACAATTTCCCGTGGGATTACCATAGGGATAAATCACCGCATGGGAGAGGGCGTCCCCGTAGTAGAATTCCTAAGGGGTTCCCATGGGATCAGTAACCCCACAGGAGAGGGCGCCCCCATTGGAGAAAACTTCCCCATGATAGAGAACCATGGGATAAAACATACCCATGTGACAGAACATTTCCATGGGGTATGATTCCACTTGTCCGAGTGCGCCCAGTACATGAGCCCTGTGAGAAAATGCCTTCCCAGCTGTATGCCCAGAATCCGTTTACGCCGTGCAAGTGCGGAAGCAACGAGGTCAGTTTCTTTAAACACTTGATCGGTTTTGAACACACTTAACCGTTTCTTCAACACAGTTGAACAACACAGTCTCCCATGAGGAAAGGCCCCTGGCACATGGGAAACCTATCATGGGAACCCCATGGGGCCCATGGGGTTTCTAGACTGGACAAGATTTCCTTCCACCGTTATTTTAATTTTGAGTTTATGGAGCTGGACAAAAGTAATTCCGATAAGACACGAGATGCTTTGCCAGTTTTTAGAACACAAAAGCCAGACCTGCCTCATTCCCCATGGAAACAACCACGTGGATGCAACGTGGATGTAACGTACACTCTCTCGTGCAATCCACGTCGACAATCGAGTCGACAGCGAGCTGAGCGTGTCCCTCGATTCTAGGAGGATGTGACGTGGATAAAGCAACGAGTGATATCTACCTAAATACATCGTCGAAGGGACGTCGATGTAGCGAATTGCACCGTCAACGCCCTGTCATCCTAGAATCGAGGGACACGCTCAGCTCGTTGTCGACTCGATTGTCGACGTGGATTTCGCATAAGAATCTACATGAAATCCACGTAGAATCCCCGTTGAGATCTACAGGAGCTTTTTCGCAGCTGGATCGGCAGTCGATCGGTCAACGAAACTCAAGATCCTCCATCTATGGGGAATCGATATGCTATTGGAAGTGTCTGTCATGGTGGATTCATCGTGAATGCGACGTGGACTGCTTTCAATATTCTATAATCGACGTCTCATCAACTATACCCGCTCGTCGATATATCGTGGATATTACGTTCAGGAGTCGACGTGTTTGTCACGGTTGATTTATTGTGGATGCTACGTGGTCAGGGTTCAGTAACCTGAAACCGAGGTGTTATCGACTATACCCGATCGTCGATGGATCGTGAATATTACGTTCAGAAGTCGATGTGTTTGTCATGGTAGATTCATCGTGGATACGTCGTGGACATTGTTCAATATCCTACAATGCATAGTCGACCATATCCGCTCGTCGATCGACACCTCCTACGAAGAACACCTCAGTCTCCTGAGGGCGCTCGACAAGAACTCAGTCGTCAGAGGACATCCAACAACAGCTCAGTCATTTTGGCGCATTTTGAGGTTAGGAAATCCTCGTACGTTTCCCAGTCAAAAATTGACCATCGAATCGATATCGTTTCGATGTCGACAGTCGATATCGACACGAACTTCGAAATCGACATAAAAATGTCACAAATTTCGACATCGAAATCGATGTCGAAATCGATGTCGAATCGACCTTCCCAGATCGATTCATCGTGAAATTGGTCGCGTTCAGTACCAAAGGACCCCACCTACACCTAGTGTGTATACACGTGCAGATTATAGGGATAGGGGGCACTAGCAAGTATACCAAATATCCAAGAATCATTAAAGTCTTCCTTTAATCCACATGTAAAGGGTACATACAAAATACTTAAAGTTATATTATCAGAGAACATGGGTACATACTTATTAAGGTCAAATAAAAATAATTAAGGTCAAACAGAAATAAAATACATTTTGTATTTTTTGAAAACTTAACACAGCATGTATCAATCACAAGGAAAAGTTACGACCCCTGACTAGCATACATATGTTCGGACATAAGTGAGATCAAACAAATTAAGATAAGATAAACTACTTACATAAAGAACAAATTTCAAATTGTTTACTTCGTACACAAATTGAACTGAGGTCATATTAAAATTTAAAATTTACTGTCAACAAAGGCGGCTTCTAACATTTTCAATAAAAAGATTTTCAAAAAAAATTGTCCTTCTTCACAAGAATGAAAATTTCCCTTGCTAACTTATTTACAAAAAAAAAAAGGAAACAGTGACAATTGTGAAATTTTATCCAGCTCAGAAAGGTGTCCTTTCTTGCTCTTGAGAAAGCCTCTCTTCACTAACTAAAAACAAGGATAAGCCCTAGCATTAACTATGAAGAAATGATGAGGGTAACATCTGTATGCACTCCCAGGAAACGTAGTACAAATGACATAGAAAACTTTGGTTGAAAGTACATAAGATCTAGGCAAATACACATTTTAAAAATTGTTAAATCCTTCTACAGGGAAGATTGAAATTATGAATATATGAGTATGCATGAAGTGGACAATATCTTAGAACAAAATTCAAGTTCTATATCTCATAACTTGAAAACTAAAAAAAAAAATAGATGAGATCCAGGTCAACAGGAAGTTTTCTTTGCCGGTATGCCCTTCTTAAAATGTTTGCTTTGCTGAAGCTGCTTGCTGGTGCTTTGTTGATGTTGCATGCTGCTGCTCTGGTGGAATTGCTTGGTACTGCTTTGCCTTTTACCAAGGGACCCATCAGACTGCTTCCTCCATGGAGCATCCTTGAACCACCTGATGATTACATTTTTTGCCTCTTGTAGGTCTGTATCAAATTTAGTGAGAAGTGCACCTGTAACAAAGTATCATGAAACAGTATGTCCTCACTACTGACATCCACATTGAAAACTAAAAAAATAGACCAATATTTTACCTTCAACAGCTTCAAATAGCTTCGTGCTACTGAATATAATTTTGCCACTCCTCCCTTCCAGTGTCATTTCCTTTGCAAGAGTATTTGTCATAATCTTCTGCATTAAGGTTTTCGCACTAGTGCTCTCAGCCTTGGACAAATAACTTGTCAAGAAGACCTGGAAAGAATGAAAATATGAGAATAATAATAATGTACCTTTGTGCCTCAGTTGATGGAAACTTCACATAAGGAATCAAAAGCAAAATCTTACTGAATTTTTAAATATAAATTTAACATAAATCTAATGAAAAAACTATATCTAACTACATATCATGGTCTCCTTCCTAAAACTTACCACTCCAGTGAAATTATCACCATCTTCTAGCACAGGTGTAAATCATATCAGGAAAAGTCTGATAACTGAGCCGATCTTCTGATAATTGGCCATATTTTCTGATAAATCGACTGATTTTCTGATAACTAGGGACGAAATTCTGATAGGCTATCAAAAATATCAAAAATTCTGACAGACTATCAGAAATTTCCTGATAGCCAATCAGAAACTCTGATACCATATCAGAAATTTTCTGATAGCCAATCAGGAACTCTGATACCCTAACAGAAACTCTGACACCCCATCAGAAAATCTGATATCCTATCAGAAATTTCCTGATAGCCAATTAGAAAATCTGATAGCCCCCAAAACTCAGATAGCCTATCAGAAATCCTCTGATAGCCGGTTAGTGATTCTGACAACGACATCCGATCGGGAAATATCGCGATCACAACAGAGGCTTTCCTTGACAGCTTATCAAAAATTCTGCCAGCAGGAGTTCTGATACTCTCTCATTTGCGAATCACTTTGGTGCTGAGCAAGTCTTCGTCACTCACGGGTGTTTGATGTTTTGAAATGGTCCGTCGCGCGCGTGACTTCGGAGGCCCCGTGGCCCCGTCACCATCCAAGCAGAACAGGGAAGTCCTGGGCGAGTCAACCCCAAGTCCCGAGGGAGTCCTGAAGACGTCCGTCCATACGGTTATTTTCAGGACTAAAAATCGGATGTCATTGTGTCAATCACGTTATTCTTACTTTTCTGTTCTCCTTGGGCAAGAGTGACTCCGTCATCCATTATAACAATAACATCGCCGACCCTCCCGAAACACCTGCATATCTTTCTGCCACTCGTATTGTTTATTTTTGAATACGTACATATTTGTTTGACGTTGGGTATGGGTTTATAAATGAAAGATTACAAGTATTTGTGCAAAAGTAAGTATTGTGTAAAACTTTTTGATCATCCAAAATTTTGTATTAATGTCATAATCAATTTTGTGTTCAGAACACTTGGACGTGCTTCATCTATTGTTGGACATAAGATACATGTATGTCATCAAAAGTGATGAGAAGGTGACCACATTCATGAATTTCCTTTTCTTATGAGGAAGACCCGAGCTTAATTTCCATGCAACTTGTGGTGCTGTGTTGTGGGTCAACAAGAGTTGATTTTTAATTTAATTTTATCTCTGCTAGTACCAATAGGGAATAAAATGTGAATCCATCACTCTTACAAGTTTATTGTTGGAAATTCAGTATGCATGTGCTGCAGTCGACCACCTTTTGTCTCTAAATTCAGATTTGTTTTAAACAGCTTATTGGAGACAACTTGAAATAATCGGAGACTAACAAAAAGTTTGTCACAACCCACACTTTAATACATACATACATACATGACAAGGTCTTAATTTGCCAAACTATTGGTATAAAACATATTTATACGTTTTCATCAACATGATCATGAGCTATCACATAAATAATTGGTACAAAGGAACACACAACGAATTTTAAATGAAATTTGTAGAAATAATTATAATATGTAGTAGGATTTTGATAACTTGATAAAAAAAATAATTGATCAATGTGCGTAATACAGAGCGAGGTGAGGTATGAATGTGAGAGGCATTCACAGATCAATCATGAAAATGGTATTAAAACATATTAATAATATTTGGCATTGGACTGACATAATGACCATGCTGTAAGTGAATGTGTACACAAATGCTTTTAAGGTCAGTCACATTGTAGAACTTAACATCCTCATCAATGGAGGAAACTACAAAGAGGAAACACAAGTTACGATCCAACTGAATAACAGAGGGATGACAGTATGGAGATGGTTCAACTCTCACTTTATGTCCAACAATAAAAATTTCTCTACTTGCTTCACAGTGAAGAATCTTCCTAATTTTTATTATATGTCCATCTTGCAGCCTGCAGACGGAATTATCAGTTTTGGAATTTTTTTGGGAGCCAGGACCAAAGTTACATCCATCTTTTATGAGCATGTTGTATTCCTCAAACTTTAAATCTGCTTTGCCCATTACATCCAAGAACCACCTCTCTTCTACAGTAGGCAAATAGGGATGGCTGAAACCAAGTAATTTGATTTTTCCCTGAACTTTGACCTGCATGGAATGCTGCTTTGGCTCAATCTTCCTTGTAAAACAGTCAAAATTAGGAGTGTTATACTGACACATCACAAGAGACAAGGCATTGCTCTCAGAGATACCCCTACAAATCTGGTTAGGAATATAATTGACATCATGAACTATTTTCTTCATTCTTTGGTTTCCAGCTTCAAATGCATATGCTGATATAGCAAAACATGGTCCCCATCTTCTACAATTGTCAACAAAATGCCGCAAAATATGCAAATTGAAACGCATAATATGAGGGCCATAAAGGGCTTCAGCTGTGGAGCAAAATTCTTCAAAGAGATTTTCTGCCACATCCAAGGCTTCGATTGAGAGGTTCGAGGCAAGCAGCAAGTGAAGGCCTTGAACATAGAGGGCCCAATGATTCAAATACCTTTGAGATTGGATACTAACTAATAGGGGAACACTTAGAAACATCCCCCAATTTTCCAATTCCCTCCCTGTCCAATAGGCGAAATCTTCAAGGGTTCTGATACCCTTGCGAAACTCTCGTGGTGGTGAGACTTTTTTCATACGAGAATTTAATATCTTCTTTTTAGCTTCATTGAATTTTGAATCTGCTGGAAGGAAGCCAGAAGTTTGTTTATCTTCTCCAACCCAAGCTTTTAAAATGGATTTTGTAGTACCTTCATCCTTCGCATGCATCTGGTCCACAATAAAACCATTGATGCAATGAAACATAGGAGCAGAAGCCAAGGGAGACAAATATTTCACTCCATTAACAAATGTCCCCGTCTCTACAGCAGTCTTAGCATCTCTCAAAAAGCCTTCTAACGTTCTTGCAGGAGGAAGTTGCTCTTGATATGGAAATATTCTTCCTGATCCTGACTCCTCTCCTTCGATGAGGCACCATGAGCACGGAAAGTCTCCACGATGCGAATGGATGCCCTGCACATCGCATCGGGCTACACTGTCAGCACAACAGGAAATGACAAATGCCTTCATAATCCACACCACATCACCAAATTTGAGCTTGAATGTTTTCTTGGAGAGTTCAGAGATATGGTCAACAATGGGAGGCAAAAATAGATCCATCTTTTCTTTGGATTTTCCAAACCAAAGGCCAGCTACTAGAAGATTGTCCATTCTAAGTACTGGAGGCAGCTCGTTCACCATGAGAAAGCATGGGCAGATAGATTGACCACTGAAAGAGCATAAGGCTGCACTGTCTATTGATAAAGTAAAAGAGACAATTTTAATGTCATTTGCAACATTAAGCTTCACATACTTAGCAAATTCTTGATACATACTGCCATCATACAGATCACGCATGACATTGTCTGCAGGACCATTAACATAGTCGGTGGGATTGATAAGTTTTTCCCTAACATTAACATCACTAAACAGGAGTTCCAGCTGACTAGGTATATCAAACAGTACAAAGTATGTTGCCTTGGATAAATCAGACAAGATATTAAGATTTTTGCAGACCACTCTAGGACACACAATTTGGTTCAGCCTTTCTTTATGAGCAGGCACTCTACCCAAGAACGTACTGCAGCTTGAGCAGAAAAAAAAAGAAGTCATATTCTCTTTAGAAAAGAAATGTTGGTCAAGTAGAAACCGGGAATCTGGAAAAATATTCCCACTGTTCAAGACAGAGTTTGCAAACTTCATGAGATCTGCTTTCTCGGTGTGGTTCCAGTTGTGCTTTTTGACAAGAGCCAAAGCATTAGCCAAAACTTGACCATGCGATATTCGCACTGTCATATTAACCTCCTTCTCAAAAGCAGATTTTAATCTTCGAAATGGATCTCTTCTATAAGGCTCCTGCTCCTCAGCATCTGAACTTGTCGATTCATGTGAACAGGGACTTACTTCTGAATGGTGGCTTTCACACTCAGAGTTATTGTCAACCGGGTCACTGGCATGAGACTGTTGGGTGTCTGAACAAATGCTTTCAGTCTCGGAATCTTCTCTATCGCAATCAGTGTCGTCAGATAGTTGGTCGTCAGAACAGTCAGATGCAGAGCAGGCAGAGGCTTCAAAGTTGTCATCTTCAGCATGCTGAGGCAAAGAAACCAAACATGTAATTACTAAGAAAGCTATTATTAAGAAAATTTTTAATAACATATGTAATACACCTAGGCATTAACATAAGTAAGGTAGTGCACTATGTCAGTACAATAAATAATTTTGAATTCTTTTACCATACCATGAAAGGAAAGTTTTCTTCTGACACATTGGCATCATCCTGCACCACAGGCATCAAATTAGCACTGAAACACAAGGAACATCATCAGTTAAACTTTCTAAACAACGCAGGAGTTTAGCAATATGTCATTACCTAAGAAGTAAAGAAAAGTGAATTTTTATTAGTGCCAGAAGTTGCAGAAAAATATTTTTTCATATTTGAACTTTCTGCTGATTTTTGCCCCACATATAGGTAGATTTTGTGTTACCATATAACAGATAGGGCAAAGTTGCTGACTTGCAGTTTGATTAGATGAGTGAAAATGAAACTTGCAGTAAATTCCTGGTTTCCAATCCCCTAAACAGCATTCAGTACAGATTCATAGCTGAATTCCAAAGGGAGATGAATTTCACACATTGTGGCTTCGACTACTCACTTACGGGGAGTGAACCCCGACATTTTTTCAATGCAACAATTATTGCAGATTCCACGCAGTTTAGGGATGAGAAAAATATCATAGGAACATACTGCAAGCTACATTTCATTCACCAAGTTATTCTTCAAGTCAGGAACCTCATCCTAACTCTAATGCTAACACCCAAAACTTCCAACGCTGGAGTGTTAGGACTCACCTTAAACATAATTTTTAACAAAAGAAATTTACAATATAATAAATTGAATTCAAATTTATCTTTCAAATACAAAGTTAACTTAGTACTTGAGAAAGTTTTCATCTCTCTCATTCCAGGGAAAGAAACAGCTTTACCCCAAAAAAGTACTCACTTTTCAAAATCTCGGTCTTCATCCCTGTCATTTATTGCAAGTGGAATCGTATTATCACCACTTTCACTTCCAGACACAAAATTGACACTGATAAAAGAGAAGTCAGCATACAGACTACGAACACTTGTAGAAAATAGATTTTACTGAAATGATAAAGTCCATAATAATACATTTACCTTCCAGCAGCTTCACCCACGTCTCTGTCACTTCTCTCTGATAGAGTGGAGCCATCAGATGATAAACCTTCGCTCTCAGACCTGAATAAAAAACACAAAAACATTTGAACTCTCATCATACTGTGGTCACTGGAATAAGCGATGTTGCATTCATGAAATCAAATCAAAGGTGTACATTCACCCACTTTCACCTCATGCAAGAACTTCATCCCATTTCATTCCTAATACTAACACTTAAACCTTCCAACGCTGGAGTGTTAGGACTCATTTTGAACATAATTTTTAACAAAAGAAATTTACAATATAATAAATTGAATTCAAATTTATCTTTCAAATACAAAGTTAACATAGTACTTGTGAAAGTTTTCATCTCTCTCATTCCAGGGAAAGAAACAGCTTTACCCCAAAAAAGTACTGACTTTTCAAAATCTCGGTCTTCATCCCTGTCATTTATTGCAAGTGGAATCGTATTATCACCACTTTCACTTCCAGACACAAAATTGGCACTGAAAAAAGAGAAGTCAGCATACAGACTACGAACACTTGTAGAAAATAGATTTTACTGAAATGATAAAGTCCATAATAATACATTTACCTTCCAGCAGCTTCACCCACGTCTCTGTCACTTCTCTCTGATAGAGTGGAGCCATCAGATGATAAACCTTCGCTCTCAGACCTGAATAAAAAACACAAAAACATTTGAACTCTCATCATACTGTGGTCACTGGAATAAGCGATGTTGCATTCATGAAATCAAATCAAAGGTGTACATTCACCCACTTTCACCTCATGCAAGAACTTCATCCCATTTCATTTCTAATACTAACACTTAAACCTTCTAACGCTGGAGTGTTAGGACTCATTTTGAACATAATTTTTAACAAAAGAAATTTACAATATAATAAATTGAATTCAAATTTATCTTTCAAATACAAAGTTAACATAGTACTTGAGAAAGTTTTCATCTCTCTCATTCCAGGGAAAGAAACAGCTTTACCCCCAAAAAGTACTGACTTTTCAAAATCTCGGTCTTCATCCCTGTCATTTATTGCAAGTGGAATCGTATTATCACCACTTTCACTTCCAGACACAAAATTGACACTGAAAAAAGAGAAGTCAGCATACAGACTACGAACACTTGTAGAAAATAGATTTTACTGAAATGATAAAGTCCATAATAATACATTTACCTTCCAGCAGCTTCACCCACGTCTCTGTCACTTCTCTCTGATAGAGTGGAGCCATCAGATGATAAACCTTCGCTCTCAGACCTGAATAAAAAACACAAAAACATTTGAACTCTCATCATACTGTGGTCACTGGAATAAGCGATGTTGCATTCATGAAATCAAATCAAAGGTGTACATTCACCCACTTTCACCTCATGCAAGAACTTCATCCCATTTCATTCCTAATACTAACACTTAAACCTTCCAACGCTGGAGTGTTAGGACTCATTTTGAACATAATTTTTAACAAAAGAAATTTACAATATAATAAATTGAATTCAAATTTATCTTTCAAATACAAAGTTAACTTAGTACTTGTGAAAGTTTTCATCTCTCTCATTCCAGGGAAAGAAACAGCTTTACCCCAAAAAAGTACTCACTTTTCAAAATCTCGGTCTTCATCCCTGTCATTTCTTGCAAGTGGAATCGTATTATCACCACTTTCACTTCCAGACACAAAATTGGCACTGAAAAAAGAGAAGTCAGCATACAGACTACGAACACTTGTAGAAAATAGATTTTACTGAAATGATAAAGTCCATAATAATACATTTACCTTCCAGCAGCTTCACCCACGTCTCTGTCACTTCTCTCTGATAGAGTGGAGCCATCAGATGATAAACCTTCGCTCTCAGACCTGAATAAAAAACACAAAAACATTTGAACTCTCATCATACTGTGGTCACTGGAATAAGCGATATTCTAATCATAAAAACAAATCAAATTTCTAAATTGTAAGCGCATCTCTCACGTCTCAAGAAGATCATCTGCATTCTGAAGCCTAGCCCTCTTTCTCAACCGCAAACGCGTTGAGTCAGGGATTTCATAATTTTGACTATCCTTTTCATAGTAGCTCTTGTACGAGCTTTCTCTTCGCTTTCTAGGACGTCCCATTTTCAATAATACAATACTGGTACAATACTGGTGCCGTCGGTAAGAGTAAGGTTGTGCGCACCGTTGCTAGTCGAATCTAGGCATATGTCGTACCAACCTTCACGAATTATGGAAATTGTCATAACGCTGTCGTCTATTCGCCAAAAACCCAAACATATGTCGGAGAAGTTGAATGTTTATATTACCTTGCTGTACCATTGTTGCTGTCTCGAAAGGCTACATCGTCTTCCCAAACGATGATTATCGCAAGGGTGGGGAAAGATGATTAGGCGGTCCAGTCGCGATATGATTGGCTACCCTGGGTATAGTTCATTTAGACAGGCGTCTTCTTTTTCCTTGTTTTTGTTAATTACTGTGAAAGCCATTTGTTTTTTTTATGCCAGGTGACAAGCTATTATTTTTTTTTCCTCTAAACAGAAGTACGCTAAAAGCGGGTGAGACTTCCAACCGGATTAAGTCAAGAGGTTGTCACACAGCCACACAATGTATCACGAGGCAGACTATACGATGTTCCCAGTCCTTCCCCCGTAAGCAGCGCTCCTTGCGGTCACTTCGGACACTACCTTCAAACCACCTGCCTTTTCCATTTGACCGTTGGAGAACGGTCCTCGCTTCCTTGGACTTTGCCGAAGAAAATCGACGTTAAGTGAATTCAAATCAAGCTTGTTGTTGCTAGAACCGGCGGCAAGAGTGTCTTATGATTCGCCATGAAGGACGGGTGCTGCGTGGTGAAATTCACGGATGGCATAATTAAAGTTGCCCCAATTCGTCTCATCCGCCTTCAGTCTAAGGCCAAATTCGAGCCT
This sequence comes from Odontothrips loti, assembly GCA_038380765.1. NCBI lineage: Eukaryota > Metazoa > Arthropoda > Insecta > Thysanoptera > Thripidae > Odontothrips > Odontothrips loti. The sequence goes on from CM076243.1 coordinate 5,434,240, forward strand.
CGTTCCTGCTCCGATATTCCCAATGAATTGGTTCAGGTGAAGTGGCAGAAATCCCTCACTCAAGGAGATTTTAGTGACGACGGGTTCTTTGACGCTCGTGTGCTGATAATTGCAGGTTAGTGTGCTGGTTTACATGATAAAAGTAGTACCCCACCACGCTTGGAGTGGGCCCAAAGTATACGAATTGTTCTGAACGCGTCAGTCAGTTGACATCTTGTGTGGCAGCAATTGTGTCTGAGCATGCCTTTTTTTAATTATTTGAGACATGTATGTACCTACATGTTCGGTTTGAGTATGATAGTTGTGGGAAGCCATAACATAGATGCATCAAGTCTATTGTTTCATCTTGATTGGATTTACTTTTTAGGACTTTGTGAGTGCTTTTATTAAGTATGCATTTATTCATCCTCCCATGTTACCTATTTGTTTCTAGGAAGTCTGAAGACTGCCATCGCAAAAGCTGCTGAGCATAAGTTAAGACTTCCACCGTGCCCATACATTAGTTTGCCAGCTCAGTCCACCTCAATACAAACGCCGTCAAAACAAATGGTGAGTTTTGCTTGCTATGTATGAGTGCATACGAATCGCCTTCCTTTGCAATTTAAATGTGCCATTCTTTCAGGACCGAGGAAGGAGAGAGGCATCTAAAAGCAAAACAGAAATTGAAAATGAACGTGTTGCCAACACTAATATTGAAAGTGTCAATTCTTCCCTACACAAGAAGGCCCCAACAAAAACCAGAAATCAAAGTGCCAAAGCTAATTTGCAACCTGATAATTACAAGGTAGTATTCTTTATTTATTCCTTGTTCTTGAGGGACGTGGTATGCAGAGGTTTGTTGTGTTCCTTTCTTTTCATTTCGTGGGTGTTTTACAGAAGAAAAAGAAATCAAACAAAATTGCAAAGGACCCTGTGGCAATACCCAGGCTTCAAAGTGTTTTCAAAAAAATCAGCAACAATCCACTGATGAGTGGTAAAAGAAAGTTAAATGATGTACAGGTTTGTAACTCTAGCTACTGTTGTCAGCTTTTCGGTATTGTAGAATCCTGGGCTCAACTGCCAACTATTTATACAACATAGTTGTGCTACTGAACTGGTGTAAACTCCCCTAATTTCACTATGTGCAGTTTCATTTGAGTTAACATTTTCAGGGAGGGGAGGCAGATTCACAGGATTCAGGTTCAGACCCCACCAATGGGGAGGTTGAACTTGTTAAGTCTGACCGAGTGATAAAGGATCATTCCAAACCTGTTGATGTAAGTTAAGGTTGCAGTTTGTAAATTGAACGCATAATTTTCCATCTTTCTCACTACTTATATTAATAACCAGAATATTTCAGTTGTGACTTATCCTGGGAAGAAAAAAAGAAACTAAGTTGCCCAGTGGTATTATTAGAGTTGATTCTTTTCTTTTTAGGTGGACAGGGTGGCACTCAGTGGCATCTAGGGACATGCCAATTAATTACCAGTAGCTTTCACTTTTTTTCCTTGGATTACAATTGTAATGATTTGTTTATTTTACAGGACTGTGGAAAAGAGCCAGAAATGAAGAAGCAGAAGACTTCGGAGGAAGAAATGGCAGTCATTACTGCTGACTTCAATGAAGAAAACTCACCTTCACCTGGGCATGAGAAGTCTTCTGCGGAGGAAACTGACGAGGAAGCTTCTGCGAAGGAAACTGACAAGGAGTCTTCACCAGAGGATGATGATCAAGATGAGACTCTCCCAGTGAGTCAAAATTCAGTTGTTGGTGTAAGTTATTTTTTTTAACCCAACAGTTTTTAACCAAATTTCTTCAACCTATGACTAATGTTTTTTCAATTTCTTGTTTAGGATCCTGCAGAGCATAATCTCCCCAAAGACTTTCAGGTGATAGAAGATAACTCAAGCAACTCTTGTCATGATTCAGAGCTGTCCGAGGGATCTGGGGATTTGGATGAGACCTACAAATTGGCAGAAACCAGTTCTGCGCAAGCTAAAGAGATTTTGTCACTGAAAAGTCAATTGGCAAATGTGAAAAGAGAGTTTACACTTGCGAACAATCTAAGAGTGGAGTACAAGAGATCTTTAGAAAAACTAAAGGAAGAGAATTCAAAGTTAATCAAGCAGAATGAGGACCTGGAGGGAAAATGTGCTAAGCTGCTCAAGAGGAATGATGCCCTTCAGGACCTCATATCAGGTCAGTTATAACCCACTGTTAATTTTTGTCCTTTAAGTTTCGCTACTAAAATGAGATACACTCTATCTTTTATTTCTCTACTTTTCAGACTTGAAAAGTAAATCTTCAGATTCTAAGAGTAAACCTTCCCATTTGAAGTCAAAGCCTTCAGAATTCAAGGCTAAGCTTTCAGATTCCATGACAAAATCTTCACATTCTAAGACTAATAAATCTGCAGATTCAAAACCTGAATCTGAAGATGTAGATAAAGGCAGTTGGCTGAATGAAGAATTGAGTGGTGATGATAACTTCAACGCATTTTCTTCCCAGAATGAGGAATCACCGTTTGAGCCAACCACCCGCTCGTCTCCCAAAGAAAAGGCCAAAGTTAGCCGAGACTTATTTAGTGCTAGCCTGGGTATGTAATTTTTCGAATACTTGTCTTATTGGTTTTTGAGAGTACTCTTATGTGAGGTATCATTTCCTTCATTACAGATACATCTTCTAACTCAAAGATGTCCAAATCCTCAACAAAAAAGAAAGGTGTGCCTCTTGGAATACAATTGTCTTTCAGGTAGACAGCACTAATGCAATATAATATTTATTCCAGTACCATTCTAACTTTGCAGCTCAAGTGGATGATAAATCCGTGAACGAGACTTGCCGAATCGTCCTGGCGCACCTTGATGGGTCAAAGACCCTCTCTGCTAATTCTAAAGAGGAGGTAAAGTCTTATTTCTGTATTGATAGAAAAAAGATATTGGTTTGTAGCTTGTCATTACAGTATCGTATGTTTAATTTGTCAATACATTTTAGGTTGACATCGGCAATGATGTATGGGTAAAGAAGGAACCCTTCGAAAACAATTTTGTTGAGAACGCATTAGACCTAAAGAAGGCAACAAGAAACTTAACAGCGTTGACCTGGACGGGAGAGGAGAGGGCAAGGCGGAGCCTGAAGGGCCTCCAGAACAATAAGTTCCCCGGGGCCGGGAGGAAAACCAAAGCAACACCACGCAAGGTGGCTGCAGTTCTTGGTTGGTTTCCCATCTGTTTTATCTCTTATCAAAAGCACATTGTCATGTTGTAGTAGTAATTTTGACATTTATGTTATGGCAATCAGGTGCAATGAAAGCTCACATGATCAATCAGGGCGACAAAGAGGGGCCGAGCATGTCGGTCTCGCTGAAGACATGCGAGAAGGCGATAGGAGAGAAATTTGCCATGGACGGGCAGAAGAAGAAGTGGTAAGTACAGCTGTGCTTAAATCTTCTGTAATATATGTAATGTAATCATTGCCTTGACTACCTCTTCCATGAGTTACTCATTTAGATTGTTTCAAGAGCCTTCTTAAACATGATATTTGATAACTCATAGCAGTTAGATAAGGGTCTTACTGTAACTTCTTTTCAACACTAGTATGACTACTTAGGGCTTTTTACTGATTGCTGGAATAGTGGCTACTTTTGCAGTTATATCAAAACTTAAAGAAATTTTTGTTTTGTTTCAGAGCTGGAGCTGCATTGATTTGTTCTCCCACATTTTTTTAAAGTGTGACTTTTTGATTTTGTGATTTTTTTTAAAGTTGAACTTTTTAAATAAGTTCAAATGTTTGTTGTGACATGTTTCACAGTTCATTTTATTTTACTTTTTAAGTAAGTTCAAATGTTTGTTGTGACAAAGTTTCACAGTTTATTTTATTTTACTTTTTAAAAAGTTTTTAATAAACTTCATTGTTCAAACTTTTGTACTGAGTTCAAATGTTTGTTGTGACAAGTTTCACAGTGCCTGCCTTATTGTCTTATTTTGGTTCTGCTGTCATAGTGTTGCACCTGTACTCCTGTCGTGAAGAGGGTATGCAGTGCCGCAGGACACGCGCGTTGGTGCGGATGCCTACCCAGCACGGCGCTCAGAGGCGCTGCGCGAGCGGTGGGCGGGGTGCATACCTGAATCGGATAGCTCAATTCTGGTAGTGTCTATCTTGATACTGTTCAGGATGTCTGCACTCAGAACTTCGCTGTCAGAAAGGTAAGTCATCCTGATGGAGTGGCTGTGACGTCATACTGTCAGGATGGCTGACCTTTGAGAGCAAAGTTCTGGTAGCAGTCATCCTGATATTATCAAGATCGACACTATCAGACTTAAGCTATCAGAACGACACTTTCAAAACCTTAAGTATCAGAAATAGGGGTATCAGAACGACACTTTCAGAACCTCAAGTATCAGAAATAGGGGTATCAGAGTGACACTTTCAGACAAAAAATTATCAGAAAGAGGTTATCAGAGGTGAACCAAAAAGCATCAGAAAACTCCGAATCCTGATAAATGACATCTGATAGCTAGTTTCTGATATCTCCTTTTCTGATAGAATTCCTGATATGATTTACACCAGTGAGATACTTTTCCATGCGAGAAAGACCATCAAAATCATCTAATGGAAGAGAGGGCAGCTTTTGACACATACTGGCAACATTCTCAATTTTCTCTGAAGAAAAAAAAATTATGGAGGTTCATAATTAAAGTTAATAAAGGTGATTGAGAGAAAAACACATTGATTTTTAACTATTTCAGTTTTGCAATGCTGGAACTTACTGAGAACAGCTATGCAGTTTATGCAAGAAGACTCAGAAACTTGTGTTGACTCGACCTCTTTGAAGAGATTCCTTCGGTGATGAACAGAGGCATTTAGAGAGAGACCATCATTCTCTTTATTATTATTATCATCCAGGAAGTGATCCTCTCTATCATAGAGATCATTCTCATCATCCTGATTGGAGTAATTGTCAGACGCCACATGCAACTCATTTACAACTAAAAAGTTAATTGATGCATCTCTAGAACCGTTCTCTTCTTCATTGTTATGGTCATGATAATACCCCTCATAGCTTCCATCTCCATCAGCATCATTTTCATTAGGAATTCCACTATCTCCCTGAAGGTTGGAGCTTCGGGTGTGAGCTGTCTGTGACACTTTCCATGGAGACTTGGACGGGGAGCAAACTGCAAAAAATAAAACTTGTTAGGCCTGAGTTCAATTTGGACTTGAAAGATATGATAAGAGAACCAACACAATCACCTATTTCAGAGTTGGACCCCAAGAGATGCTTGCCTGAGGTGTTAGCTTTTGGTGGAGTCAAGAGCAGCGATGCATTTGAAGTGGGGGCACCTGCTGGGCCTGTAAAGTGGATACAAACAAATAATTCAGTGAACTTGATCAGAAGAGCATTACAGAACTAAACTAAAAAAAGTTTACTTGGCATATAGAGTTAAAAATTAAATTCAAATTTAAGTTTCAAAATAGAGAAAAGTTAATTTTTGATTTTTTGGTGATTGCTGATCAGGAGTGATGCATACAGAAGGTCTGCTGTCTTAATTTTTATTTTTCTCACTTAATCTCAGCTATTGGCTATACTCTGTTTTAGTTGCAGGACTCTCACTAAAAAAGGAATAGCTTATCTGAGTTAAAAAATTGGTGCTGCAGACCAAAATATATATGATCACAATGGTAATGAAGCAAGAAGGCTGAAACTTCCTTTCAACAATTTGCCTATAGAGTATATACTACTGAAACTAAAATGAAGTCGTTCATTAACTTCAAATGACTAATAGATAAGAATTTAAGTTAGCAAGTTAAAAATAAAATGACATCTAAATATCTTTTCATTTTTAAACTTCGATTTGACTTAAACCAAATGCCATCAGAGAAAAATCAAACTTCTCCTGTGACAGTATTGAGCTTACCAGACACTGCATGAACGGAAGCTTCCCGCAGAACAGATGCATCCTTCGAGCTCTGGAGTTTGGCATTTACCATATCCGTTGCTTTGCGGATTCTCTCCTTCAGCTCTTTCCTTCGCTGAGATTCGCTAAATTGAGCCCTTTCCACTCTGGCTTTAGCAGAGTTAGATCTGTTGTTTTGGTGCACAACTTTCACTGGGGAGCACTTAGACACAGCAGATTTAGCAGTGTTGCCAGAGGAAGAGCCTGCTCGGTTGGTAGTTGCCAAAGGGAAAGGTGGTGGAGCTGGGATTTCCTTGGTTGTTTGTTTCAAAGGGGGTCATCTTCATCGGAGGATGAAATGCACCTTACCCTTTTCTTCCTCTGTCCCCTCCCTGCACTGTTATCCGTCTCATAAGAAGAATCCTCCAAAAATCCTTTTAACCCTGCACGAGCTTTCAATAGAGTACCTGAGGAAGAAATGAAATGGCGCATTAGAAAGAACAGACAGAGAGGAAATAAAAAAATGTGATCAAATTGATGGTATAACTCACCATATGTCCTTTTGATCTTGATGTCATATTGCTTCCAAGACTCGTCAGCAGGCACTCCCCTCACAACATAAGTTGGAACGAGATTTTCCCTTGGTGGCCAACAGATCTTTGCTTCACTATTGTTGCCTTGTTCTACAATCCATGAAGTGAGCCCAACCTCAAGAGCAGTTTCCTCCGAGTCACCAGACAGGAATTCCACAACAGCATACTAGAAGAAAACAAAGATAAAGGGAATAAAAATAAATACTAAAAATGGAATGATCACACAACTGCTTGTTGATGTGAACCCATGTTCTCTGATATTTTTCTTCACTAGGTTTGGAATTATAGCAGCTGGTTAACTGCTGCCTCCAGAGGGTCATAGGTGTCTAACAAGGGAACAGACAGGAACTTCTCTGCATCGGGTATCAGCCAGCATTTGCAAATCACATCTCTAAGAGGAAAGGCACGAATCCTCTCCTCAAGATTTGATACTCTGAAAATTTCAAGCTCAGAGGAAGGCAAAGGATAATTGTAATAGTCTTCTAGGTGCAGAAACTTGGACCCCATCAAGAAGATCCTGTTCTGCCGGTCCACAACAACCCTTTTCAAAGAAACAACATCACCATTTTTAGTTTGAAAGCAGTTGTCTCTCACACCAACACAGAATGATACACCAGAAACTGATATCTTCTTGTACTGTTCACCACCAATAACCGCATTTCTTTCAGGATGCGTGATTTTCTTGGACAGTTTTATAACACCTGGAGCATCTGAAAACACAACACTGCTTTACTCCGTCCTTAACTGAATCTTTGTTCACAACCTGCTGCAGGGGCTTGTATCCGCTCCTCAGAAGTTCCTTTATGGATTTAAGAGCATTTTCATACTTGAAGGCACTAAATTCCTCAAGAGTGGTACCAGTATGATCACATTCATCAACCAAATGGACTAAATTGTGAACATTATAGACAATGAAGCTTTCACCATATATCTCAGCTGAATGCTGAATAAAAGCCCTCAGAAAATCCCTAGCCTGCTGCCTCTTGGTTTCAAAATGCCTGGGGCTGGAAAGGATGTAAATGGCACAGTGCAACAAGAGAAAATTCTTGAAAATGTTATCATGGACAAGATCTTTGAAAGCAAGGATGCCATCACAAAGCAAAATTCTGCGAAGCTCAGTAGCCTTGAAGTACACAAAAAATTTTAGACTCCTCGGCTTTCGGTTGAAATCCAGAGGACACGAATCCCTAATGGAGAGAAAGAGTTGAGAAATCAAGTTTACGATTTCCTGATGCAACTTCCAGTCTCCAACTTCATGTAACCACCAGTCAAGGAGTCTCTTCAGTACGCCTTGGTACAAGAGGTGCATAGGGTCAATTCTAAACTGAGACACAAACCCAACCCGGGCTCGCTCCAGCGGGGAAACTTCTCCTCTGGCTGTTCGGTGATGCTCTGGATCCTCCCTGGTTCTGAAAGATTCGTCAGTTCTTCTGGGCTGCTCCAAATCTAAAAAAGTGCGCCTATTATTTACAGTTCGTCCCACAACAGTACATCTTTCACATGATGAAAAACCCGAGTGGCCTTTACAGCACTTGATCAATTGACGAGCAGGAGCATCCATAACATAGTCATTGATCTCAAAAGGATAGACAGAACCATCATACTGAAAGCCATTTTCTTCCAATTGATTGACCTCCGCAACATACTCGTGCAAGAAGTCTTCCAGGTTTTTGGGTTCACCATGTCCAAAGCTAATGGCAAAGATGAATGGGGCATTTGAGGTGTTAGCCAACTGACCTAATATTGGCCAAAACTGAAGAGAGGACTTGTTGAAAACCTCTAGACCATCAATGCCAATGTTCAGTTTGATTCTGCCATACCTTCCGAGGTACTCACCAAGATCATACCTATTAAGATTCTTAGCAATACCATTGTACCACATCTCGTCACCTGAACGAAGAACAACAATATTATGAAGTCTGTCACCATCTCTCTTCAAGAGAGTAGCATGACACAAGGGCAGACGAGGAAAGGCAGGATTCAGAAGACGCAGCAGCTCATCAAGTTTCCTCATGGACAGATCTCCTGGTGACGAGGCCCACTGCCGCAAGGTTACAGAAACAAACATATCCCTTTCTACATCATTCTGAAAAAGAATTCTGTTCGGAACATGAGCATCAGCATCTTCATCCCCACTTGCGCTGTGAACACTCTGCTCATCCCTATCACTGCGGTCTCCCTGCCCTGCTTCAGACTCAGCATCACTGTTGCTCTCAGCCCCATCTTCAACCCCAGCACCGCCATCCATCACTGCAGACTCAGCATCACTATCCTGCAAGTCACCACCACCATCTTCTACTGGGTCAGCTCCTTCGCCTTCACTTAGAGATGCTGAACTGCTTTCATGTGACAGCTCGTCACCACCATCGTTGTCACTATCAAAAGGGGCAACAACACCAATCTTAGCTCGAAGCTAATCTCTCCGTTGGCGCTTGGCTACATTTCTCTCTGCACGCCTTACTAACCTCCTTTTGAGATATCTGTTGTCTCCCTGCAAACAAGATGCAAGTAATACAGATAAAGACCACAAAACAGCACGAAACAATGTATTGATGTAATATTTGAAACAGGCATTTGGTTACGTAGATTGAGACACGTTTGAACACAAAATACCGTATTAGCGAAAAGCGTTGACTATTGAGACGCACAAGCAGGCCAAATCTAACAAAAAATTGTCATGGCTTCAAGTGATGTAGGCACACTTACATATCGGTATGAGGTTAGAATGACACAATCAAATTTGATATCAGAGCATAGTGCTGCAACTAATGGAATTGAATACACCACTTTCCGGGAAAACAGACTCAAAACTGCCAAAAATGACGGCTAAGATAACCCAACTTACGCGTCTCGGTTGGACAAACGCGATAGACGGAAAAAATAACTTACAGTAGAATCAAATACTGTATTAATACTTCCTCGATTGTTTTCCTCCATTTCGTCACCTACGTCTTCATATATTATCGTTGATGCGCCCACAGGGTTGAAAAAGATTACAGCTCAACGGGCGTACTTCCAACCCAACGTGTGAACCTTCGAGCCGGCCGGAAACACGAAGCGATGGCTGTAAGAAGTTTCCGAACGGTTTTTAGAAGCTAAGGCTGCCAACGTGCAAGTGATATCTCGCAAATCTTTGGAATGCTGTTAAAATTCGTTCGTACCTCAAAAACAGAGAAGTCGAACATGATTGCATACGATTATTCGTTTCTATTTCGTTGCAGCAGGTTTGAAAAGACATTCAATACGGAGAATTGCCATGTGTTACTTGGGGGTTGTTGGCAGAACTACACGCGCGGTAACACATGCTAGTTTGAATTATAACACCCGCGATCGAATTTTTTTCTAAGTCCTAGCTCTGCAAGCTGAATGGAACTCAAAATCGAGCCTTGGGGAAACCACTTAGGAATGATCGGGACATCTTAAAACGTGTTTAAACCTGTTTTTCCCACGTGTTTTGGTGAAATTTTTCGACACCAAATCGAACTTCAAGTGATTGATGTAACAACCTCCTAAATATCCACTTATGACCCTTCCACGTGAATTTTGGCTCAAAATCGGTCACGCGAGCCTTTACAAAACATCAAGTGCTTCGATCAACACCTTTGCGGTGCAATGTCGATATCGATGTCGTTTCGACCTCGAAGAAGTGCGAAGTCTTTTATTAAGAAAATAAGCTTATGAGACGTACAAAATCGCATCTCTTGGGTTTTAAATGTTAAAACAAATGACCCATAGTTTGGACGAAGTCATTTCATGAAAGTCGAATCGGCCTCGAAATTGAGCCTGGATATCGAGTCGACGGCTCTTCGAGCAAATCGACATCGAAACGATATCGTGTCGACGGTCAATTTTTGACTGGGTTATCTACCATCTACACTATGTTAGAGGGGTATAGTATGCGAGCCAATTGTAGGTCTGTGTATTATCTGTAATTGGATGCTATTATGCGGCTCTGGAGTAAGCGTTATGGAAGCTACAGCCGGAAAATGTTCGAAGACTGAGCTGTTGTTGAATGCCCTCTGACGACTGAGCTGTTGTCGGACGACCTCTGGAGACTGAGCTGTCGTCGGCTGCCCTCTGACGACTGAGCTGTTCTTCGTAGGAGGTATCGCGATAGAACGTAGATATTACGTTCAGCGAGAGGCGCGGATAGGTACGAAGCTAGATGAGCACGAAGATAAGGTAAAGAAAAGATAAATATCAGTACTGCACTTCGGAAAACAAGTTTGAAAAAGCAAAAGAAAACACAACATTACTAGCTCAGTCAACTTTGAGTCAGTAAGAAGATAATTATAATACTAAGATGGCTCACTTAGATGACTAACCAGTTCAGTCAACTTTGAATCAGTAAAAGAATAACAATATTAAATGGCTCACTCAGATTTCTAAGCACTATAACTAATACGAAATGGCCTCCTAGAGTTACTGATCACTTAAAGGCTCCATGGCACAAACGTAGAAAAATATAAATGAATGACTGTTACGTACACACTATGACAAGAAATCAAATTGAACACAGACAAACAATAAATTACTAATGAGTCGCTTGTTTGACTAGCCATATGAACTAGAAAAATCAAACATAGAATTCAAGAAAGAAAAATTAATGCAGTGGTCAGTTGATAAGTTCAAATCAAGATCATCAGGTGGGGTGAGAAACATATCTTCAGGAACTTTCGTTGCACTGCTAGGTGTCAGCTTGGCATTCCGTAGCTCGATAAAGAGTCTCTTGGGAGCATCTTTCAGACACAATCGCATAGGGCCACACACACTTCTGCACCCCGGTCTACTCAGAAAAATTGGATTCAGTCGCCTCATCGCCCACCTCCAACCCCCTACGCACAAGGCTCAGCTTCAGCACCGAATCCTAAAACGTCGTCCCAGAAAAATTGGATTCAATCGCCTCATCGTCCAGCTCCAACCCCTTATGTTCAAAGCTCAGCCTCATCACAGAATCCTGAAACCTCATCCCAGAAAAATTGGATTCAGTCGCCTCATCGTCCAGCTCCAACCCATCACGTATAAGGCTCAGCTTCAGCACAGAATCCTGAAACCTCATCCCAGCACAAGTGGCAGGGTCAGCCACAGAGCTGGCAGGGTCAGCCACAGAACTGGCAGCAGAACAGTGCTTCTTCTGATCAGAGCGCATCTGGTAGCACTTTTTGTCCTCCATGGGTCATTGGGACTCAGAATCGTATCGTAGAAATATTTTAACTGATTTGTAAGCGATATCTTAATGTGACTTTCACAATGTTGGTAAGCAGTTTTTGAGTTTCTCCATGCTATGTCAAGGTTTCCACAAGGAAACTCAATAATGTGATTCATAGTTTAATATGACTATTGCACTGATTGTAGGGAATTAGTTTTATTTCATATACTATTCAAGGCTTTCCTCAAGGAAACTTGTTCATGTGATTCATAGTTATCTTGGTATCTGAGTATTTAGAATGTTTGTGTGGGGAATTTTTGAAGTTTATTTTCTCAATAGTTTTGTGTGTACCATTTACCCATATTTTTAAAAAAAAACACTGCTGGACAGTTGTTCTTGTTTTATTTCTTTAACTTTAGTGCTTTAACTATTATAATGTCTGTCTTATTTTTGGACATAATTATGTTCCCACAAAGTTTTTTTTTAAAGTAAAATTTCTTTTTACTGTGACATTTTCAGTCATCTTTCTGAAGAGATATGTAAAGCCTGCTTGTTCAAAGGAAAGTAAATCTCATGTGTTGCTCAATACATTTACTTATTATATTACCTAATCATGAGTGTTTCTTGGGTGCAGTATGGAAAATTTTAGTTGGCATCTAGTCTTGATACAATGAAACATGATTGAGAGATGTCTGAAAGATGGGGAGGGCTGCAGGGCCAGAGCAAGGTACACAGGGGTAGGCAATGGAGGTGCAAGGGTGGTGGCAGGGAAGGGGGTATAAGTGGGGTGGGGTAGGGGGAGGGTGCATCGTACCGCCATACTCTTTCCGGACTGAAGTATACGGCCGCTAACACACGTCGGTCGCACTCTTCCCGGATTAATGTGCGCTTCAAACCTTGTTGACTGCAGTCCGTAATCAGCCCGGAAAATGGCCCTTTCACGCACTTACTCCAGCTGTCTGGTCAGGCTGGACAGAGCCCAGTCAGGAGAAGGTATGGATGGCCCACACTTTTCCGATCAGGGAACGGACTTCCCTATTTACAAGGGTCTGCATTGCTGGTTGCCTACCTTCCTCGTACTTGCACCACTATGAACGCACACCTGACCATTTACATGACAAGCATACACCTAGCTGGAAAATACGCGTTTATGTGGCACAACAGCCAGGATCCACTTTGGGCCCTACCTAGGTATATACCCTTATAACTTCTGAGAAAAAAATCGCAGAATGACAAAACTTTGCAGATATGTAAAAAGCGTCGGGACCCTAAAAAAAGAAGACATAACGGGAGTGACAGCATTTTCAATGCGAAGACCCAAGCTGGAGCCGTCCGGCCTTCTGGTGTTAATTCAAAATCGGAGGACACCCACACACCCACTATCAAAATTCAGAATAGTTCAATCACAGCTGAAATGCTCTCTTGCCAAGCAATTTCCTTAGTCGAAGTGGAGGAAGGGCGACTTAGTGATTGGCCGTCTAACCAAACAGGTCTGAGAAGATAGTTACGAACAAGCGCGTTTTGTGGCGCATCTGCGAGCTGAAGGCAGTGGGAGTTTCCAGCACAGTCCGTTGACTGACTCCCTTATCATATATGCGACAGGATGCCAAGGCGACAGCGCGACCAGACAGAACGTTACGGATGTGACTGGCCGGAGCTGACGACATTCCCATCCGAATGCTCAGCACAATCCTGTTTCGATGCTTACAAGCATTCGAGGGCATTCTTTGAACCCCCCCCCCCCCCCCCAACAACCGCCCGAGACGTCGTTGTTTTCTGTTGCTATCACGGTATTCAGAATGTTTGACAGGACTTAATCAGAAAAACGTTGCAGTGCAGACGTTTCAAAACAAAATATGATTTTGCTAGACTCCGACCAAAACTAAGGCTTCTAGGCGGGTTTGAACCCCGGAATGTGGAGTCCCGTCGTATTCTCGAAGTGGGCGTCAGTCGATACTGCTGCGTATAATAGCTAAGGGCCCTTAAGCGTGGTTTTACACCTTATAACACATCGATATTGTACTTGGGCCGAGCACAGGTCATCCTGTCAATTTTTCACAGGATACCCGAAAATTGCTAACCTTTTAGGCGCAACACAAATTATTCTAGGGTACATTTCTAATAATTGTTATATGTTTAAAGGTTAAAAAACACATCATCGTGCTTTTTTAAACGCTTTTCAGTCTCTCACTTACATGCTTTTTGCCTCTATCGAACTCGTTAGCTTCGTCGCGTTGTGAACATGTCACTCCAGCGAGGGAAGTCCCTGAAGCCTCCGATGCCACAATAGTGTCACCGACGCTCGTCTCAATTCGTGTCTTGGCTCCATGGTTTGATAGCTGAATGCAAATAGTTATAACAGGGGTGGTTAGGTATCGTCATTCGATATCGTCATCAATGCTAAAATCAATGATCATGGCGTCGGCGATGACCGGTGTTCACCGGTGTCCCTCGCACTCCGGGGACTTCTTCCTGCAGGATGTCAATTATTTCACTTTTCTTGTCGGGCAGACGAAGCTCCCAATTTCCGGACAGTGCTGAAGGGCACATCTGGTTTTCATAGGAGAAAAAATCGTCAAGATTTAAGTTTCTGTGTTCCGCAATGACAAGAAGGCGAAGAAATAGTGCTATGTCTGATTTCAAGCTTTTCACGACAAAGGCCTGACTTTGAATTGTGTTTGACCGTTATATAGGGTCAAAAACTGACTTTGAGCGTTCTAACCGCCGCTCCTGCACGAATGCTCTGTAATGCTCCCTCCAGCCCGACGGTCTTAGAGTTTGACAGGTTCGCCACAGAATCGGAACCAAGGACATTGCGGGGAAAGATGTTGAACAGATCATTTCCCTCCTGCAGAAACGGATTGCCCCTCTTTAGAGCACGCAACTAACGTCACCACCTTGGACTGAAAGGATTCTTGGAAAGATTTGTATTGCTCGTGGTGAACCGAGAGACTGCTTCCATGAATTTTAGTGGGCTGAACTCATTGATAGTTCGATTTATTTCTGGTCCCGCCAACTCCCACCTTGTACCTGCTTCTCTCTCCTCTCTCAGGCTCATTGTTCCACTTTGACTTTAAATAAATTTATTATTTTGTTAGCTTGTGTCTTGTGTACAACGAACATTCCTTTTCTGAATGCGGTTTCGACATATGAGTGGTCCCCTAAATGAATGGTAAACCAACTGGCATAGTAGTTGGGCTTGTCACAGGCAAAGAACCAAGGCAGCATGTGCTTCAATGTGCGAATGTAAGTAACTTTCAAAAATATCCCTTCCGCTGAGCTGCCAAAAAGTTAATAAAGTTTATTGACAACTGCAATACAGTGGACCAAAACAGGAACGTGGGGGTTTTAGCTGACTTTCGTCCATGCTGCGCTTCTTGAGTTTTTCCCTCATGTGTGTTCTAAAAAGCCTCCGTCAAAAGCATGTGGAGCGCAGCAGCTGTCACTTCGTGTGAAGCTCTTGACTTCTTAATGTGGTTGACCTATAATTTCCGCCCAGCCACTTCTAAAATTGTGCCCAGCACACGCAGGAATGCCTGTTCAGTGCGAAGACCTCCCATTATCACTACTACTTTGTTGTCGAATATGTGAGGAAATAACTGAAACCAAATGTGCGTATGCACGCTGAAAATATGTGTACGCAAATCTTGTTTTAGTAATGGAGACGACGAAATGGATCAGCTGGAGTAGAACCGTGCCAACAGCCGAGTAGCGGCTGCAGCAAACGAGTTCGATAGAAGCAACGAGCATGTAATTGAGAGACTGAAATGCATTTAAAAATGAACGATGCTGTGCTTTTTTAACCATTGAAAATATAACAGTAAAAGGTGGGCAATTTTCCAGTATCCTGTGAAGAAATCTTTGACAGGATGACCTGTGCTCGGCCCAAGTACAATATCGATGTGTTTCAAGGTGTAAAACCACGCTTAAGGGCCCATTATACGTAGGGGTGTCGACTGACGCCCACTTGGAGACGCCCACTTCGAGAATGACTCCACATTCCAGGGTTCAAATCCGCCTAGAAGCCTTAGTTTTGGTCGGAGAAGGCTCAGCAAAATCATTTTTTGTTTCGAAACGCCCGGCCTACACGGTTCTTAAAGAATGTTTTCCTGATTTTCCGAGCCGTTTCGCGGCAAAACCGGCAGAAACCTTAATTTAAATATTTTTACCAAAATGTAGGTTAACGAAAAACTCAAAAGTCTCTGGCAAAACTCCGAGTGTGAATAAAAGCGACGCGCAAACGAATTCTGCGGCTATCTCTTAGTCAGAAACCATGAAAGTCCGATTATTTGGCCTCATTCTAGAGCGTATTACGTCAAAAAGCTGCTTAGAAAAAAACAGCCTCCGCCATCTTAGAAATTGGCCACCATTTCAAATCCTAAGGGACGAACCGATTGCCTCCAGCTTTAAAATCGACCGTAAGGTACCCAACTTCAACTGTGCTAAGTCTCTTGCTTCTAGGTAAAAGCGCAGTATCCCAGTGAGAATCCTGACTTACAACCTACACCACTGCCACTTCCAGAGGACAGAAACGCGTCTAACGATAATCGCTGAAGAGGCGTTAACCTCAGTCAGAAGAGATTCTTTAAATGTGGGGTTTCCTCTTTACAATCACCGGGATAACGTGATTTACGACCGGCCCGCGAGAACCTTTGACGTCCTGCTTCGTTATATTAGGCAGCTCGCCGTCTGGGGAAAAGCATTCCTGCCCGACACACGAAGTAGTAACAGACGTTGGTAATGAAGTTCCTGTGCGTCCTGCTCGGTCAGTATCTACTTCTCGGCAAAGCAGTGTGGCCAGACTGATTCATAAATATTAACGTCAGCCCACGGGTGATTTTTTGGAAAACGAAATAGAGCTCTTCTAATTCCGGGCGCGATCAGACAACGGCAAGTAGAGGCAGGCTGGGTCTCTGACCCGGATGGGCGCGCGGGAATTCCCGCGTTTACCCGCGATTTGGTGTGTGAACATCGAACATCAACCGCGATGTCGGGTGCGGTTCGGACGCCCTCTTGTCATACTTTCACTCTGATCAGTGGGGGAGGCCAAGAAGCGCCGTTCAGTCGACTTCAGTCACTTTACGACAACCTTCTGGCTAAATTTGGAAAACGAATAAGTCGTCGCAGACCAAGTGACGAGAAAGTAGTATGTCTTCCAGTTTACTTAGATGTGACGATTCTCACGTCGCACGAATGTCGTCACGTGACGAACAATCGTGGCGAAGCGCCGTCATATTCGGTGGTCATAAACCCTCCGAAACTGTGTGCGGACCCACCGCGGCCTGTCTGTCTTGGAAAACGTCATAAATGGGTGCGGGGCATTTAGCCCCTGCAAACCTAACATTTGCTGGAATCAACTCGTTCCTTTCCGCAACGAATGACATACATCGCGTTACTCTCAGCGCCAGCGCATTGTTCCTTCAGTTGATTGAAGAAGCTAGGAATGTACCTAAGCACTAGGCCAGCGATCCAACACATTTGTACTTGTACTCTAGTACAAGCGCACTCGTTTGGAAGGTTGATGGTGCAGGTTGTGACTTTTCCCTTTATTGGCAGCGGCCTGGCTAGGAGCCTGCGTGGCGTGTCGGCCGGGGCGGCAGTGCTTGCTGGCGTGCCCTGCCGTGTTCGCCCCCGTGTGCGCCTCGCTAGACGGCGAGTCCCGGACCTTCGGCAACGAGTGCGAGATGCGGCGCCAGGCCTGCACACAAAACGAGAGTAAGTAATCTTTTAAGCTTCATGTAACAGACCAAGCTGGGCCCCGTCCTTCTGTGAAACCTCGGTGCCAGTTCCCCTGCGCTCCAGCGGCACCTCAGTTCGACAGTGGGAATTGGACAGCTTGTCCTATACCAGTGGCGTTTGCGAGTGGCATTCGGCCCCACGCCTCAAATCTCTCTAGCAATGTCCGCTAACGGACGTATTTGTTACGATTGAAACCGTTTACCTCAGCCCGTACCGCAAAACTGCGTGCCGTTCCAGGGGTCCACAACTCGAGACAATCAGTGTATCTTGAGACAGACACAATCGTCGATTTAAAAAAATCTTAAATACTGTCCGTGAAGTAGGTTTGAGTTACATCATAGGGCTGAAATGACCGTAAAATACCATTCATAGACTTCAGTTTTAATTTTTTTGTAAATTTGCTGTAACAATCGACACAATCAACACCATTAGTGTACACTTTAGGGCACAGTTGTGGACCTCTCGGTGCCGTTATCATGCCGCGGCCAACCCTAACCTCAAAAACTAAAAACAGGCATATTTTGATTACTCAAAACTGCGATGGTTCCCACAATAAGCGATTTTACGTTAAAAAAGGGAGTTTATTCTACAAATTTGAACTTTTGTGTAATCAATATGTCGGCGTACCGTACACACGTCCGCCAAAATAACCATTTCGCAATATCAGACTAGTAGCCCGGACCGAGGGTGTTTGCACTCCGTATTTTCGTGTACATGTTGTCAGACAGCTGACAACGACCTGTATTTTAATTAAAGGTAAATTATTATGTTTTGCTTTGATTTCGCGAGCCGTGCGCGCGGCCGCAGTGTGTGTGCGCGTGAGAGGGACGGGACAGCGCACAGCGCGGCGCCTCCAGCGGCTGTCCGCCGGACGGCGGGCCGAGGTCCAGCCGAGGACCGAGCGGCTTCGGGGGACTTCGGGTCACGGCCGAAGGGCCAGCCGACCCGGCCGAACAGCGCGCGGCATTGGAAGGGAGTCGAGTTGAAGAAGTCAGGCGATCGAGTCGAGTCGCGGGAAAAAATGTGTCTGCTTCAGCGAAAGTGTGTTTGCTGTAGCCTTTTCCGCTGTTTTAGTGTGTGTCTTCGCTGACATAGCGAACTACATTGCTTGTCTTGCAAACTTCCACTTGCTGTTGTTTGCGAACCCATGGTGCAGCCCCTTGTTCGCTGATCTGGCGAACACGTTCGCTATGTGAGCGATCGTGTTTGCTAGAGCAGCCAAAAATGCAGAAAACACACAAACCCTGGTCCGCGTCTTGAGTACGGCTTCTAATGGCGCTAGAGGGTGTGTCACGTTGGTATAGCGGTTAGCGAGCCTGAGAGTCAACTCAAGGGTCCTGGGCCTGGGTTCAAATCCCAGCCGGGACAAGGTGCGCGAAGGCACTAGGAGTCAGACTTACTCCCGGATGGTACAGCCCTCAATACCGCCGTAACAGCAAACAGTTTAGCTGATTGTACAGCAAAATCAAAATCGCTGAAGCAGCAACATTAGATCGCTGAATCAGCAAACAATTCATCAGCAAAAGAATTTGCTGTTGCAGCAAACATGTTCGCCATCCCAAAACGAGCGAAAAAAAATCGCTGCCGTAGCGAAAAATTCGGTAAAACAGCGAGAGTATTTTTTTCCGTGTCCGTTAAACACGAAACATGCATGTGCCTGAAACCTGGCATATATGGTGTGCCATTAATGTAGACATGTATGGGCCAGATACAGCTCCCCATAAATGTTCCGAACTGTTTTCATAAACGTCCCATAAATGTACCAATACATGTTCCATATGCCCAACATGTTCCATGAACGTTGTACCATACTTTGCCAAATGTATCCATGTGCGGCGCACATTGTTCGTGTCATAGGAAATATTTATGGTACGTAAACGGTACGGATATGTGCAATACATGTGTGCCATCACACAAGTCCCACGCGGCAAAAAGACGTCTAATATACATACATAAGATGTTTTTCGATAGACGGAATTAAGACCGGTATGCAGGCACCCTCGACCCACATTTAAACGAACTGCCGGAGGGCAGATGTCCTCGGATCATTTTCTTTTTTCTTCTTCTTTTTTTTTTTTTGCCCAAGCCAATCTCCTCGCCTACTCTGATCGCAGAGGGAGTGCTACCAATTGAGGTCACCGCACTATATCCTCATAGCTGAATGATTTTTAGGCACGGAGTGAAACGGAGTTGCCTTATAGTTTCGTAGCGGATTGGACCTTTTTTTTTAGGCACGGAGTGAAACGGAGTTGCCTTATAGTTTCGTCGCGTATTGGACCTTTTTTTTTTTTTTTTTTTCTTGGAAGCATAGCCCCATATGGCCCTCTGACAGAAGTTTTTTAAACTCTCCATATCATCGAAGGGTACTCGCACAAGACACGCTGACGTGTTTTTACACTTCAAAAATATCACACACCGTTTAAAAACGAGTTTTAAAGTCGGCTTACTCACTCCTTTCAATGGGGAAAGTAAGAGACAGAGCGCCTCGTCAACAGGTACCACTAGTCCAAAATCAAAACGATCTAAAAAATCAAAAATCTGTCTAACAGAATTACGGACAATAGTCGTATTATCCTTCTCCAGAGCACAGCCAAATCGGACGTCCTTCTTTTTTGTTGCGCAGCCTTTGCCGGGTACCCATTGTCGATGTGGCGAGCCGAGCCGAGGCACGCCGAGGCCCCGCTAAAAGGGAGGCGACTCAAGAGTCAGGACTGTTTGGGACCGGTGGTGGGGACAACAGTGCGAGAGCCTTGCAGGAGGCTAGCGCTAGACGCCCGCGTATGAGAATGCAAGCGTTACACTGACCGCTACCTAGACGCCCTAGCTCTTCAACTACTCCCTCTCCCCCTCGAAGGAGATACGAACCACCCCAAAACTGAAACAAGGCTCAACCAAAATCCTCATTCCATGAATTTAAAAAAAAGAAAGCAAACAAAACCAGAACAAAATATAAACTTAACTTCTATACCACCCCAAACCACCCCAAAACTGAAACAAGGCTCAAGCAAAATCCTCACTCCATGAATCAAAGAAAGAAAGTAAGCAAACAAAACCAAAAAGAACATAATATATACTTAACGTCTATATTAACCAAACCCCCGTGAAACTCCGGGCCTACCAGTATCTCACACAGTGGGATAGTATTTTTTTTTCTTGTGATTGACTTGGGACGCGCAGGAGAAATCTTTCCCGGCAGGTTTACGACACCTGTTGGCCACCTTGTCTGGGCATGACTTAGTGACCAAGAGAGAAGACTAGCAGTCGACTCCCTCAGTTATGATTCCCCCTGCAGTTTCCGCACTTGGGGTCAGATGTCTTCGGGCACTCTAAAGGACGATGACCGAGGGAGCAGTCTCAACCGACGATTGCATGTGGGCATTCAGCTGCCAGATGGTTAAATCTCTGACAGTTCTAGCATTGACGAACAGGTATCGTGGGGTCCCCTTTCTTCTTGACTCTATCTCTGTTTGTGGGTGGTGGGTTGGGTGGGGTTGGTTCTTCGATCCTGCGACGTTTCCTAGAGCGCACTTGCGCAACAGGGGTCTTGATAACCGAATCACTTTGATTTGGTGGAGGTGGTTCAGCCGTTTGGGTGGCGGCTACGGCCAAGGGCACAGTAAGCGCGGGAAACTTTGTCCGGACTATATCTCCGCTAGCGGATACGGTGCCCCCTCTTTGTTTCCCATTTCAGCCCTTATGCTGTAACACCGTTAGCAGATACTGACTTAAGTACTGCTTCATCGATTTGGGAAATTTTGTGCCAGCATATCGTATCTGCACTTGGTTCCTGTTGAATTAACCTTAACTTTTTTAGCTCTGTCTTGAGAGCGTCTGCTAGAAGCTGCCTTGTGGGTTTGTTGTAGCTCATCAAGGGTATAGTTGTGTCCTATATACTGGTTACGTAACATTGTGACGGGGGCAGCAGTACCTTGGATTTGACCTTCCTTTAGGATGTTCCGTGTGGGTGTTTTCGCTTGAAAAAGGAGATGCTTATTCTCCTGGAGCCGTTTCACTGTTTTCTTCGCACTTTCGAATACAAGGTAGGCGTACGCCAGACATCATCTTGCCGTAACAGGCGTCGCTCATTGCAAAGCACTGTTTCGAAAATATTGACCTGTAATATTTTTGACGGGATTTAGGTTAAATTATTTTACGTGCAAGAATTACTGTCAAGATGATTGATGTGTTAAAATTTTTAGATCAACCATCCTAAAACCAGGTGGGCGATCCCATGCGTTTTCGACCTTACATGAATGAATGCAACTTACGAACTGTCATCTACGTTTTACCTGTCGAAAAACCTGTGTACGGTTCTAGCACAAAAAGCTTGTTTGTATTACATTAATGTACGTGAAATGCTGGGAACTTGAATAGGATACTACTTTAACGTAATGCAATATTTTTTGTAGCGAATGCTCTTTGTTGTGAATTTTAATAAACCTTAAGACTTTTGGATTAACCCTGTTGTTTTCTATTATGTTTCCTGCAGACTGGAAGAAGCTGCACGACGGCGAGTGTCCCCGAAAGTGTGACTTCGCGTGCTTGGCCGTTGTGGACACGGTGTGCGGCACGTACTTGGGGGAATACAGAACGTTCAACAGCGCGTGCTCTATGGACATCCACAACTGCGTTAACGATGAAAGTAAATACTCTGCCACTCTGCCTGACTACTCGAAAATAACTATGTTGTGCGTGTTGTGTGTATTTTGTGCGAAACAAAACACAAACAAGAAATTATGTTTTGTTTGTTATTTTAACTTTTGTTGTACGTATTACTTTCTTCCTAAATTTGGAATGCAAACACAATTGTTTTAATATCCACACACCCAATGATCGTGTACAACTTTGTACGCAACAACATGCAAAATTATGCATACGCATGGTACGTACGAATCTGTACGTAACTCAACGATTTTGTACGCAATTACAAACGATTGTCAGATTTTGTACACTATCATCTTGTAGGGGCGGTCGTCGTTCCCTCTTTTGCGAAACTTAACTAACGCGTTGGAAATTCCTCGGCGATTTTGTGAGAAAAAAATCCGAAAATTTGAAATCGGACAATATTTAGAGGGTCCGACCGAGCCCCGCTTAGGGGCCTACAGCCCCTTGCAGCAGTAGCAACTAATTTTGCAATTTTTTTAAAAAATATGTCTTCTAAGGTTAATCAGAGGGCCTGAATTTTAAGGAAAACGCTGTAACTTTTACGGTTTTCGAGATATCGGCATTTTAGGTGTAAAACTCAATCAAAATCAGCTTGACGCGAATTTTGGACTAAAAAATCGCCGATGTCTCAAAAATCGTAAAAGTTACAGCGTTTTCCTTAAAATTTAGGATCTTTGGGTCCTTCTTTAGCCAGATTGACCTTACAAAATATATTTTTAAAAAAATCTGCAACATTAGCTGCTTCTGCTGCAACGGGCAGTTAGGCCCCTAAGCGGGGCTCGGTCGGACCCTCTAAATATTGTCCGATTTCAAAATTTCTGATTAGCCCGTCCCGACACGTTTCTTTAGAAACGGCAGAAGCCGGGCTTATAGTCTGATGCCGCATGTTCGTTCGGGCGCACGTATGTTCGCCGACTTATCGTTCATAGAAAAACTTCAAATTTTGAGGATCAACTACTTTTTTAACGTACAATCACGTGCGGTGGCAACAATTTTCGATTTGTATCGCATGGTTGATTAATGAAAATTTGTCTGTTTTTGTTTTTTGAGGTTAGGGTTGGCCGCCGCGCGCACACTATTACCATCGCGGCGCGCTCAGGGACGGGCTCAGGTTAACGATTTTACTCGTAACAAATACATCTGCTATCGGGCACTTCTAGGGAGACTTGAGGAGAGGGCCGAAGGCCCCCGCAAACGCCGCCGGCAGGCAAGCTGGCCAAGTCCCCCTGTCAATCCGAGGTGCCGGTGGAGCGCAGCGGAACTGGCACCGAGGATGACGGAAGGGACGGGCCAGCTTGTTTTTTTTATCTCACCAAATCGCCGAGGAATTTCTAGCGCGTTTGTTAAGTTTCGCAAAAGTGAGAACGACGACCGCCCCTATTATATTGTAGCCAGACTGCATTTGTTATTGCAAGGAAAGCTGCAGAGCCGTAACAAGGCCTCTGCTTTGTAAAGGGGAAATTTGCGTTGGAAGCAGGGTCAAACACCTTTGTATTACGATTGTGCAATCAGCAACGTAATGCAAGTCTTCCAAAGCATTTGCCGGGTAAGAAAGTGGCAGTGTACGCAGTTACGCATGAAACCGACCGTACGTACGTTGCAGATGCACAATTTTAGTTGTGGTTGCGTTAAAAAATTGTACATAACATCTGAGCATGCAGGTGACAGTGTGAGATGATGGATGTACCCCCGCAGTGGATGTACCGGGGGTACATTTATCACGTGATGAATGCCGGCCCCCAAAAAATAAGGGGCCGGTCTGCCATGCGCCCCCCCCCCTCCCCCTTATTCGCAGCCAACTTCATTATTCACAAGTTATATTCGCAGTTCTCCGTAGACTTGTTCTGTCAAAACTACAAAAATCTAATTTTTAGGGAGGTACATTTATTCCGGGATAGATGCACCCCATCCTCCCCCTCCTCCCCTCCTAGGGGGGGGGGGGGGGGGGGGGCATCTATCCCGGGATAAATGTACAACTTCATTATTCTCACGTTATATTCGCAGTTCTCCGTAGACTTGTTCTGTCAAAACTACAAAAATCTAATTTTTAGGGAGGTACATTTATTCCGGGATAGATGCACCCCATCCTCCCCCTCCTCCCCTCCTAGGGGGGGGGGGGGGGGGGCATCTATCCCGGGATAAATGTACCCCTTATCGCGTTCCACAGTGGAGGGTTGCATTCATCCTGTGATAAATGTACCCCCGGGGGTACATCCGTCACCTCATACCAGCTAAGCGGGCCGTTACCTAAAAATTATTTTTGGAATATAAGGGCATTTTTAGGACCACCGAAAGCGGGCCCTCAACGCCCTTGAAGGTAGGCCCTTCGGGCGTAGCAGCTGAAAATGAAGATTTGGGGCCATTCAAATATCACGTAATCACAACGTAGACTGGGGAAGGGGGGGGGGTCCAGGCGCTGATTACCTCCTATGTTTTAACATGGGAAGGTTAGGTTAGGACGTGATCACGTGGGGATGAGGGGGGGGGCTTAGGGCCGCAATCATGATTACGTAATATTACGTATAAGGTTAGGTTTGGACGTCGTTACGGAGGGGGGGGGGGGGTATATTTTCAGGTTTGACGTCCAAAGCGCCTAACTTCAGAGCGTTGCGGGACCGCTTCCGGTGGTCTTAAAAAAAAATCCAAATTTTAAGAAACGGCACTCTCTGCGGGTGCGTCCAGCAACATTCGGAAAGTGAGGGGGAAAACACGTCTAAAATAGTCCGTATGTTACCAAATAAAAGTAGGTTAGGTATTAAGAGTGCTTAAGAGCTTTCTTCTGACATCGTTGGAGCAGCACACTTTTTGACGCTCAGAAATTGTTCCAGATTGGGTTGTAGTCCACAAGGGCGCCTGCCAGTAATTTCTGCTCGCACCATCACGTTGGTGGACGTAAACAAATCCACCGTCGTCTAGCGACAACTCGATGCATCTCAATAAAGTATGAGAACGAATAAATTGTTGTTAACCCTACCTTCCTTCCTTCCGGGAAATCATAAATCTAAAGTTTGAATTAGATACCAAATGCTGCTGAACAGAAGCTGTCTAGAGTCCGAAGATCATCTCGAAAACTTGGTCAGGAGACATTACTGAACTCGTCAGACCACGTTACACCAAGAGACAAGTCTTGAACGTTGCGGTCCCGTTAAGAAGTTGGTTTATAGGATTGCTGCCTTGCGCGAAATTTCCCCTGAGAGCTCGAATGCAAATTTGTCTATCTTTTTTGAGCTACGTGATAGTCCCGTTCTAAATTTCACCCTCAGACACTTTGTTTTACCCATATCTTCGGACTTACGCTCAGGGGCGAGTAATTGGACCCGCAATTTTTTTTTTTTTTAATTGACCATGAAAATAAAGCGTCTCTGAGAACGGTCCAGGAATGTTTGGTGATGTCCTAATTCCAAAAATCAGATCGCTGTTTGACACTACAAAAAAACACAACTCGAGGGCTGTGATCTACAGCCTCCCTTCCACATTTACAGATCACCGCTCGGCCTGCTACACCGCAAAGGTGAAAGTTGTCCTTTCGTTTCTTACGCCCGGTAGGACGGATAAGTGAAAAAGTGAAAAGAGCACCGCAAGAAAGAAGATCAGTAGCAGGGAGTGAAACCATAACGTAAAGTAACCAAGATTCCATGAAAAGCGGCAATTTCAGTTAAACGAAACCAATATTTAAACAAAAGTATTTTGAAATAAAAAACCAAAACAGAACATACTGACGAAAGTCCAAACGATCAAAACTACTACCGAAACAAAGTATCGGTATCGTTTCGTTATGTTTCACTATTCTACCAATTTCGTTTGATTGCAAGAAAGGCCACAGAGGTTCAGAGAGACCCCGTCACCAAAAGTAATAACTCAGCCATGTTTTATATTTTTTGATCATACATTCCTACCCTAGTAGCACCGACTCATCGCCGGAAACTTGCCATTGCGTCGCTCAGGCGACAGGCAAGACGCGCCCAGGCTAGCATCGCTCAAAAATCCACCTACGTGTTAACTGTGTGTTGTCGCCGTCAGTCAGCGCCTCGAATACACCTCACGATGTGCACGGCGACACTCGCCCAGACGACATTCGCCGTACAATTGCTCAGACAACAGTCGCTGGGCCGTCGGCGCTCCGAGAGCGCCAAGACCCCCTCAACAACGCCTCGGAATACCGTCGATCAGAACTGTCGAGCGACGAACGCTTGAGCGAGAGCAGCTGTTCGGACAGTGCTCCGATAGTGCCACGAACCTCACCGAAACGCGTCAAAATGCTGTCGATCAGAACACTCGGGGGCCCATCGCTCGAGCGAGAGTAGCTGTTTCGCCAGAGCTCGGCGAGAGCCGCGAGGCTCTCAGTAATTCTTTGAGATGTCGGTATTGATGAAAACTTTCTCCTTATTTCAGGTGTTTATTTTTATGACAAAAGATTCCTAAAAAGTTAACCGTTATCTTTTAAAATCTTCACGCTGTTAATGTAGGAGCATTTTTAAAAATTTCAACACTTAAAACTATATAAAAAATTGGACTGGACCAGGAAATTTAAAATTAATCGGGCCACACGTAGTTCTATTTTTCTTGGCATTTGTCTGTGGCCATGCACATACACTTTCACACCGTTAACAAAGTTTCCGAGATTGTTTTAAAGAAATAATAATAATTATAATAATAATAATAAACAAATACTTAAGGGAAAAGAATATACATATTTTTATATATTACTATTCAAGGCAACAAAAAAAAATTCAAGGCAAATAATACCTGATACATAGAAGTGTGATTAGTTTGTCCCTGCCGTCTCAATGCAACCTTTGAGGGAACACTCTTTATTGTGCACTGAGATAGCTTACAATTTTAACGTAAAAATCTCTGGCGTTTGGGCAAAGGGGCTTAAGTCCACAACGGGGCCATTTTGGGTTACTTTGATGAATTGTTTCTCTTTGCTATGACACATCCCAGACTATACGGAACACGTTTATCTCAGTTAATTACAGATATATTCAGGGTGCTCAAGGAGACGTAGGTCCACAGAGATTTGAGCAAAGAAACGTAAGTCCACCCAAAATAGGGCAGTGGAACGTAGGTCCACATGCTGAGTGGGCAAAGAAACGTGTGTCCAGAGTCTGACTGGGCAAGCGAACGTAAGTCCAAAACCTGACTTGGCAGAGGGACGTAAGTGTAACACCTGTTAGGGCAGAGCAACGTATGTCCACGACCCGTTTGGGCAGGGGGTGGCAACAGCGTCAAAGCGCCTGGTTCCATGCGGTAGCGAGCTGAAATTTTACGCAAATAGTTCGTATTATAACAATGAGGCCAGCTGTACTTTAGATCTGCAATTGAGATATTAGCACAGGTTATGTCTTGGAAGTTGCTAATATGCATCGATACATGAATTTTCACTTGTCCTTTCTGAATTATAAGGGCTGCAAATCTTGTCTACGATTCTGCGTTTTCACAGAGATTTGCCATATAGCACGAAGTATCGACCATTTTACGCAGTAAATATGAGTTAACTAGATGTAGAAGTATCCTACCGAATGTAAAACGTACTCCTCTATCGAATGAAACTAACCCGGAGCGAATCGGTTCATTAGTTTCGAAGATAATTTGAATATACTAGGGGTACGCTCCGTTTTTCTGCGCGTAATGTGGCGAGCGTAGCGTAGCATTTTTTAAAAAATCTATTGAGCTTCTCTGAGGCGCCTGCAAGTGCGAGGGTAGGCCGACCCGCTATGCACGCGCCCATGCAGGAGTCATAGTTGCCTACCTTGCGGGCGCCGTGAGGCAGGACGCAACGGGCGTCAAGTTGGCCAACTCAGTTGGGCCAACTGAGAATCAGCCGAGGCCGAGACCGACCGCGCTCCGTGACCGACCCCGCTTCATACAGCCACCCATTGAGGCCCGATCAGCCGAGGCCGTTGTCCGGCGGGTGTGCCTACCTCCCAGGGGCAATTTCAAGAAAATCGCTTATACGTGGCCCCATGGGCCCCCAATGGGACACGATCGATGCAGGCCGTTGTCCGACGGGTCTGCCTACCTTCCAGGGGCAATTTTAACAAAATCGATTATACGTGGCCTCATGGACCCATAGTTGGGCCCCGTCGACCCAAGTCGCTGTCCGGCGGGTCTGCCTACCTCCCAGGGGCAATTTTAACAAAATCGATTATACGTGGCCCCATGGGCCCCCAATGGGACACGATCGATGCAGGCCGTTGTCCGACGGGTCTGCCTACCTTCCAGGGGCAGTTTTAACAAAATCGATTATACGTGGCCCCATGGACCCCTGGTGGGGCCGCATCGACACAAGTCGCTGTCCTGCGGGTCTGCCTACCTCCCAGGGGCAATTTCAAGAAAATCGTTTATACGTGGCCCCATGGGCCCCCAATGGGACACGATCGATGCAGGCCGTTGTCCGGCGGGTCTGCCTACCTTCCAGGGGCAGTTTTAACAAAATCGATTTTACGTGGCCCCATGGACCCCTAGTGGGGCCGCATCGACACAAGTCGCTGTCCGGCGGGTCTGCCTACCTCCCAGGGGCAATTTCAAGAAAATCGTTTATACGTGGCCCCATGGGCCCCCAATGGGACACGGTCGATGCAGGCCGTTGTCCGACGGGTCTGCCTACCTTCCAGGGTCAATTTTAACAAAATCGATTGTACGTGGCCCCATGGGTCCCTAATGGGACACGATCGATGCAGGCCATTGTCCGACGGGTCTGCCTACCTTCCAGGGGCAATTTTAACAAAATCGATTATACGTGGCCCCATGGACCCATAGTTGGGCCCCGTCGACCCAAGTCGCTGTCCGGCGGGTCTGCCTACCTCCCAGGGGCAATTTCAAGAAAATAGTTTATACGTGGCCCCATGGGCCCCCAATGGGACACGGTCGATGCAGGCCGTTGTCCGACGGGTCTGCCTACCTTCCAGGGGCAATTTTAACAAAATCGATTGTACGTGGCCCCATGGGCCCCCAATGGGACACGATCGATGCAGGCCATTGTCCGACGGGTCTGCCTACCTTCCAGGGGCAATTTCAACAAAATCGATTATACGTGGCCCCATGGGCCTCCAATGGGACACGATCGATGCAGGCCGTTGTCCGACGGGTCTGCCTACCTTCCAGGGGCAATTTTAACAAAATCGATTATACGTGGCCCCATGGGCCCCCAATGGGACACGATCGATGCAGGCCGTTGTCCGGCGGGTCTGCCTACCTTCCAGGGGCAATTTTAACAAAATCGATTATACGTGGCCCCATGGACCCATAGTTGGGCCCCGTCGACCCAAGTCGCTGTCCGGCGGGTCTGCCTACCTTCCAGGGGCAATTTTAACAAAATCGATTATACGTGGCCCCATGGGCCCCCAATGGGACACGATCGATGCAGGCCGTTGTCCAACGGGTCTGCCTACCTTCCAGGGGCAGTTTTAACAAAATCGATTATACGTGGCCCCATGGACCCCTAGTGGGGCCGCATCGACACAAGTCGCTGTCCGGCGGGTCTGCCTACCTCCCAGGGGCAATTTCAAGAAAATCGTTTATACGTGGCCCCATGGGCCCCCAATGGGACACGATCGATGCAGGCCGTTGTCCGGCGGGTCTGCCTACCTTCCAGGGGCAGTTTTAACAAAATCGATTTTACGTGGCCACATAGACCCCTAGTGGGGCCGCATCGACACAAGTCGCTGTCCGGCGGGTCTGCCTACCTCCCAGGGGTAATTTCAAGAAAATCGTTTATACGTGGCCCCATGGGCCCCTAATGGGACACGGTCGATGCAGGCCGTTGTCCGACGGGTCTGCCTACCTTCCAGGGGCAATTTTAACAAAACCGTTTATACGTGGCCCTATGGGCCCCCAATGGGACACGGTCGATGCAGGCCGTTGTCCGACGGGTCTGCCTACCTTCCAGGGGCAATTTTAACAAAATCGATTATACGTGGCCCCATGGGCCCCCAATGGGACACGATCGATGCAGGCCGTTGTCCGGCGGGTCTGCCTACCTTCCAGGGGCAATTTTAACAAAATCGATTATACGTGGCCCCATAGACCCATAGTTGGGCCCCATCGACCCAAGTCGCTGTCCGACGGGTCTGCCTACCTTTTAGGGGCAATTTCAACAAAATCGATTATACGTGGCCCCATGGACCCAAAGTTGGGCCCCATCGACCCAAGTCGCTGTCCGACGGGTCTGCCTACCTTTCAGGGGCAATTTCAACAAAATCGTTTACACGTGGCCCTATTGGCCCCCAATTGGACACGATTATTGCAGGCCACTGTCCGACGGCTCTGCCTACCTCCCCATTTGTACTTTGGGCCATTTCCTGTCGGCTCAATAGTCCGACCACTGGCTCTGAGTGTGGCGACGGTTTAAAGTGTCGGCAACAATTTTGTGACCTACCCCTAAAGTTGGCAAAAATCTTTGGGTCTTGTGTTATTTTCTCCCATAGTGGCATCTTTTAGCGAGGTGACAAAATTGTTCCCGTTTGAGATTTGGACATTTTGGCACATTTCTAGTCGGTTCAATAATCCGACCACTGGCTCTAAGAGTGACTACGGTTTAAATTGTCGGCAACAATTTTATCACCTATCCCTGAAAGACTTGGTCAGCATGGCTTTGTTCGCTCTGAGCTGCATCTTGATGCTAGGCGCGGTAAAGCAGTAGAGTCTTTGAGGATTGCGTTGGGCATTACTACTTCAATTCAGCAAGGCACCACAGTGAACATTACCGTAGGTTTAGGTGCCGAACGTTTTGGAACTGCCTAACGTTAATGGAACAAGATTTGAAAGAAAATCTCTCAGCGCCTTTGAAAGAAATGCTACGATCCGTAAATACGAAAATTTCGTGGGGTTTCAAGGATACAAGCGCATCGTCATGCGGTTTGTTGATCCTGAGGCTGATGCCACTTACGCAAGGTACGCAATTTGCACAGAAATTTCAAGTTTCCTCTAACCATCCATTGTGGTTCTAAAAAAAAAAGACAACCAACCATAAAAATGAAATACTGTTACACCTCGTGAAATACTGCCAGGCCTGAACCGTGCAAATTCGCATTGGGCGGGACCTTATCACCTAAAACAGCTGCATTGTGCAATGCAGCTGAAACCGACCGGGAACATTTTTGTCACGTACCCCTGAACTTTGGACTTTGGCTGCCACAGATAGCATCTTGGCCGGGGAAAGGACTTTCAAGTCGTGTGACAAAAATCTTCCCAGGTGAAATTTCTAGTTTTCTTTGCATTTTCCAGCGGTTCTATGCTTCGTCTGTCGGCTGAAAGAGTGGCGTAGCTAAAATCGACCGGGAACATTTTTGTCACGTACCCCTGAACTTTGGACTTTGGCTGCCAGAGAATGCATTTTGGCCGGGGAAAGGACTTTCAAGTCGTGTGACAAAAATCTTCCCAGGTGAAATTTCTAGTTTTCTCTGCATTTTCTAGCGGTTTTATGCTTCGTCTGTCTCCTGAAGAAGTGGCGTAGCTGAAATTGAGAGTTCAGATTTTTGTCATTCCTCTGAACCTTGAACTTCGACCCCCAGCCAACTAAGACGCCAAATCAAAATTTTTAGTTTTCTCTGCATTTTCCAGCGGTTCAATGCTCTGTCTGTCGGCTGAAAGAGTGGCGAAGCTAAAATCGACCGGGAACATTTTTGTCACGTACCCCTGAACTTTAGACTTTGGCTGCCAGAGAGTGCATTTTGGCCAGGGGAGGCACTTTCAAGTCGTGTGACAAAAATCTTCCCAGGTGAAATTTTAGTTTTCTCTGCATTTTCCAGCGGTTCCATGCTCTGTCTGTCGGCTGAAAGAGTGGCGTAGCTAAAATCGACCGGGAACATTTTTGTCACGTACCCCTGAAGTTTGGACTTTGGCTGCAACACATTGCATCTTGGCCAGGGGAGGCACTTTCAAGTCGTGTGACAAAAATCTTCCCAGGTGAAATTTCTAGTTTTCTCTGCATTTTCCAGCGGTTCCATGCTCTGTCTGTCTGCTGAAAGAGTAACGTAGCTAAAATCGACCGGGAACATTTTTGTCACGTACCCCTGAACTTTGGACTTTGGCTGCCAGGGAATGCATTTTGGCCAGGGGAGGCACTTTCAAGTCGTGTGACAAAAATCTTCCCAGGTGAAATTTCCAGTTTTCTCTGCATTTTCTAGCGGTTCCATGCTTCGTCTGTCTGCTGAAAGAGTGGCGTAGCTAAAATCGACCGGGAACATTTTTGTCACGTACCCCTGAACTTATGACTTTGGCTGCCACAGATTGCATCTTGGCCGGGGAAAGGACTTTCAAGTCGTGTGACAAAAATCTTCCCAGGTGAAATTTCTAGTTTTCTCTGCATTTTCTAGCGGTTTTATGCTTCGTCTGTCTCCTGAAGAAGTGGCGTAGCTGAAATTGAGAGTTAAGATTTTTGTCATTCTTCTGAACCTTGAACTTTGACCCCCAGCCAACTAAGACGCTAAATCAAAATTTTTAGTTTTCTCTGCATTTTCCAGCGGTTCCATGCTCTGTCTGTCGGCTGAAAGAGTGGCGAAGCTAAAATCGACCGGGAACATTTTTGTCACGTACCCCTGAACTTTGGACTTTGGCTGCCACAGATAGCATTTTGGCCGGGGAGGCACTTTCAAGGCGTGTGACAAAAATCTTCCCAGGTGAAATTTTAGTTTTCTCTGCATTTTCCAGCGGTTCCATGCTCTGTCTGTCGGCTGAAAGAGTGGCGAAGCTAAAATCGACCGGGAACATTTTTGTCACGTACCCCTGAACTTTGGACTTTGGCTGCCACAGATAGCATCTTGGCCGGGGAAAGGACTTTCAAGTCGTGTGACAAAAATCTTCCCAGGTGAAATTTCTAGTTTTCTCTGCATTTTCTAGCGGTTTTATGCTTCGTTTGTCTCCTGAAGAAGTGGCGTAGCTGAAATTGAGAGTTCAGATTTTTGTCATTCCTCTGAACCTTGAACTTCGACCCCCAGCCAACTAAGGCGCTTATTCAAAATTTTTAGTTTTCTCTGCATTTTCTAGCGGTTCCATGCTCCGTCTGTCAGCTTAAAGAGTGGCGTAGCTAAAATCGACCGGGAACATTTTTGTCACGTACCCCTGAACTTTAGACTTTGGCTGCCAGAGAGTGCATTTTGGCCAGGAGAGGCACTTTCAAGTCGTGTGACAAAAATCTTCCCAGGTGAAATTTCTAGTTTTCTCTGCAATTTCCAGCGGTTCCATGCTCTGTCTGTCGGCTGAAAGAGTGGCGTAGCTAAAATCGACCGGGAACATTTTTGTCACGTACCCCTGAAGTTTGGACTTTGGCTGCAACACATTGCATCTTGGCCAGGGGAGGCACTTTCAAGTCGTGTGACAAAAATCTTCCCAGGTGAAATTTCTAGTTTTCTCTGCATTTTCTAGCGGTTCTATGCTTCGTTTGTCTCCTGAAGAAGTGGCGTAGCTGAAATTGAGAGTTCAGATTTTTGTCATTCCTCTGAACCTTGAACTTCGACCCCCAGCCAACTAAGGCGCTAATTCAAAATTTCTAGTTTTCTCTGCATTTTCCAGCGGTTCGATGCTTCGTCTGTCTGCTGAAAGAGTGGCGTAGCTAAAATCGACCGGGAACATTTTTGTCACGTACCCCTGAACTTTGGACTTTGGCTGCCACAGATAGCATCTTGGCCGGGGAAAGGACTTTCAAGTCGTGTGACAAAAATCTTCCCAGGTGAAATTTCTAGTTTTTTCTGCATTTTCTAGCGGTTTTATGCTTTGTCTGTCTCCTGAAGAAGTGGCGTAGCTGAAATTGAGAGTTCAGATTTTTGTCATTCCTCTGAACCTTGAACTTCGACCCCCAGCCAACTAAGACGCCAAATCAAAATTTTTAGTTTTCTCTGCATTTTCCAGCGGTTCTATGCTCTGTCTGTCGGCTGAAAGAGTGGCGAAGCTAAAATCGACCGGGAACATTTTTGTCACGTACCCCTGAACTTTGGACTTTGGCTGCAACACATTGCATCTTGGCCAGGGGAGGCACTTTCAAGTCGTGTGACAAAAATCTTCCCAGGTGAAATTTCTAGTTTTCTCTGCATTTTCCAGCGGTTCCATGCTCTGTCTGTCTGCTGAAAGAGTTACGTAGCTAAAATCGACCGGGAACATTTTTGTCACGTACCCCTGAACTTTGGACTTTGGCTGCCAGAGAATGCATTTTGGCCGGGGCAAGGACTTTCAAGTCGTGTGACAAAAATCTTCCCAGGTGAAATTTCTAGTTTTCTCTGCATTTTCTAGCGGTTTTATGCTTCGTCTGTCTCCTGAACAAAGTGGCGTAGCTGAAATTGAGAGTTCAGATTTTGTCATTCCTCTGAACCTTGAACTTCGACCCCCAGCCAACTAAGACGCCAAATCAAAATTTTTAGTTTTCTCTGCATTTTCCAGCGGTTTCATGCTCTGTCTGTCGGCTGAAAAAAGTGGCGTAGCTAAAATCGACCGGGAACATTTTTGTCACGTACCCCTGAACTTTGACTTTGGCTGCCAGAGAGTGCATTTTGGCCAGGAGAGGCACTTTCAAGTCGTGTGACAAAAATCTTCCCAGGTGAAATTTTTAGTTTTCTCTGCATTTTCCAGCGGTTCCATGCTCTGTCTGTCTGCTGAAAGAGTGGCGTAGCTAAAATCGACCGGGAACATTTTTGTCACGTACCCCTGAACTTTGGACTTTGGCTGCCACAGATAGCATCTTGGCCGGGGAAAGGACTTTCAAGTCGTGTGACAAAAATCTTCCCAGGTGAAATTTCTAGTTTTCTCTGCATTTTCTAGCGGTTTTATGCTTCGTCTGTCTCGTGAAGAAGTGGCGTAGCTGAAATTGAGAGTTAAGATTTTTGTCATTCTTCTGAACCTTGAACTTCGACCCCCAGCCAACTAAGGCGCTAATTCAAAATTTCTAGTTTTCTCTGCATTTTCCAGCGGTTCTATGCTTGGTCTGTCTGCTGAAAGAGTGGCGTAGCTAAAATCGACCGGGAACATTTTTGTCACGTACCCCTGAACTTTGGACTTTGGCTGCCAGAGAATGCATTTTGGCCAGGGGAGGCACTTTCAAGTCGTGTGACAAAAATCTTCCCAGGTGAATTTTTTAGTTTTCTCTGCATTTTCCAGCGGTTCCATGCTCTGTCTGTCGGCTGAAAGAGTGGCGAAGCTAAAATCGACCGGGAACATTTTTGTCACGTACCCCTGAACTTTGGACTTTGGCTGCCACAGATAGCATTTTGGCCGGGGAAAGGACTTTCAAGTCGTGTGACAAAAATCTTCCCAGGTGAAATTTCTAGTTTTCTCTGCATTTTCTAGCGGTTTTATGCTTCGTCTGTCTCCTGAAGAAGTGGCGTAGCTGAAATTGAGAGTTCAGATTTTTGTCATTCCTCTGAACCTTGAACTTCGACCCCCAGCCAACTAAGGCGCTTATTCAAAATTTTTAGTTTTCTCTGCATTTTCTAGCGGTTCCATGCTCCGTCTGTCAGCTGAAAGAGTGGCGTAGCTAAAATCGACCGGGAACATTTTTGTCACGTACCCCTGAACTTTAGACTTTGGCTGCCAGAGAGTGCATTTTGGCCAGGAGAGGCACTTTCAAGTCGTGTGACAAAAATCTTCCCAGGTGAAATTTTAGTTTTCTCTGCATTTTCCAGCGGTTCCATGCTCTGTCTGTCGGCTAAAAGAGTGGCGAAACTAAAATCGACCGGGAACATTTTTGTCACGTACCCCTGAACTTTGGACTTTGGCTGCCACAGATGGCATCTTGGCCACGGGAGGCACTTTCAAGTCGTGTGACAAAAATCTTCCCAGGTGAAATTTCTAAGTTTCCCCTGCATTTTATAGCGGTTCTATGCTTCGTTTGTCTCCTGAAGAAGTGGCGTAGCTGAAATTGAGCGTTAAGATTTTTGTCATTCCTCTGAACCTTGAACTTCGACACCCCGCCAACTAAGGCGCTAATTCAAAATTTCTAGTTTTCTCTGCATTTTCCAGCGGTTCGATGCTTCGTCTGTCTGCTGAAAGAGTGGCGTAGCTAAAATCGACAAGGGAACATTTTTGTCACGTACCCCTGAACTTTGGACTTTGGCTGCCACAGATAGCATCTTGGCCGGGGAAAGGACTTTCAAGTCGTGTGACAAAAATCTTCCCAGGTGAAATTTTTAGTTTTTTCTGCATTTTCTAGCGGTTTTATGCTTCGTCTGTCTCCTGAAGAAGTGGAGTAGCTGAAATTGAGAGTTCAGATTTTTGTCATTCCTCTGAACCTTGAACTTCGACCCCCCGCCAACTAAGGCGCTAATTCAAAATTTCTAGTTTTCTCTGCATTTTCCAGCGGTTCCATGCTCTGTCTGTGCGCTAAAAGAGTGGCGAAGCTAAAATCGACCGGGAACATTTTTGTCACGTACCCCTGAACTTTGGACTTTGGCTGCCACAGATAGCATTTTGGCCGGGGAGGCACTTTCAAGGCGTGTGACAAAAATCTTCCCAGGTGAAATTTTTAGTTTTCTCTGCATTTTCCAGCGGTTCTATGCTTCGTCTGTCTGCTGAAAGAGTGGCGTAGCTAAAATCGACCGGGAACATTTTTTGTCACGTACCCCTGAACTTTGGACTTTGGCTGCCAGCGAATGCATTTTGGCCAGGGGAGGCACTTTCAAGTCGTGTGACAAAAATCTTCCCAGGTGAAATTTTTAGTTTTCTCTGCATTTTCCAGCGGTTCAATGCTCTGTCTGTCGGCTGAAAGAGTGGCGAAGCTAAAATCGACCGGGAACATTTTTGTCACGTACCCCTGAACTTTGGACTTTGGCTGCCACAGATAGCATTTTGGCCGGGGAAAGGACTTTCAAGTCGTGTGACAAAAATCTTCCCAGGTGAAATTTCTAGTTTTCTCTGCATTTTCTAGCGGTTTTATGCTTCGTCTGTCTCCTGAAGAAGTGGCGTAGCTGAAATTGAGAGTTCAGATTTTTGTCATTCCTCTGAACCTTGAACTTCGACCCCCAGCCAACTAAGGCGCTTAATCAAAATTTTTAGTTTTCTGCATTTTGTAGCGGTTCAATGCTCCGTTTGTCAGCTGAAAGAGTGGCGTAGCTAAAATCGACCGGGAACATTTTTGTCACGTACCCCTGAACTTTAGACTTTGGCTGCCAGAGAGTGCATTTTGGCCAGGAGAGGCACTTTCAAGTCGTGTGACAAAAATCTTCCCAGGTGAAATTTTTAGTTTTCTCTGCATTTTCCAGCGGTTCCATGCTCTGTCTGTCGGCTGAAAGAGTAGCGAAGCTAAAATCGACCGGGAACATTTTTGTCACGTAACCCTGAAGTTTGGACTTTGGCTGCAACACATTGCATCTTGGCCAGGGGAGGCACTTTCAAGTCGTGTGACAAAAATCTTCCCAGGTGAAATTTCTAAGTTTCCCTGCATTTTATAGCGGTTCTATGCTTCGTTTGTCTCCTGAAGAAGTGGCGTAGCTGAAATTGAGCGTTAAGATTTTTGTCATTCCTCTGAACCTTGAACTTCGACACCCCGCCAACTAAGGCGCTAATTCAAAATTTCTAGTTTTCTCTGCATTTTCCAGCGGTTCGATGCTTCGTCTGTCTGCTGAAAGAGTGGCGTAGCTAAAATCGACAAGGAACATTTTTGTCACGTACCCCTGAACTTTGGACTTTGGCTGCCACAGATAGCATCTTGGCCGGGGAAAGGACTTTCAAGTCGTGTGACAAAAATCTTCCCAGGTGAAATTTTAGTTTTTCTGCATTTTCTAGCGGTTTTATGCTTCGTCTGTCTCCTGAAGAAGTGGCGTAGCTGAAATTGAGAGTTCAGATTTTTGTCATTCCTCTGAACCTTGAACTTCGACCCCCAGCCAACTAAGGCGCTAATTCAAAATTTCTAGTTTTCTCTGCATTTTCCAGCGGTTCCATGCTCTGTCTGTGCGCTAAAAGAGTGGCGAAGCTAAAATCGACCGGGAACATTTTTGTCACGTACCCCTGAACTTTGGACTTTGGCTGCCACAGATAGCATTTTGGCCGGGGAGGCACTTTCAAGTCGTGTGACAAAAATCTTCCCAGGTGAAATTTCTAGTTTTCTCTGCATTTTCCAGCGGTTCCATGCTTCGTCTGTCTGATGAAAGAGTAGCGTAGCTAAAATCGACCGGGAACATTTTTGTCACGTACCCCTGAACTTTGGACTTTGGCTGCCAGAGAATGCATTTTGGCCAGGGGAGGCACTTTCAAGTCGTGTGACAAAAATCTTCCCAGGTGAAATTTTCAGTTTTCTCTGCATTTTCTAGCGGTTCCATGCTTCGTCTGTCTGCTGAAAGAGTGGCGTAGCTAAAATCGACCGGGAACATTTTTGTCACGTACCCCTGAACTTTGGACTTTGGCTGCCACAGATTGCATCTTGGCCAGGGAAAGGACTTTCAAGTCGTGTGACAAAAATCTTCCCAGGTGAAAATTCTAGTTTTCTCTGCATTTTCCAGCGGTTCTACGCTCCGTTTGTCCTCTTAAAGAGTGGCGTAGCTAAAATCGACCGGGAACATTTTTGTCACGTACCCCTGAACATTGGACTTCGCCTGCCAGAGATTGCAATTTGGCCAGGGGAGGCACTTTCAAGTCGTGTGACAAAGATCTTCCCGGTTGAAAATTCGAGTTTTCTCTGCATTTTCTAGCGGTTCTATGCTTCGTCTGTCTGCTGAAGAAGTGGCGTAGCTGAAATTGAGAGTTAAGATTTTTGTCATTCCTCTGAAACGTGAACTTTGACCCCCAGCCAAGTAAGGCGCGATTCCAAAATTTCTAGTTTTTTCTGCATTTTCCAGCGGTTTCGTGCTCTGTCTGTCTGCTGAAAGAGTGGCGGAGCTTATATCGACCGGGAACATTTTTGTCACGTACCCCTGAACTTTGGACTTTGGTTGCATTTTGGCCAGGGGAGGCACTTTCAAGTCGTGTGACAAAAATCTTCCGAGGTGAAATTTCGAGGGGGATGAAAGGTATATTCACAATGATTTGCAGGCGGAACGGCTTCAAAAACCATGAAATGTTTATTTTTACAATCTTAATAAAAAAAAATATAACTATCTTTTTAGATAATATATAGGGTGAATAACGTAATAAAGCAAAGGAAAGTAATAAATGACAGTTACTCATGGATGCACGAAATAGGGGGGGGGGCATGGTTCCCCTTCACCCCAGATTCTCTTTCGGCCCCATGGGGTCTCTAAATCGGCCATCGTGATGTAGGAGCTGTAAAAAAGAGTGGACAAAACATTGTTTTAGAGGAGGTGCGTGGTTGTCAACATACTCTTTAGTCCATGCTACAGATGAAGTGGCTAACGTTCTGCTTTCTTGTACGACTGCAATTCCCAGTAGATCTTACGAATCGCGAACTCCGCGAGACCTTGTTGGATTCCGGACCTCGATGGTTCTGGGAGACTTTCGCGATATCGCGGAAAGCGACGCGGGTGTGTCGTAATTTAATGCTGGATCCTGGACCCAGGGGATGGCAACACAGTAAAAATTGCCTGAAGCGATGCTGGCCACTTCCATATGGGCCGTAATGTGTCCATCGCCTTTCCTTAGCATGCCCAAACCAGACGGTGCACAGTTGCAGTGCTTTTTTTTTTAACTGTAGTACTTATGTGGTGTACTAGGCGACTTGTCGACGCCGCGAAATACACATACGAACTAAAAGAATGGGGGTTAAGTTTGCGATTTTGTTAATTTTGCACTTTATTTAGGAGACAATTCGGTAAGTTTCGAACAGAAAGGCAGAACGTTCTACGCTGACAAATTTATAAGATGCTATGTGTTACACTACATCCTAAATGGGCCAAGCCTGTAGATTTTACAAAGATATGGAGAAGAAATGTACTGATCCGAAAAAATAGAAAAGAAAGGGTGCGGCCAGCTACGCTTTACCAGTCATCACAACTCTGCCATCCCTTGCCGGACCGCACCCCACGTTGTTAAGGCTATTTTATAAATTTAATGCGCCAACGTTAACCAGTTACGTTTGGGATGTTAATGGTACTCGCTAAATGTATTGCAGTTTTGAAAACTTAACGCGCTTAAGTTTCATTACCGCATTAACGCCGTTAACGTTAACATTTTTTAACATATTAGGGGCATTTCAGTGTGCATTCCATGCAGACATAAGTAAAGGTGAGCCGCGAAAAAAGTATTAGTGGTAATGAGAGCGTTTCTGGAAGAATTCCCAAATGAAGATTTTTTCAAGAAGTCAGTCATAGAACTAGCTTACACCTACAACTTATTGGTGTGCAAATGACGCTTCGGTAAACATGAACGGCGCCAATGCGTGAACAAATTTATTTAACGTAACGCCGTGAAACCGTAACTTTAACGACCCTGACAGCAACGCGGGATCTCCAAAGCTCTACGTTATCCAGCATTGCAGAAGTTGCCCTTGTAGTTCCTGCGGTACGCATAAAAAACTACGTTATTCGCCCAGTTAGGTGGTTCCATGTCGCTGTTATACTTCCCGATAGGTTTTAGAACCAAATCAGTTGGAACCGTCTGGTTTGGGCATGCTAAGGAAAGGCGATGGACACATTACGGCCCATATGGAAGTGGCCAGCATCGCTTCAGGCAATTTTTACTGTGTTGCCATCCCCTGGGTCCAGGATCCAGCATTAAATTACGACACACCCGCGTCGCTTTCCGCGATATCGCGAAA
Source organism: Odontothrips loti (assembly GCA_038380765.1). Lineage (NCBI taxonomy): Eukaryota > Metazoa > Arthropoda > Insecta > Thysanoptera > Thripidae > Odontothrips > Odontothrips loti. Next base: position 5,474,896 of record CM076243.1, read on the forward strand.
GTCTCCCAGAACCATCGAGGTCCGGAATCCAACAAGGTCTCGCGTAGTTCGCGATTCGTAAGATCTACTGGGAATTGCAGTCGTACAAGAAAGCAGAACGTTAGCCACTTCATCTGTAGCATGCACTAAAGAGTATGTTGACAACCACGCACCTCCTCTAAAACAATGTTTTGTCCACTCTTTTTTACAGCTCCTACATCACGATGGCCGATTTAGAGACCCCATGGGGCCGAAAGAGAATCTGGGCTGAAGGGGAACCATGCCCCCCCCCCCCTACCTATTTCGTGCATCCATGAGTAACTATCATTTATTACTTTCCTTTTGTTTATTACGTTATTCACCCTATATATTATCTAAAAAGATAGTTATATTTTTTTTTATTAAGATTGTAAAAATAAACATTTCATGGTTTTTGAAGCCGTTCCGCCTGCAAATCATTGTGAATATACCTTTCATCCCCCTCGAAATTTCACCTCGGAAGATTTTTGTCACACGACTTGAAAGTGCCTCCCCTGGCCAAAATGCAACCAAAGTCCAAAGTTCAGGGGTACGTGACAAAAATGTTCCCGGTCGATATAAGCTCCGCCACTCTTTCAGCAGACAGACAGAGCACGAAACCGCTGGAAAATGCAGAAAAAACTAGAAATTTTGGAATCGCGCCTTACTTGGCTGGGGGTCAAAGTTCACGTTTCAGAGGAATGACAAAAATCTTAACTCTCAATTTCAGCTACGCCACTTCTTCAGCAGACAGACGAAGCATAGAACCGCTAGAAAATGCAGAGAAAACTCGAATTTTCAACCGGGAAGATTTCTGTCACACGAATTGAAAGTGCCTCCCCTGGCCAAATTGCAATCTCTGGCAGGCGAAGTCCAATGTTCAGGGGTACGTGACAAAAATGTTCCCGGTCGATTTTAGCTACGCCACTCTTTAAGAGGACAAACGGAGCGTAGAACCGCTGGAAAATGCAGAGAAAACTAGAATTTTCACCTGGGAAGATTTTTGTCACACGACTTGAAAGTCCTTTCCCTGGCCAAGATGCAATCTGTGGCAGCCAAAGTCCAAAGTTCAGGGGTACGTGACAAAAATGTTCCCGGTCGATTTTAGCTACGCTACTCTTTCATCAGACAGACGAAGCATGGAACCGCTGGAAAATGCAGAGAAACCTAAAAATTTCACCTGGGAAGATTTTTGTCACACGCCTTGAAAGTGCCTCCCCGGCCAAAATGCTATCTGTGGCAGCCAAAGTCCAAAGTTCAGGGGTACGTGACAAAAATGTTCCCGGTCGATTTTAGCTTCGCCACTCTTTCAGCGCACAGACAGAGCATGGAACCGCTGGAAAATGCAGAGAAAACTAAAAATTTTGATTTGGCGTCTTAGTTGGCTGGGGGTCGAAGTTCAAGGTTCAGAGGAATGACAAAAATCTGAACTCTCAATTTCAGCTACGCAACTTCTTCAGGAGACAGACGAAGCATTAAACCGCTAGAAAATGCAGAAAAAAACTAGAAATTTCATTTGGGAAGATTTTTGTCACACGACTTGAATGTCCTTTCCCCGGCCAAAATGCATTCCCTGGCAGCCAAAGTCCGAAGTTCAGGGGTACGTGACAAAAATGTTCCCGGTCGATTTTAGCTACGTTACTCTTTCAGCAGACAAACAGAGCATGGAACCGCTGGAAAATGCAGGAAACTTAGAAATTTCACCTGGGAAGATTTTTGTCACACGACTTGAAAGTGCCTCCCCTGGCCAAGATGCCATCTGTGGCAGCCAAAGTCCAAAGTTCAGGGGTACGTGACAAAAATGTTCCCGGTCGATTTTAGCTACGCCACTCTTTAAGAGGACAAACGGAGCGTAGAACCGCTGGAAAATGCAGAGAAAACTAGAATTTTCACCTGGGAAGATTTTTGTCACACGACTTCAAAGTCCTTTCCCTGGCCAAGATGCAATCTGTAGCAGCCAAAGTCCAAAGTTCAGGGGTACGTGACAAAAATGTTTCCGGTCGATTTTAGCTACGCCACTCTTTCAGCTGACAGACGAAGCATGGAACCGCTGGAAAATGCAGAGAAAACTAGAAATTTTGAATTAGCGCCTTAGTTGGCTGGGGGTCGAAGTTCAAGGTTCAGAAGAATGACAAAAATCTTAACTCTCAATTTCAGCTACGCCACTTCTTCAGGAGACAGACTAAGCATGAAACCGCTAGAAAATGCAGAGAAAACTGAAATTTCACATGGGAAGATTTTTGTCACACGACTTGAAAGTGCCTCCCCTGGCCAAAATGCATTTCCTGGCAGGCAAAGTCCAATGTTCAGGGGTACGTGACAAAAATGTTTTCGGTCGATTTTAGCTACGTTACTCTTTCAGCAGACAAACAGAGCATGGAACCGCTGGAAAATGCAGAGAAAACTAGAAATTTCACCTGGGAAGATTTTTGTCACACGACTTGAAAGTGCCTCCCCTGGCCAAGATGCAATGTGTTGCAGCCAAAGTCCAAACTTCAGGGGTACGTGACAAAAATGTTCCCGGTCGATTTTAGCTACGCCACTCTTTCAGCCGACAGACAGAGCATGGAACCCCTGGAAAATGCAGAGAAAACTAAAAATTTCACCTGGGAAGATTTTTGTCACACGACTTGAAAGTGCCTCTCCTGGCCAAAATGCACTCTCTGGCAGCCAAAGTCTAAAGTTCAGGGGTACGTGACAAAAATGTTCCCGGTCGATTTTAGCTTTGCCATTTTTCAGCCGACAGACACAGCATGGAGCCGCTGGAAAATGCAGAGAAAACTAAAAATTTTGATTTGGCGTCTTAGTTGGCTGGGGGTCGAAGTTCAAGGTTCAGAGGAATGACAAAAATCTGAACTCTCAATTTCAGCTACGCCACTTCTTTAGGAGCCAGACGAAGCATAAAACCGCTAGAAAATGCAGAAAAAACTAGAAATTTCACCTGGGAAGATTTTTGTCACACGACTTGAAAGTCCTTTCCCCGGCCAAGATGCTATCTGTGGCAGCCAAAGTCCAAAGTTCAGGGGTACGTGACAAAAATGTTCCCGGTCGATTTTAGCTACGCCACTCTTTCATCAGACAGACGAAGCATGGAACCGCTGGAAAAGGCAGAGAAAACTAGAAATTTTGAATTAGCGCCTTAGTTGGCGGGGGGTCGAAGTTCAAGGTTCAGAGGAATGACAAAAATCTTAACTCTCAATTTCAGCTACGCCACTTCTTCAGGAGACAAACGAAGCATAGAACCGCTATAAAATGCAGGAAACTTAGAAATTTCACCTGGGAAGATTTTTGTCACACGACTTGAAAGTGCCTCCCCTGGCCAAGATGCAGTGTGTTGCAGCCAAAGTCCAAACTTCAGGGGTACGTGACAAAAATGTTCCCGGTCGATTTTAGCTACGCCACTCTTTCAGCCGACAGACAGAGCATGGAACCGCTGGAAATTGCAGAGAAAACTAGAAATTTCACCTGGGAAGATTTTTGTCACACGACTTGAAAGTGCCTCTCCTGGCCAAAATGCACTCTCTGGCAGCCAAAGTCTAAAGTTCAGGGGTACGTGACAAAAATGTTCCCGGTCGATTTTAGCTACGCCACTCTTTCAGCTGACAGACGGAGCATGGAACCGCTGGAAAATGCAGAGAAAACTAAAAATTTCACCTGCGAAGATTTTTGTCACACGCCTTGAAAGTGCCTCCCCGTCCAAAATGCTATCTGTGGCAGCCAAAGTCCAAAGTTCAGGGGTACGTGACAAAAATGTTCCCGGTCGATTTTAGCTACGCCACTCTTTCAGCCGACAGACAGAGCATGGAACCGCTGGAAAATGCAGAGAAAACTAAAAATTTTGATTTGGCGTCTTAGTTGGCTGGGGGTCAAAGTTCAAGGTTCAGAAGAATGACAAAAATCTTAACTCTCAATTTCAGCTACGCCACTTCTTCAGGAGACAGACGAAGCATAAAACCGCTAGAAAATGCAGAGAAAACTAGAAATTTCACCTGGGAAGATTTTTGTCACACGACTTGAAAGTCCTTTCCCCGGCCAAGATGCAATCTGTGGCAGCCAAAGTCATAAGTTCAGGGGTACGTGACAAAAATGTTCCCGGTCGATTTTAGCTACGCCACTCTTTCAGCAGACAGACTAAGCATGGAACCGCTAGAAAATGCAGAGAAAACTGGAAATTTCACCTGGGAAGATTTTTGTCACACGACTTGAAAGTGCCTCCCCTGGCCAAAATGCATTCCCTGGCAGCCAAAGTCCAAAGTTCAGGGGTACGTGACAAAAATGTTCCCGGTCGATTTTAGCTACGCCACTCTTTCAGCAGACAGACAGAGCATGGAACCGCAGGAAAATGCAAAGAAAACTAGAAATTTCACCTGGGAAGATTTTTGTCAACACGACTTGAAAGTGCCTCCCCTGGCCAAGATGCAATGTGTTGCAGCCAAAGTCCAAACTTCAGGGGTACGTGACAAAAATGTTCCCGGTCGATTTTAGCTACGCCACTCTTTCAGCAGACAGACAGAGCATGGAACCGCTGGAAAATGCAGAGAAAACTAGAAATTTCACCTGGGAAGATTTTTGTCACACGACTTGAAAGTGCCTCTCCTGGCCAAAATGCACTCTCTGGCAGCCAAAGTCTAAAGTTCAGGGGTACGTGACAAAAATGTTCCCGGTCGATTTTAGCTACGCCATTTTTTCAGCCGACAGACACAGCATGGAGCCGCTGGAAAATGCAGAGAAAACTAAAAATTTTGATTTGGCGTCTTAGTTGGCTGGGGGTCGAAGTTCAAGGTTCAGAGGAATGACAAAAATCTGAACTCTCAATTTCAGCTACGCCACTTCTTCAGGAGACAGACGAAGCATAAAACCGCTAGAAAATGCAGAAAAACTAGAAATTTCACCTAGGAAGATTTTTGTCACACTACTTGAAAGTCCTTTCCCCGGCCAAGATGCTATCTGTGGCAGCCAAAGTCCAAAGTTCAGGGGTACGTGACAAAAATGTTCCCGGTCGATTTTAGCTACGCCACTCTTTCAGCAGACAGACGAAGCATCGAACCGCTGGAAAATGCAGAGAAAACTAGAAATTTTGAATTAGCGCCTTAGTTGGCTGGGGGTCGAAGTTCAAGGTTTAGAGGAATGACAAAAATCTAAACTCTCAATTTCAGCTACGCCACTTCTTCAGGAGACAAACGAAGCATAGAACCGCTAGAAAATGCAGAGAAAACTAGAAATTTCACCTGGGAAGATTTTTGTCACACGACTTGAAAGTGCCTCCCCTGGCCAAGATGCAATGTGTTGCAGCCAAAGTCCAAACTTCAGGGGTACGTGACAAAAATGTTCCCGGTCGATTTTAGCTACGCCACTCTTTCAGCCGACAGACAGAGCATGGAACCGCTGGAAATTGCAGAGAAAACTAGAAATTTCACCTGGGAAGATTTTTGTCACACGACTTGAAAGTGCCTCTCCTGGCCAAAATGCACTCTCTGGCAGCCAAAGTCTAAAGTTCAGGGGTACGTGACAAAAATGTTCCCGGTCGATTTTAGCTACGCCACTCTTTTAGCTGACAGACGGAGCATGGAACCGCTAGAAAATGCAGAGAAAACTAAAAATTTTGAATAAGCGCCTTAGTTGGCTGGGGGTCGAAGTTCAAGGTTCAGAGGAATGACAAAAATCTGAACTCTCAATTTCAGCTACGCCACTTCTTCAGGAGACAAACGAAGCATTAAACCGCTAGAAAATGCAGAGAAAACTAGAAATTTCACCTGGGAAGATTTTTGTCACACGACTTGAAAGTCCTTTCCCCGGCCAAATTGCTATCTGTGGCAGCCAAAGTCCAAAGTTCAGGGGTACGTGACAAAAATGTTCCCGGTCGATTTTAGCTTCGCCACTCTTTCAGCCGACAGACAAAGCATGGAACCGCTGGAAAATGCAGAGAAAACTAAAAAATTCACCTGCAAAGATTTTTGTCACACGCCTTGAAAGTGCCTCCCCGTCCAAAATGCTATCTGTGGCAGCCAAAGTCCAAAGTTCAGGGGTACGTGACAAAAATGTTCCCGGTCGATTTTAGCTTCGCCACTCTTTCAGCCGACAGACAGAGCATGGAACCGCTGGAAAATGCAGAGAAAACTAAAAATTTTGAATTAGCGCTTAGTTGGCTGGGGGTCAAAGTTCAAGGTTCAGAAGAATGACAAAAATCTTAACTCTCAATTTCAGCTACGCCACTTCTTCAGGAGACAGACGAAGCATAAAACCGCTAGAAAATGCAGAGAAAACTAGAAATTTCACCTGGGAAGATTTTGTCACACGACTTGAAAGTCCTTTCCCCGGCCAAGATGCAATCTGTGGCAGCCAAAGTCATAAGTTCAGGGGTACGTGACAAAAATGTTCCCGGTCGATTTTAGCTTCGCCACTCTTTCAGCCGACAGACAGAGCATGGAACCCCTGGAAAATGCAGAGAAAACTAAAAATTTCACCTGGGAAGATTTTTGTCACACGACTTGAAAGTGCCTCTCCTGGCCAAAATGCACTCTCTGGCAGCCAAAGTCTAAAGTTCAGGGGTACGTGACAAAAATGTTCCCGGTCGATTTTAGCTTCGCCACTCTTTCAGCCGACAGACAGAGCATGGAACCGCTGGAAAATGCAGAGAAAACTAAAAATTTCACCTGGGAAGATTTTTGTCACACGACTTGAAAGTGCCTCTCCCTGGCCAAAATGCACTCTCTGGCAGCCAAAGTCCAAAGTTCAGGGGTACGTGACAAAAATGTTCCCGGTCGATTTTAGCTTCGCCACTTTTTCAGCCGACAGACAGAGCATGGAACCGCTGGAAAATGCAGAGAAAACTAAAAATTTTGATTTGGCGTCTTAGTTGGCTGGGGGTCGAAGTTCAAGGTTCAGAGGAATGACAAAATTCTGAACTCTCAATTTCAGCTACGCCACTTCTTCAGGAGACAGACGAAGCATAAAACCGCTAGAAAATGAAGAAAAAACTAGAAATTTCACCTGGGAAGATTTTTGTCACACGACTTGAAAGTCCTTTCCCCTGGCCAAAATGCATTCTCTGGCAGCCAAAGTCCAAAGTTCAGGGGTACGTGACAAAAATGTTCCCGGTCGATTTTAGCTACGCCACTCTTTCAGCCGACAGACAGAGCATGGAACCGCTGGAAAATGCAGAGAAAACTAAAAATTTTGAATAAGCGCCTTAGTTGGCTGGGGGTCGAAGTTCAAGGTTCAGAGGAATGACAAAATTCTGAACTCTCAATTTCAGCTACGCCACTTCTTCAGGAGACAGACGAAGCATAAAACCGCTAGAAATGCAGAAAAAACTAGAAATTTCACCTGGGAAGATTTTTGTCACACGACTTGAAAGTCCTTTCCCCGGCCAAAATGCATTCTCTGGCAGCCAAAGTCCAAAGTTCAGGGGTACGTGACAAAAATGTTCCCGGTCGATTTTAGCTACGCCACTCTTTTAGCCGACAGACGAAGCATAGAACCGCTGGAAAATGCAGAGAAAACTAGAAATTTCACCTGGGAAGATTTTTGTCACACGACTTGAAAGTCCTTTCCCCGGCCAAGATGCAATCTGTGGCAGCCAAAGTCATAAGTTCAGGGGTACGTGACAAAAATGTTCCCGGTCGATTTTAGCTACGCCACTCTTTCAGCAGACAGACGAAGCATGGAACCGCTAGAAAATGCAGAGAAAACTAAAATTTCACCTGGGAAGATTTTTGTCACACGACTTGAAAGTGCCTCCCCTGGCCAAAATGCATTCTGTGGCAGCCAAAGTCCAAAGTTCAGGGGTACGTGACAAAAATGTTCCCGGTCGATTTTAGCTACGCCACTCTTTCAGCCGACAGACAGAGCATGGAACCGCTAGAAAATGCAGAGAAAACTAAAATTTTGAATTAGCGCCTTAGTTGGCTGGGGGTCAAAGTTCAAGGTTCAGAAGAATGACAAAAATCTTAACTCTCAATTTCAGCTACGCCACTTCTTCAGGAGACAGACGAAGCATAGAACCGCTAGAAAATGCAGAGAAACTAGAAATTTCACCTGGGAAGATTTTTGTCACACGACTTGAAAGTGCCTCCCCTGGCCAAGATGCAATGTGTTGCAGCCAAAGTCCAAACTTCAGGGGTACGTGACAAAAATGTTCCCGGTCGATTTTAGCTACGCCACTCTTTCAGCCGACAGACAGAGCATGGAACCGCTGGAAATTGCAGAGAAAACTAGAAATTTCACCTGGGAAGATTTTTGTCACACGACTTGAAAGTGCCTCTCCTGGCCAAAATGCACTCTCTGGCAGCCAAAGTCTAAAGTTCAGGGGTACGTGACAAAAATGTTCCCGGTCCATTTTAGCTACGCCACTCTTTCAGCTGACAGACGGAGCATGGAACCGCTAAAAATGCAGAGAAAACTAAAAATTTTGAATAAGCGCCTTAGTTGGCTGGGGGTCGAAGTTCAAGGTTCAGAGGAATGACAAAAATCTGAACTCTCAATTTCAGCTACGCCACTTCTTCAGGAGACAGACGAAGCATAAAACCGCTAGAAAATGCAGAGAAAACTAAAATTTCACCTGGGAAGATTTTTGTCACACGACTTGAAAGTCCTTTCCCCGGCCAAAATGCTATCTGTGGCAGCCAAAGTCCAAAGTTCAGGGGTACGTGACAAAAATGTTCCCGGTCGATTTTAGCTTCGCCACTCTTTCAGCCGACAGACAGAGCATGGAACCGCTGGAAAATGCAGAGAAAACTAAAAATTTCACCTGGGAAGATTTTTGTCACACGACTTGAAAGTGCCTCCCCTGGCCAAAATGCATTCTCTGGCAGCCAAAGTCCAAAGTTCAGGGGTACGTGACAAAAATGTTCCCGGTCGATTTTAGCTTCGCCACTCTTTCAGCCGACAGACAGAGCATGGAACCGCTGGAAAATGCAGAGAAAACTAAAAATTTTGATTTGGCGTCTTAGTTGGCTGGGGGTCAAAGTTCAAGGTTCAGAAGAATGACAAAAATCTTAACTCTCAATTTCAGCTACGCCACTTCTTCAGGAGACAGACGAAGCATAAAACCGCTAGAAAATGCAGAGAAAACTAGAAATTTCACCTGGGAAGATTTTTGTCACACGACTTGAAAGTGCCTCTCCTGGCCAAAATGCACTCTCTGGCAGCCAAAGTCTAAAGTTCAGGGGTACGTGACAAAAATGTTCCCGGTCGATTTTAGCTACGCCACTCTTTCAGCTGACAGACGGAGCATGGAACCGCTAAAAAATGCAGAGAAAACTAAAAATTTTAAAAAGCGCCTTAGTTGGCTGGGGGTCGAAGTTCAAGGTTCAGAGGAATGACAAAAATCTGAACTCTCAATTTCAGCTACGCCACTTCTTCAGGAGACAGACGAAGCATAAAACCGCTAGAAAATGCAGAGAAAACTAGAAATTTCACCTGGGAAGATTTTTGTCACACGACTTGAAAGTCCTTTCCCCGGCCAAAATGCATTCTCTGGCAGCCAAAGTCCAAAGTTCAGGGGTACGTGACAAAAATGTTCCCGGTCGATTTTAGCTTCGCCACTCTTTCAGCCGACAGACAGAGCATGGAACCGCTGGAAAATGCAGAGAAAACTAAAAATTTCACCTGGGAAGATTTTTGTCACACGACTTGAAAGTGCCTCCCCTGGCCAAAATGCATTCTCTGGCAGCCAAAGTCCAAAGTTCAGGGGTACGTGACAAAAATGTTCCCGGTCGATTTTAGCTACGCCACTCTTTCAGCAGACAGACAGAGCATGGAACCGCTGGAAAATGCAGAGAAAACTAAAAATTTTGATTTGGCGTCTTAGTTGGCTGGGGGTCGAAGTTCAAGGTTCAGAGGAATGACAAAAATCTGAACTCTCAATTTCAGCTACGCCACTTCTTCAGGAGACAGACGAAGCATAAAACCGCTAGAAAATGCAGAAAAAACTAGAAATTTCACCTGGGAAGATTTTTGTCACACGACTTGAAAGTCCTTTCCCATGGCCAAAATGCATTCTCTGGCAGCCAAAGTCCAAAGTTCAGGGGTACGTGACAAAAATGTTCCCGGTCGATTTTAGCTACGCCACTCTTTCAGCCGACAGACGAAGCATATAACCGGTGGAAAATGCAGAGAAAACTAGAAATTTCACCTGGGAAGATTTTTGTCACACGACTTGAAAGTCCTTTCCCCGGCCAAGATGCTATCTGTGGCAGCCAAAGTCCAAAGTTCAGGGGTACGTGACAAAAATGTTCCCGGTCGGTTTCAGCTGCATTGCACAATGCAGCTGTTTTAGGTGATAAGGTCCCGCCCAATGCGAATTTGCACGGTTCAGGCCTGGCAGTATTTCACGAGGTGTAACAGTATTTCATTTTTATGGTTGTCTTTTTTTTTTTTTTTTGTAGAACCACAATGGATGGTTAGAGGAAACTTGAAATTTCTGTGCAAATTGCGTACCTTGCGTAAGTGGCATCAGCCTCAGGATCAACAAACCGCATGACGATGCGCTTGTATCCTTGAAACCCCAGGAATTTTTCGTATTTACGGATCGTAGCATTTCTTTCAAAGGCGCTGAGAGATTTTCTTTCAAATCTTGTTCCATTAACGTTAGGCAGTTCCAAAACGTTCGGCACCTTAAACCTACGGTAATGTTCACTGTGGTGCCTTGCTGAATTGAAGTAGTAATGCCCAACGCAATCCTCAAAGACTCTACTGCTTTACCGCGCCTAGCATCAAGATGCAGCTCAGAGCGAACAAAGCCATGCTGACCAAGTCTTTCAGGGATAGGTGATAAAATTGTTGCCGACAATTTAAACCGTAGTCACTCTTAGAGCCAGTGGTCGGATTATTGAACCGACTAGAAATGTGCCAAAATGTCCAAATCTCAAACGGGAACAATTTTGTCACCTCGCTAAAAGATGCCACTAAGGGAGAAAATAACACAAGACCCTAAGTTTTTTGCCAACTTTAGGGGTAGGTCACAAAATTGTTGCCGACACTTTAAACCGTCGCCACACTCAGAGCCAGTGGTCGGACTATTGAGCCGACAGGAAATGGCCCAAAGTACAAATGGGGAGGTAGGCAGAGCCGTCGGACAGTGGCCTGCAATAATCGTGTCCAATTGGGGGCCAATAGGGCCACGTGTAAACGATTTTGTTGAAATTGCCCCTGAAAGGTAGGCAGACCCGTCGGACAGCGACTTGGGTCGATGGGGCCCAACTTTGGGTCCATGGGGCCACGTATAATCGATTTTGTTGAAATTGCCCCTGAAAGGTAGGCAGACCCGTCGGACAGCGACTTGGGTCGATGGGGCCCAACTATGGGTCTATGGGGCCACGTATAATCGATTTTGTTAAAATTGCCCCTGGAAGGTAGGCAGACCCGCCGGACAGCGACTTGGGTCGACGGGGCCCAACTATGGGTCCATGAGGCCACCTATATTCGATTTTGTTAAAATTGCCCCTGGAAGGTAGGCAGACCCGTCGGACAATGGCCTGCATCGATCGTGTCCCATTAGGGACCCATGGGGCCACGTACAATCGATTTTGTTAAAATTGACCCTGGAAGGTAGGCAGACCCGTCGGACAACGGCCTGCATCGACCGTGTCCCATTGGGGGCCCATGGGGCCACGTATAAACGATTTTCTTGAAATTGCCCCTGGGAGGTAGGCAGACCCGCCGGACAGCGACTTGTGTCGATGCGGCCCCACTAGGGGTCCATGGGGCCACGTAAAATCGATTTTGTTAAAACTGCCCCTGGAAGGTAGGCAGACCCGCCGGACAACGGCCTGCATCGATCGTGTCCCATTGGGGGCCCATGGGGCCACGTATAAACGATTTTCTTGAAATTGCCCCTGGGAGGTAGGCAGACCCGCAGGACAGCGACTTGTGTCGATGCGGCCCCACTAGGGGTCCATGGGGCCACGTATAATCGATTTTGTTAAAACTGCCCCTGGAAGGTAGGCAGACCCGTCGGACAACGGCCTGCATCGATCGTGTCCCATTGGGGGCCCATGGGGCCACGTATAATCGATTTTGTTAAAATTGCCCCTGGGAGGTAGGCAGACCCGCCGGACAGCGACTTGGGTCGACGGGGCCCAACTATGGGTCCATGAGGCCACGTATAATCGATTTTGTTAAAATTGCCCCTGGAAGGTAGGCAGACCCGTCGGACAACGGCCTGCATCGATCGTGTCCCATTGGGGGCCCATGGGGCCACGTATAAGCGATTTTCTTGAAATTGCCCCTGGGAGGTAGGCACACCCGCCGGACAACGGCCTCGGCCGATCGGGCCTCAATGGGTGGCTGTATGAAGCGGGGTCGGTCACGGAGCGCGGTCGGTCTCGGCCTCGGCTGATTCTCAGTTGGCCCAACTGAGTTGGCCAACTTGACGCCCGTCAGGACGCACAAGTGCATGAAAAGCGTGTGGGCCTGTAGTGCCTGTGAGAGTCCAGGGTAGGCCAGCCTGCAAGGCACAGGCAAGGGTGGATTTAGGAGGGGGGGGGAGAACAGGCCTTTATGCCCCCCCCCCCCCCCCCCCCCCTGGGGCTCGAAATGTAGAAAACCGGCATAACTTTTCTGCCTGTAAGTAGGCAAAAAGCGGGGCATTGCCCCCCCCCCCCCCCCATTAAGCCGATCCTAGATCCGCCCCCAGCACAGGCGTATGATGGTGTCACTGGTTTGGTCTTCCTACTTGCCCTGCCCGCCTCACTGATATCCCCATCCCCCGCAAATATTACCTACCACACCGGATATTTGAACCCGACCTCTGATAACCTAACCTTACGGGGTGAAGGTCTGCTATTTGCTGCTCTGCTGGTAACACAGGCGGTCATTTAACTCACGTAAACGTTCGTATCTCGCACTTTTCGCCCCATTCCAGTACCGGTTCAAGAAGGGCCTGTTCTGCTAAACGACACCTGCAGCAGCACCTGGTCTGGCACTCCGTACATTTCCGGGTTCAGAGGGCGTCGGTTTCCAAGTTGAAGTTTGTATCACTCACCGCTCCACCCATTCGAGCAGGTGCGGATAAGAGGGGAAGACTGCCGTTTTGCCCCCCCCCCTTCCCCTCAGGCCGCTCCCAGATCCGCCACTGCATTCGAGTCCCCGCCCAAGAAGGCCCTGTTCTGCCCAACGTCACCTGCGGCATGCACCTGAGCCCCCAGTTTTGGCAACAGGCAGTCGGCAGTCCAGGCGTAGAATATTCATAATATCTAACTGGATGTTCATTCTGATTCCTGGTCTGATTCTGCTCAAAGTTAAAGAATTGGCATCAAGCATGATCTAAAATTAAAACCAGTCTCTATTTGAAAGGTTGAGTGGAAATGTGAAATTTATTTTGAACTACGATCTCCAAATAACTTTTTTGGTGCCTTAATGGTATTTTCACATTTGCTTTTAGTACTCCTAGCTACAGCTCAAGTGTGCATAGCTTACCACACTTATTATTTGATTCAAATGGACACCACTGGATTTCTTGACCACTGTGTAAGTTTTGATGAGAATCTTTATATGTAATACTAAGACAGATTTTAAAAGAAATAAGGTGAACAGAAGACAAATTACTCGATGACATTTATTTCACACCTTGAGAGAAAAGAATTTAAGTATGACCATCACAACAGTATAAACCAAGGACTGTTAGAGCCCCACACGTGAGATTCCTTTTCGATCTAGTTTTAGTTCATAAATGTTTTAGATTGGAAATGTAAAGAAGCAAGTTGTCACCAAGAGCATGGAAAAAAGGTGTAGGGAACAGCATCCCTGTCATAAAATTTGATGCTTGATGCGATATCTGCTCTACTTCTTCACCCTCGAAAACAACCTAGAAGAACAAACAAAAACAATGTTAGCATTTTTAGTTGAGAATCAGTAAAAGGTTTTGGATCAAGTAAGTCTGAATTGATATTTGGGCAGCTACTTACAAATGAAAGCAGTACATTTGACGATAAATAGATTCCAGTCACAAACAGGAGGAGCCTCAGGATGCCGAACCGCACTCGATGATAAATAATTAAGTGCTGAAATGGAAATATTGAAACAAGTGTGAGTGGGGCTGTACTCAATAGCCGGGATAGAAAAGGAAATTTAAATGAAATAAATGAAAAATTGTAGCAGACACATTTTGGTCATGGCAAATCACATTTGCAAAAAAACAAACAACAGAAGAGTGTTCCAAACGAACTAAACAGATACTGTCTGCTATTACATGTAAACTAAACATTTACCAAGTCAGTAGTTGGTAGCAAGACTTCAGCGTCGTGAAGTGTCCAGCATGTACAGCGTGTTTAAACCTTGTCATCATCTGAAATAAGAATGAATTTTTTATTTTAACAGATAAAGATCTACACACAGAATACAGATAAAATCTCTTCTTGAGAGCTTACCTTGTGCACTTAAGAAAGTTGAGGTCGCTCCTTGTCTAGTCTTTTACAACCAAGCAGAAGACACAGCGAAGCGGCTTGAGAATCCACATATATACATGCACATGAGACTGTAACACATCAAACAGACTGTCATTAGCAACAAATTTGTAATCAACGACACTGGTTTTTACATATTCTTTGGTGACATACAGTAGTATCCAATCCATGTTTAACTCGCCCTGTTGTTTTGACCCAATGTTCACTTGGCAATAGTAGAGCACGGTTTAAGGTTACGGCATACTGCAGGGCAGGAATTAACTTGATTTGAAAGAAGAGATGATCAAATGAAGCAAACACCCAATGTCAAATCTGTTTCAGTGCTACATGCTGCACTATCTTCATAAACCTTGCGGACCACTTAACCTCTCAACCACAGATAGTAAACAAATGGTTTTTTTTCCCTATGTAAGAAGGACACGGTACTCTGACATCTTTCAGAAGTTACAAATAAGCCTTGGAAGCGCAATGTTCCTTACGTTATAGGTAGTCAACGAATATTTTCTTTAAAATTACATTCCGGCAATCCCAAACGAAACCAAGAGCAAACATCAACAAACTGGAAGGGGGCGGGGCCGGGGGAGAAAGAAGGCTGACGTCGTCACAGAATGAGCACAGTTGATAAATTACTACATCGCAACTCACCTTTGATCGAAGTGGACTCCATCGGAGATAGGCAAATTCCTTAAAAATAACTTCTTCAAGATCACGCGGGTTGACGACGAGCAAAAGCTCGTGTCCCTGCGACACAACTGAAACGATACGCCTGGCCTGGCCGTGCCGAGCCGTGCCGAGCCGAGCCCAGCTGAGCCGCACAGTGGTACCAGCTGCGCGGCTTTGAAATTGAATCATTACAAAAATATTTCAAATTCCATTGATCGAAAAAATGGCTCGTAGTGTTCTCCACCAATAAATATCGATTTGCAATCTCGAAGGTGAACCTAATCTGTTGCGTGGTGTTTCTGAAAAGTCCGTGAGTGACGGACAGACAGACAGACTCACGACGAGTGTCGTCGCGTGGTCCGTTTGGGGAATTGGGCTCGCTACGCTCGCCAACAAACATTGCAAACTAAAATTTAATCAGAAAGCCCACACGGAATGAAATTCAAATTGATAGTTTGTTGCACTGCTAGGGATTTAGAGGCCAGTAATATTACCGGTAAGATTCGGTAAGTTACCGTTACTTACGGTAACATTACCCGACCTCGAAAAAAGTGGTATTTTTCGGTAATATTCAGACTTGCAAAACTCAGAAAATTAGCTGTGCTACCTGTTCCAAGTAGTGAAAAGTGTATTTTTTGGTCCTTGCCGTCACTGTAAAGGCTGAATCTACTCTCAAACGCATACTTCATTGTTACTTTTGAATGTTCACGCAATTATCTGACTTCTCTTTTGAAGACAACCGTAGCCTTACACAATCCTTAATTCTGACACAAACCTATATTTCAAGTGATGAAACGTTTGAAGTGTTCTAGCACATCAAGAATTGCCAGGATTGACTACTGTTACGCGGAAAAACGTAGAAACACAAACTAGTTTAACAAATACCCGCTGTAAATCAATCTTTCTCATTCTTACCAAAAATACCCGTAACTTACCAATCTTTCCGTATCTTACCGTAAGATTCAATCTTACCGGTAGTTTTAAATCCCTATGCACTGCCATTTTTGTCAATGGCCTCTTGCAGACGGCCTGGCATAGAATCCGCTAGCCGCTGAAGAATGTGTGCCCTTCCTGTTGCCCAGTCCCAGTCATCCCGGGCATGGGCCATCAAGTCCGCCCGGTTGACCTCGCGGCGGGTGGACCAGTTCAGTGCTACCTGACCCCAAACATTTTCAATCTAATGCAGATCTGGTGACATTGGTGGCCAGTTCATTTTCTGCATTTGGGGATGTTCCTGCAGCCACTCGTTTACCGCCCCAGCTGTGTGGATCGGCGCGCTGTCCTGGGTGAATCTAAATTGGGCATCGCCGACGTGGCCTTGCATTGTCTCCACTAATGGTGAGAGGCAGTGATCTCTGAAATCAGATCGATAATCAATGAAAGTTTTGTGTAAAAAAAAAAAAACATTTCACAATAACGTAAAAATAAAAGTTTAGGACATTAGTAATAGTTATGACATGTCTTTTAACAGCATATTTCTGTTGCGCTAAAACAACATTAAGTATTCCAGGCACAAGGGGCATGCAGTGAGATGTAATATGCACGAAGCAGATATGCAAAAGGAATTCTCACTTATAGAAAATCGAGGTCATCTTGAGCGGACACTCGATGAAGGCTTGGGAGCCATGGTCAGCTGACACAGCACCCCACATCATCGCCGTCACACGCCCACTCGCCGTGCGTTCCGTGGTGAATTCGGGTTCGTATCTGTGGAAACGAAAAATGTTTAAGTCAAAGTAGTCACACAAGAGTATTTTAGTTCCCAAGCAAAATTGAACCGTCTGTGAGATTGCAATTAATACAGAAGGCACCGAAAAGAGTTACAGCACTAACTTTGTACCACTCCTTTTTTTTTTGTCGTTGTAATACTCTATCTTGGGATCATGATTCCGGAAACACCATGGCACTCAATTTAAGACAGCTGATTAGTCAAAGAGGAAACGCGTTTTTGGTCAGTTCGGTATTCTGAAGTAATCCAAAACGGAAGTCAGAACGTCAAAAAGGAAATATGTTCCTACGACTTGAGGAATAGCCAAATGTGTAGAGGGAAGCGAAAGGTAAGCGCGGTTGCCACCGACCGTTGTGTTGAGAGCGCTAGACGAAACCCTGGAAGACCCTATTGCAAAATCGGAAAAACGAGACGCTATCATACTCCTTTTGGAAGCGTAATGCGTGGTCGTGGTAGCCATTCGAGTTGCTTACCCTTGCCCACGAAGGCGCCACACCTTCATCGAGCGCCTCTGGTCGCTCCTGTAGGATTTCTCATCCGAGACAGCAGATCCACGCCAAAGCTCCTCATTAGCGTGGTCGTGCGCGAACTGCAGCCGAACTTCTTTAGGTGCGTCTGTCAATAGCGGCTTCTCTGCTGCCGTGCATCAGCGCAGCTTTTCGTTGCGAACTCTGAGAAACAAAGAAGGAACAGGCATCATTGCAAAATCATTCCAATTTTGCAGAAATACACAATTCAACTACGAACACCCTCGCATTTAGCTTGGGGGACGGCGGAAAGGGATAGGCGGAGGCTTGAAAATCGAATGAGTATCAAATAAATTGGAAAAACTCCTGACACTACGCATCAAAGTGTAACGTGCAATTTTGAGATTTGAATTTTAAAAATATCGAATAGAAATAATGAGATGAAATGAAATAATGCATAGCTCCTGCGTAGACCAATATTGTAGCAACCGTATTGTTTACAAAGTGGATGCAAACGGATTAACATTTAGCCTAACCTCATGGCGCCCCTACCTTCATGCGCCTGGCTCTGCCGGAAGTCGTACATGTGACTCAAAATGCTATCACTCATGGGCTCAAAATATTTTGAACTCGTTTTCCGAGCCTTCCCAGGTATGAAACGGTGTTGCGGAGGTCCAGAAATCGATAAGCAGGGGATGGTGCTGATTTAACTCACCTGTCATATACAGACCGCATGTGGGGCTGCAGATGGGGTGTCAGCACCTGGACGACCTCCCTCAATGAGGAAAAGGCCTCGCCATCACTGTTGCTCGAATTAGCAAAACGTCCTTGTCTGCGACGACTCTCTGACGGCCAGACCTTGGTCTAGTCTCCAAACCGCGAAACCCCTCATCGCGGTGCCGGCTGATCCAGTGTTTGACCTGGGTTCGGCCCAAAGTCACTTAGAGGTGGTCAGTAATCTGTTGCAAGGTAAACCCGGCCTCCCGCAACTCAATAATAATGCCCCACTGCCCTTCGCAAGAATGTGCTTAAAGAAAAGGAAGAAAAAAAAATTAGTTCTGATAAGTAAATTCCATGCTTTTCCTGAAATTCAGTGGAATTAAAGTAAGCCATTCACAGACACAAAGTGATAACCCCCCCCCCCCCCTCCCGAAAAAAAAAACCACACACAACATTGGCAACTGCCGGGATCAGTCTGAGGCAGTCCTTGGCTCACGGATCCGGAGGGGGCCTACGTACTTGTAATGCGATATTTAACATGATAAAGGAAGGAAAGTGAAACCAATATACGGTCAAATAAAATCATGAAACATTTGAGCCATAGTTTGGGGAACATTGATGCAATTGCACATAATAGCTGCATGCTGGCGGAAAATTTTAAGGCGACCTTCAAATTTGGCACACCACATCCGTTCAGCTGGGCCGAACTTCCTCATCATTTCTGGGCAGCCCATGCAGCTCCCACGGCCGGCAGACGGCATCCAGATAGAGTACGCCGGTAGATGCGCGCGCCCTGCCGGCGCGGCAGTCATGTCATTTGCCTACCCTCTGAAAAAAGATCGTACTGTGTACGAACAGTTTTTGGCTTCACTTGAATGGTAAAGCTCAGCTGTATATGTTGAATTGTCACTTGATGTACTCTGGTACTCTTTAATTGTGTGTTGCCTTTAATATTGTTTTTTCGGCGTGGCAAATCGTGCCAATAAATGCTTATTTTCTTTTGCATCACTTTTTACTCGTTCTTTTCCTACTACTACTGCTGCTACGACGTAGAAGCAAAAAAGAACGAGTATTGCGCTCGCCCTGTCCGTTAAGATACCCTATTTCAATTCGAAAACCGCTTGACGCGAGTGTTGAGTTTACGCGACATTTTGATCGGAGAGGGACGACGGTTTAAAATGTTTTATCCAAATACTGGAGAAAAATTTATGTAGATCCAGATACAAGATGCTGATTCCAAATTGAAAGATATAGATAATAGATACTGCAAAAGTATCTCAGATAATTGTATATATACTTTTTTCGAAATATTTGTATAAAGTTTCCAGTAAAGGTCTACTCGCTGTTACAGGGATGTAGGATGTGAAATACGAAACAATTTTTTTAAAGAAACTAACTGCACGTAGAAATATTATATTTCTTACCAATGTCCAAAATTGCACCCTGCAGCACCCTGTATACGTATATATATTTATATTATAGCATTGATGCTGCATATAAAAAAAATACAGATACATTAGTAATGAAACATTATACGTAAAACATATAAAATAAGGTCAGCACTGTAAAAATGATGTAATTGAAACAAAACTGAAAATAAATTTGCTGATTTTCAGAAGTAACTGCTTTTCAAAATTTTTGTCGGCCAGGCAGCCCCGCTGCGCAACTAAGCTCTGCCCCGCGTAACCAAACAGACGTTCGACGGGAGCAGACGATGGCAGGATTACGTTGCGTTCTAATGTTGGAGAATTGCACTTTAGTTTTGTAAATATTTATTCCCCAACAATACAGGAGTGACTAACTGACTTTCTTTATTCATGGTTGTGCAGTTGGCAGCACTTGGTGCATTTTCTTTGTGTTCTTTTTCCCTTAGTGTTGCAGCGGGGGGAATCATATACGGTTCCTCACCTGGAAGTTGTCGACTGTGTCGTCGTGTTGTATGTACGGTGTGTGTGTGTGTGTGTGTGAATAAATAATTTTATCCAAGTCCATCTGTGTGATTTTAACCCTTCCTTCCACCTGCGAACTAAATATCTATCAGAGATAACAAAAAAAAATCGTACAATTTAAAGTATCCTCTTTTCTATACAATACTTGTGGATCACAACGAAAAACAATCAAAAAAATATCATTACATAAAAAGAAAATTCCAGTAATAGAACCAGGAACCTTCTACTTGCTTCTCTGTCACTCTACCCAGTACGCTGTGAGCTTCTCTGAGTAACGGAGGGTCGCCGTGGCCTCCTCTATCTACGATGGCAGCGTCCCAGCCAGCGTCGGAAATGTTTTCAAGTCCCGCAGTCAAAATTTGGTCACCATCATCTTTTGATATGTTGATGCCTGGCTTTCAAAACACATTTTTGACACATGATTTTCCAACAAATTTTGGTCCAATGCAATTTAAGTCTACTAGGCGTCTACTAGATATCTACAGATTTCGCATAGATCCCAGCAGATGTTTCAATGTCGAATTGAAATCTACAAGTAGACTAGACGTAATAGACAATGCAAAGACGACATAAAGATGTCTATCTACCACTAACTGTAGATTTAGATCAACATAGACATTGTAGATACGTATTAGATGTTCTAGAAAATCTGATAGACGTCTATTTCCTGACGGGATGACTGCAGATTGTGCCAGGTTGGCAAGGCTGTGAAACAGCCTAGGAATAACAATCCTTATTCACACTCACCTTACCCCCGGGTGCCGGACAACTCGCCCCCGCTATTTCGCCCCCGGTCATATACGGTCCCAGGACAACTGGGTCCCATTCTTGGTACATACTGGCCCCCAATAATATGCCAACTGGGTCCCGCCCCCGTTTCTGTCGCCTCGCTCCCGGGGTAGAGACTGAATGAATATTGCCGATTTCTTATAAGCTGTGATCGTTGTTTCGGTTTCTTTCTATAAATAGGGGAGGTGGACGTGGAAATCGCGCGTTCGGAGGGCGGCCACCCCCACCCCGGAGGAAATCCACCTTGGAGGCCTTATTGGAATGGGATCCCAACGGGGGAATACATTTCTATTGGTTATATTCCAATAGGGGCGCGGATCCCATTGGACGGCTACCAATTGGGAAGAGATTCTCATTGGTCAGATGCCCACTGGAATGGGGTTCCAATGGTTCAGAGTCCTTTATCCAATTGGACAATCGACCAATAGGAAGCACTCCGTCAACCCAATGGAATGCCTGGAAGATATGCTATTCCTCTTGGATCATTGCCATTGGAATCAATGAGCGCCATTGGAATCCTAGTGTGGGTTTTACCTATTTGAACTATGACCTGGACCCAGTTGGACCTGGACCCTATGGGGCGGGACCGAAATGGGTGTGGGGCCAACATGGATGGGGGCCGAATAACGGGGGCGAGTTGTCCTAGACCCCTTACCCCCTCCACAAACCTCCCCTTACAGGGGTCGTCCATATATTACGATTTTGGTCCGTTTCCGGACCCCCCTCATCCCCAACGTAATTATCGTACAAACTCGCTAGCCCCCCCCCCCTGAAATGTACGTACTTTAAGGAAAATTTAGAAATCGTGCATAAAAGCCTATAAATGACTAAAGGGATAGAGATAAACCAGTAAATTTATTGGGAGCATATGAGAGATTACATTAGAGATAACATTTTTAATAAATTAACGACGCCAGAGTCGCTAAGGTTGATAGCGAAACTGCGCACAGGCGTTTCCGTAGTTTTCATACAACTATCGTTTAAACACAAAAGAAGTCGTTTCTTTGTCGTGTTGTTACGACCTAACTCTCGTAATGTGATGACATTGCTCTTTCGGCAACGACTTTTTCGTTATGTAACAATAAAAACAATCCATGATCGTTACGGAACGAAATCTCGCGGCTCGCGGCCCGCCAGCGGCCTACGGGTCCCCCCTGTAGCCGCCCCACCTTGTATTATTAGTTCACCGCACTCGCTACGCCTTTTCGACGTATCGGGAGTAAAAGCTAGCTGACACCTCCAACTAATTAAGTTTTGATTTTTAGCTTTAATGTTAGTGTTTTGAGGTATCATCTGCTAAAAAATAGTTTTTAAACAATTTTGTAAGCAGGGCAGCTGGGCTGGCGTTAGCGCCTTTTAATAAACTTGCAACGCGTGGAAACTTGTTTCCTTTTTCTCGTACGTACTATGCATCGAGACCTCCCCCCCCCCCCCCGTACATCATCGTACAAAATCGCGGACCCCCCCCCTTCCCCACCACAGTGTGTACGTAATGTATGGACGGCCCCCTACGCGGGAAGTCTGAAACTTCCCCTCCATCCTTGGGGTATCCTATAAATTGATGAGCAGACCAAATAAAGAGCCTACTTGGAATCCAGACTTGAGTGAAGTTATTACATCCTCCCATCCCGAACCACCACATGGCGCAGTCGAATTGAGGATCGCTGAAGAAATAGTGTAAAGTATTTAAGTGCAGTGCTAAGTGTACCGTGTTTGTTCCACTCAAGTGCAAGTCTCTAAGAATGGAGGGAATAAGTAAGCCAGGTCCAGTCAATTTGAAGTCTGGAAATGCCTCATGGCAAAAATTCAAGCAGAAGTTCGAAATTTTTCTCATAGCAACCGGGAAGGCTGAAGCAGGTGGGCCATTCTCGTGGGAGAAACGGGCAATGATATGCTTGAGCTATACAACTCAGTAAAGGAAAAGCTGATGAGCCATGTCCTGTCTCCTGAAGGAGAGGTAATTTTCACTGACGACAGTCAGAATTACGATGAAGTGGTCAAGGCCACAGGGGAGCCAAAGCTGGCAGATTTCAAAGAGGGAGAGGCCAGAGCTATAGAGGTCAGGGAAACCGTGGCGAAAGTAGCAGGCACAATGCCTCAGAGGCTTATACCTCTGCAAAAAATGCGGAAATTGGCATGTAGCAAGAAAATGCCCAGCACATGGGGAAGAGTGCTATAGGTGCGGTGGAGTGGACCACTTTGCAATTAACTGCACAAGGGCACCTTGAGTAGCAGCTCCCAACACCCGCAAGGTGCAGCCGAAAGTCCAGCAGAAGCAACCAGCAACAAAGAAAGTGGAGTCTGTAACAAAGTGCATCCTGAAGGGTTTTGATGATAAAGCATTAGAAGATGACTTGCTGAGGGATGACAAGGCTGTCCACATAGTCAGCACAGCAGATGACGACGACATGATGGAAGATGATGACGTCATCGCTAAGGCTGTGCAGAAATCAAGAAAGATCAGGTGCTGCAACTTGCAGGTAAGCAATATGTCCAGTTCAAGCTGGATCCGGGTGCAGAAGTTAATATTATCCCATTTGATGTACTCTGCCAGCTGAATGTGGAAAGCAGATACATCCTACGGAAGGCAAAGCTCAAGTTGAAGGGGTTTAGAAAGGAACCAAACCTCACTCCGATAGTAGGGCTCACCGTACTCAGGACTCACTTGTCAGACCCAACGTGGGGATAGTCGTAAATGTGTGTACTATGTTAGCAAGGTAGCAGACAGGCCAATTCTAGGCATTGATGACTGTCATGAACTGAACCTAGTCACGAGGGTGGACCACTCTGCAAGAAAAACAATGGAGGTAGTACAAAGTGTTTCTTTACCGGAGTCTAAGGAGGAGTTCCTCCAAGAATACAATGCATTATTCACCGGTCTGGGCCAGTTAAGACAGACTGTACAAATTCTGGTCAATCCAGATGCTTCTCCAGGAATGTGTCCACCTCGTATGTACAGTTACTCAATCACGCAAAGACTGAAGTCCAAGCTTGATGAGATAATGACTCAAGGTGTTATAGATAAAGTCGAGGGAGACATGCCCAAGTTCATCAGCAACCTGGTGATAAGGGAGTAATGTAATGGGAATTTGAGGTTATGCTTGTACCCGGAAAATCTTAATACAGCAATAATCAGGCAACAAAATGCAATTCCTACCTTAGAGGAGATGTCATGCCAGGTTAAAGACAAGGCAGTGTTTACTGTCCTTGACCTAGAAGATGATCTCTGGCATGCCTCACTGGATGAAGAGTCCAGCATGCCGTGTGCATCCTCCACTCCCCATGGGATATATACATTCAAAAAGCTACCATTTGGCCTGAAATGTGCCCCGGAGATTTTTCAATATTTCACGGATATAGCCTCCAAAGATACTAGAGCAATCAAGTATTTTGATGACTTGTTGGTTGCTGGCAAGGACTAGACTGAACATGACATGATCTTGACTAAAGTCATGGAGAGCGCAATCAAAGAAAATGTGAGGTTTGGAAAACCAAAAATGCAGTATCGACCCTCCGAGGTCATGTTTATGGGTCTGCTGTGGTCAAATAACAGGATTAAAATAGATCCTGATAGAGTGGCAGCAATCCAAGCTCATGACGTCACATCTTGTTGATTTTGATCTGTACTACTTGATTTCTTTCCATCGGCAGGGGATGTGTGGATATTGGTTGTGACTCCCTCAAGGATTTCACGCACCTAGTTTATGGGAGTGGGGGTGCGCAGTGATGTGGATGTATTTTGTTCTCCAGCATTCTGGGCTTGTACTCAAACTTGTAACCATGTCAGATGTGACGAGAGGTCCTTACCATCCTCCTCACACTTTCTGTATCGTTCCTGTCTGTTTACAGTGAAGTCTCTTTTCCGCCAATCAGGGAAAGTGCAACTACGAAAAACATTCGCTTCACTAAAAAGAGCAGCCCCAACAGTTACCGAATCCTAAATATTTTGGCCTGAATAGAATACTAGGAAGAAACTGGGAACGGAAGTAACAAGAAATCAAGTATCTAGAAAGCGGACCTAGTACGAGGCGAACTGCAGCAGGGTACAGTTCCGTTCGCGGCGTCGGCCACGAGCCGGCGTCTTGAATTTGTGAGCCCAGCTTCGGGATATATTTAGCCAAAGTAATAAGTACTTTTTGGGGCACGTCGACGAAAGGTTATCCTCCTGAATAGGTTTTTGGGGTGCGCGTCTCTTTTTCTTTTTCGGCCTTTTTAATTCTAAGGTTCTTGTACTGATTCGTTCTCATCGCACCACCTCTGTTTGTAGTGTGCACATTGCACGGATCCCTTCTTATTAGTCACAATCAAAAAGAAGAAAAATAAACATTAATAGCAAAATTCTGTAGATATTGCACTTGGAGCAAACTCGTTTCGACCCTCCCTGTCTACCTCCCCTTACCGCCCGACCGCCAACCAAGAAGTGCTTATCTTATAGCTTCTTTGCCGTAGCTTACTGTTGAAATTATCCGTTACAAGGTGCAGTCAAGCATGCATATTACGAACTTGTCTCCGTATTACAAACTCAGCTGTCCGTAATACAAACGTAAGTGCATTGTAATTACAAAGACCCAGTTTCATCCGTACCACACAGTGATGAACTATCCGTAAGAACTTTAGAGTGTTTTTCACATCGTTCCAAAATCGATCCTCATCTAAAACATCAGAGCGAACCTTTTTTGAAGAGTCTTTGAGCTGGTCACATATTAGAGTCTGTTGCAGGGCTGACTTATTGGATAAAAAAGATTGTGAACATATAAAAACATAGCACCAGCGAGTTCTGGAACTTGCAAGCACAACATATTTTTTTTGACAGTCGGAATTACTCTTTTCACTTCTTTGTTAAATTTTAACATAGACTTAAGCTTCATAATGTCACTGAGAAGCAGATTTAGAGAGTGTGCAGCTCAGGCTACTGCATACATGTGTTGATATGCATTTAAAACCTTTACCCAAGCTCCTTCCATAACGGCAGTAATTAAAATGAAACACTTTTTGGGGTCAACATCACGGTTAGTTAGGGGAAGTCTTTTCAAGAAAAGACTGGATAGAAATTTGCTTTGAAACCACATTGCTTTTCTTAGCAGTAGTAGAACCTGCAGTTTGATTTTCATTACCACTGTCACTTAAATTCACTGCCGCACTCTTTGCTGCTGTCGGATCATCACCATCACTCGATTCACTGTCACTCTCAAAAATGAATGCATGGTTTAAGCAAAATATGCTTGGATCAAGCATATTTTACCCTTGAAGCAAAAATCATCCCAGAAGCATAATATGCTTGACCGAACCGAGACTGATGCGTGGTTTAGGAATACAAACACTTGCGACAAGCATCATTGAGGATTAGTGGACGTTTTGCATTTCAAGCATACTATGCTCGGTATTAGCATACAAGTGTTTCGATGGAAAACAGAAAGTAATTCACGGTGCAGTCCATGCACTTTTCTTTCATATATGTGAATAAAATTCAATTGTGTACCTTGCTTTACGTAAATTATCAATTTGATAAAAACCTGAGACCACAAGTAGGAAATTTTAACCCCATGGGAAATAAAATGAAATTTTTTATGTAAGCCATCACATATTTTTATTACACTGAGTATCTCATACAAAATGAACACTTAAATGAAAATGTTCAAACAAATTGTACACCTTAATAAATCTTTCCAAACTTGAACAAAAACAATTGCTTGCAAACAACACATATTTAACAATATAAACAAATTCACAACATTTTAACATTATTATAACATGTGTCGGCAAGTGACAAATGCATTCAAACCTACTTTCCGTATATGAGAGGGCAAATAAGTTACCAACTGTTCAGACTAACTAATTTCCACTCACCAAAATCATTATTACACTCCGTAACCTTGTAGGCATGAAAATGATCATCAAATGATAACGTTTGTAACAACTTAACGATAAAATTAATTTCTTTAGACTTCTCATCATACAAAATAGTATGAATCACTCCAAACACAGGAAACAAGTCACTTAAAGTCACAACTAAAACTGAATCAATGTGGTACTTGGTACCACTAATGGCAACCCATTTCACTCTACTAAAGCTCAAGTAGGATTCGGGAACAATGTGTGAGAAGTACTTGAAATCACAACTCATATTTAATGCAGTGAAATCAACAATACTTGTTTAAATAGAGACCTCAAAGCCTCTGTTAGAAATAAATCTATGACAGAGTTTAAGTTGCTGCTTAATGCTTATGGATTTGGTCAAATCCAAACGATTGCAGGACACATATGCATACTGCTTGGATTGCCGATGCATCGACTCCCACCTCATACACCATACGCGAGACACAGGCCCAAAAAGATCCATAACAAGAGGGTAATGCACCATATAGTGGTGCTTTGGTTTCAACAACATCTGAAATAAATCTTGATATAGAGTATGGTGAGTTACAATTAGACGTTTCAAAATCTTAAGATCAACCTCATCAAAGAAAGGAGCACACAAAATATCTAATATTGACACTATACACTTGTAGAAACTCCATACCGGATCATCATCAGGAACTAAATCTCCTACCATGAGACCAAAATATCGAGCGAAACATAGCATTTCGGAAGCAGAAAATTTTAGGTGCTCTTTATCAATGTAATCTGAGAGAATTAGTGGAGGTTTATTCCCCAATTCAGTTGAACCATAGAAAAACCCTTGAACTCTGTTATTTTAAGTATCATAATCAAAAAATTGTTTTCTGACTAAATAATAGATAATAGAACAAAAATCATAGTTCAGTACACCTTGTGTCATATCATGCATTAAGTCTACATACAAATTTGATGTAACATGAAAGCTAGAAAGAGAGTTAAAAATACACTCTTCATTAATACCAGTCATACTTTCATCATCAGTCAAAACATCAGAATCGTAATTAATCTCATTACGAAGCAGAGAGTCATCTTGACAAACTTGCTTCCGAACCTCTGAGAGAGGGGCCTTACATATCCTACAAGGAAAATTACATGTAAAAGATTCAACAAAACCAAGGATTCCATGCAAACCAGCATTGTCACCTATGACAAGAGTTAATGCAAAGTATATGTGAAATATACCATTTTCAGTAACCACCGCAATACCATGCTCTTCAAGAGATTTTAACATATTGATTACAGGTCTAAAACATTCTTGATTACCAGCCTTCCTGTCTGATGCATGAAAAATGGTAGCTAAAAATTTATTTTCTAGCATTGCTTGGAATTTTGGAGGAACACATGAAATTTCAAAATACCCACCACCCATCTTGTGGACGCCACTGTGTGAACCAAGAGCATTGTCAGGTTCATATTCATCAAAATAAAATGTCAAAGGTAGAACTAATTTTCCAATAAACTTTGGAAGGATAACATTTAACCACAATTTTCCTTGTATAACATTCTCTATGGATTTAGTTTCAAATCGAAGCAAATCCATGTACTTAAGAATTGAAGACAGAACATTAGGCAACTCCAAGAAGCCTTTTAAACAATCTTTCATTGGAATATAATGACCATTTAACATAATTGGTTCAATAATAACATCATTGTTAACTTCCCTTTCATCAATTGATGGAATAATGAAGTATTTTTTTGGAGCAACAAAAGCTCCACATTTTTGGAAAGTTTGAAACCTTAGATACTCTGTATCAAGGCCATCAAACATGCTACTCACTTCATCAAACATACTTTCAATCTCATTAAGATCCTCAGATATGTCTTCAATGCGAGCCTTGTCAAGCGTAGAAAAAACTTTCTTTTTCATATCAGTGAGAAACCCAGAAAACAAAAGGGTTTTGTGCATCTCAATAACACTCTGCACTAAAGTTCTTGGAACGGAATTTATGGACAAAAGTGAGCCCACATACATTAAAACTGCATCTTTTAACTTTCTGCTAAAAGACTGGTTTGCATTAGTATCACTTCTATTACCACACAGGCTGCTGTCCACATTAACACTATTAACACTACCAGGCTCTATGTCATCAACATCCATATTCACAATATCTATAACATGCAGAGGCTTGTTACAAGGCTCTACATCAACAACCATGTTCCCATTATTAATAACATGTGATATAATATTACTATTAGACACTACATTTGACATCGTAGGCCTTAAAACACAAGAATCAAGATGATTTTAGAAAGTTCTCTTATCACCATAAATTCTCCCACAGTTTATCTGAGTGCAATGGTACTCAGTAATGCTAGGATGACTTGACTTCAAGTGCTCTACTAGCAGGTATGAGCTCCTAAGAGCCAACAAACATGAAAAACACTTGAACAACATATTAAAATTAAATGTAACTAACTTAAACCTTTTATCAAGGTGAACACAGAATAAACGGAACTTGAATAGCAACACCGATTAATATTCAATTCATAGCATTCAGAGTGGAAACAAAAGTGGTAACACATGTAATGCTAGGGCCACCGTTTATACCATACAGGTATTTTTGTATAAGTAGCCACAAATGTTCTGCTTCTGGTGGATAATTGCAGTCGAGAGTAAAAAAAATCTTGAAGCACAAGTCCAGAGCTGTCTTCATATCACTGCACTTATAAATATGACTGTCTAAACATACATAACCAGCAGTACAGTTGGGTCGGACACCCTGAGCAACAATGAAGGGCTGGAGTGTTGCATGAATATTTGCCATGCGCTCCTTCAGGTGGGAGATTTTTGTTGCCACGTGTGATGCAGCCTGCAAAAAAAAGAAAAGTAGTGAGTAAAAAGGTAAATACAGTTAAAAAACTAAATGCTTACTGCCACTGATAATTATTAAAGATCTTACATCCACTCTCACAACAAATGCAGTTCGAGACTCTACTATGGAAGGCTTGCACTTCTGGGTTCCTAAAAGTATGAATCGGTTCGTTGGACACAGCGAAGGAAGCAGCTCAATTAAAAGAGCATACCTGTCATCTGTGAAGCAAACAAAATGAAATTTTAAGTGAGTTTCCAATAAACCTGGTAACTACACATAAAAAAGTATAGAAATTATGAAAACACACCATCAGTAAAATTAGCCTTCTTGTTTTTTAGGAAACACAGGATTGCCTTGCCCTGGGCATCGTGTTTGTTCGTAATTTTTTTGGATGTAGCAATTGTTTGCAGGTGGCCAACAAAGGTTTCCCACTTTTCATCTAACAAATCTGATTTCCCGGGGTGAAGATATTCAAAGTCAATGTTCACCTAAAACAAAAAACAAAAAACAAAAAAAAATTAGAAGAATAGAGGAAAAGTGCCAACCTGTGCACTACAGTGGCAGATAGAAACAATGAACTCACCAATGCACTTGCATTTGGATGTTTGAGATGTGGCCATGCACTCAAATAGTTAACAACTTTTCCTGAAGTTCCATGATTGGTTTTAAGCTGCCTGAGCCGTGGCTTCACACAGTCTCTCCACTTATTGACGATTTCTTCAAAAGGCTCCTGCCATTTAGATAGGAAATTTAGAGCCTCTCTCTCAGCTTGGGAACACTCACTAAGTTCTGGGGACAAAAACATTACAATTTAAAATTACACTAAAGCTACTCATATTGAGTAAGTGAGTGAGACTTATTTTCTTACCTTCTGTGGCAAACACACCAAAAATGGCATCAGCCTCTATAGCAGAGGTTGTGTGGGAAGAAGCAGTGTGCGGCACAGTTAGCCCGTATTTTGATTTCTTGCTTCGAAATTTGTCAAATAATTTACCTCTAGCTAATCTTTGATTTCGCCCCTGGTTGGGAGGCTCGTAGTATACATCACTCTGAAACAGATATAGTACTCTCAAAACAAAGATCAATGCTTAATGTGTTGCTATGGATGTACCAACACAATACGTATTTCACCAGGTAAAATGTCAAAATCAACTTACAGCTTCATTAGGGAAAAGAGTAATAATTTTACCAGTGAGAATTTAATACTCCTGCTCTGATGGGCTGAAAATAAACAAACATTTAAAAATAGAATATGAAGGAAAATATACTACAGAATGGGACTGATTTAACTACATACGATAATGTGAGAAACATAAGCTTCGCAACTAGGAGTTCAGTCAACTCAGTTCTGGCGTTATCGCTGAAAGTGTTCTGCTCTTTGTACACTCGCAGGACCCACTGTCCAGCAACTGATTCGTTCAGATAGGCTTCCAAATCCTGTAAAAATAAATTTCAAAATTATTGCCAGACCATGAAACATTTCAGTCATAAACTGCACTCACTGTAAATAGGTTATATATTTTACATAACTGATGCTGCAAATATTAAGTATTATAAGCATAACAGAAAATTGCGAATGATCCATCAACATTAACCACACTTTGTACTATTTCTAAAATTGAAATGAGAACAATGTGTTCCACAAGAATACAAATTTAATGTAGTATTCAAACTTACAAGAGACTCTAGCGTCTTAGCCACTGCTGATTCAAAGCGCTTGGCAGGTGTTAAACGTGAAAAATCAACAAGCCGCCTTTTGACAGTGCCCTTGCTGGTGGTAGGGATAGTGCTGACATCACAAGTAAAATTCACCTGAAACAAACATGAGCACATTAATAAGCGAACAGAGTACATACAGCACCACTGCGAATAAGTAAATGTCCATACCAATGATACTGATGCGCTGTCATCCAAGTTCTCAAAACTATCAGAAGTAATAGCATCATCTAGTGATGAATTAAACTGAAAGCAAATTAAACTGTCAATGATAGACATGACAAAGGGCGCAACTAAAACTGGAGTGACCACAGAGATCACTACGACAAATGTGCAACAATGTAAAGCAAAACTTTAATTCAGTAGCCACTTTTGTACTCATTGACAAAAAACATTAACCTTCAGTATGAAAAACTACAATGAAAGAAGAAATCCCCATCTTCATGGTGAAAATTCGGAAGCTAGCGAAATTCGACTGAATGCGAAGACTGAGACGCATTACCGAAGCAAATATTTTCACAAAACACACATAACCTACACATTTACGCCCAACTGAGAAATCATCACAGCGCGATATGAAACTTCGCAAGGGTACTGTCATAACAGTGTGCACATAACCTCCCTAGTCTACATTGGTTACACAGTTCTCAGAGGTTTCAACCGTAATTATTCAACGTACCGAGTCTTCCGAAAAGCCCAGAGAATCCTCTGAAACTCCAACCAGGTGGAGTTCGGTTCTGCTGGATGTTTCTGCAGCCACGGAGAACGTCAGCCGCTTAGGAGCCGGACAGCCGCTCTCTTTCCAGGTCTCGCGAGCCTTTAAAAACTTCCACCGCAGCCCTATGCTAGGAATGAGTTCCGACAGCAGTTCTCCATTTATGTTCTTGAACACATCCCCGCAAATACCATTTGCTGTGGCAATACACATTGTCATGTAAACTACGGAGAGCAGAAAAATACGACAAGGCCACTTCACTGACTTACCTTGAAAAGCACTGACAAAATCCTGCAAGCCCCATTCCTCCAGGAATGCACTGACAATTGCGGCGGACACACTCATGACAAATACAATCACACGAAAACGCAAGCACTCCAGGAACAGCGAAAACCCATTGTAAACTTTCACAGCATTCAGCCGGCTTTTAATAGGCATGGACAAGTCGTATCGGCACTGACACCGACAGAGAGCGCTGAAATCGCGCGCGCGGTATGCTTGTTTCGAGCGCGCGTAGTTCAAGCGTCATTATGCTTGTATCAAGCATCAAGATAGGCAGTGCAAACAGTTTCATTCTTATTTCAAGAAGATCCCACAAGAATCACTAATTGGCATCAAAACTGCTTTGAATCGAGCATACATTTTTGAGAGTGGTCTTCACGCTTCCTTCCTTTTCCTTTACGTCCTATTTTTTTTATTTAGCATTCAAATAATCCTTTGAACTTGTTTACTTCTTCTGGGCAGCTTTTGCAGCATTCATCCTGGTAGCATTTGTGAGCGATGAAGATGACTTGCGGTGGGAACAAATAGCTAATTTTTCTGACTTGGTGGATTGAGAAGTTCCCTCGCCATCCTTATTTTCGCCAACTGTTAATTCAGACCACACTTTACTTTTTTTCTGCCCATGATGTTCTGGAAAAGATACAGTTTGTGAGTGATCTAACCTATGAATTAACAGTGAACGGTCAGAAACGGCTTAAAACGCAAGGACAGTCGTGACTCGAACCAAGAAGTACATTATCTCGCAAGCTAGCAAGCTAACGGTTTACAGCAAACTCAAATTTTTAAAATGTAACTACTATTTTTGAAGGAAAAGCCATAAATGGAAGTTGGCTTTAGGAGCCTCCTCACTCCTCACCGCCTCCGGCGCTTCATCTCGAGCGGTCTGTGTCCAAAACAAACGTGTTTCGTTTTTCCAGCACTAGGAGCGCTGTATCTGCGTCCGATCACTTTGCGCCCTCCCCCGCCACCGATTTAAAGTGAATTTGCTTTTAAAATATATTTTTCCGTCTTTTTCACACGTTTCTTTCACAAAAATATTTTTTCACGTTGTTTTTAGAACCCTACTGATGCCGCATGTTCATTCGGCCGGACGTGTGTTCGCCGACTTATCGTTCATAGAAAAACTTCAAATTTTGAGGATCTACTCTTATTGGCGAGCGTAGCGAGCCCACTTCCCCAAACGGACCACGCGACGACACTCGTCGTGAGTCTGTCTGTCTGTCCGTCACTCACGGACTTTTCAGAAACACCACGCAACAGATTAGGTTCACCTTCCAGATTGTAAATCGATATTTATTGGTGGAGAACACTACGAGCCATTTTTTCGATCAATGGAATTTGAAATATTTTTGTAAAGATTCAATTTCAAAGCCGCGCAGGTGGTACCACTGTGCGGCTCAGCTGGGCTCTGCTCGGCACGGCTCGGCACGGCCAGGCCAGGCGTATCGTCTCGGTTGTGTCGCAGCGACACGAGCTTATGCTCGTCGTCAACCCGCGTTATCTTGAAGAAGTTATTTTTAAGGAATTTGCCTATCTCCGATGGAGTCCACTTCGATCAAAGGTGAGTTGCGATGTAGTAATTTATCAACTGTGATCATTCTGTGACGACGTCTGCCTTCTTTCTCCCCCCGGCCCCGCCCCCTTCCAGTTTGTTGATGTTTGCTCTTGGTTTCGTTTGGGATTGCCGGAATGTAATTTTAAAGAAAATATTCGTTGACTACCTATAACGTAAGGAACATTGCGCTTCCAAAGCTTATTTGTAACTTCTGAAAGGTGTCAGAGTACCGTGTCCTGTGGCTGAGAGGTTAAGTGGTCCGCAAGGTTTATGAAGGTAGTGCAGCATGTAGCACTGAAGCAGATTTGACATTGGGTGTTCGCTTCATTTGATCATCTCTCCTTTCAAATCAAGTTAATTCCTGCCCTGCTGTATGCCCTAACCTTAAACCGTGCTCTACTATTGCCAAGTGAACATTGGGTCAGAACAACATGGCGAGTTAAACATGGATTGGATACTATGTCACCAAAGAATATGTGAAAACCAGTGTCTTTGATTACAAATTTGTTGCTAATGACAGTCTGTTTGATGTGTTACAGTCTCATGTGCATGTATATCTGTGGATTCTCAAGCCGCTTTGCTGTGTCTTCTGCTTGGTTGTAAAAGACTAGACAAGGAGCGACCTCAACTTTCTTAAGTGCACAAGGTAAGCTCTCAAGGAGAGATTTTATCTGTATTCTGTGTGTAGATCTTTATCTGTTAAATTAAAAATTCATTCTTATTTCAGATGATGAAAAGTTTACAACACGCTGAACATGCTGGACACTTCTTGACGCTGAAGTCTTGCTACCAACTACTGACTTGGTAAATGTTTAGCTGACATGAAAGTAGCTGACAGAAAGTATCTGTTTAGTTAGTTTGAAACACTCTTCTGTTGTTTGTTTTTTGGCAAATGTGATTTGCCATGACCAAAATGTGTCTGCTACAATTTTTCATTTATTTCATTTAAATTTCCTTTTCTATCCCGGCTATTGAGTACAGCCCCACTCACACTTGTTTCAATATTTCCATTTCAGCACTTAATTATTTATCATCGAGTGCGTTTCGGCATCCTGAGGTTCCTCCTGTTTGTGACTGGAATCTATTTATCGTCAAATGTACGGCTTTCATTTGTAAGTAGCTGCCCAAATATCAATTCAGACTTACTTGATCCAAGACCTTTTACTGATTCTCAACTAAAAATGCTAACATTGCTTTTGTTTGTTCTTCTAGGTTGTTTTCGAGGGTGAAGAAGTAGAGCAGATATCGCATCAAGCATCAAATTTTATGACAGGGATGCTGTTCCCTACACCTTTTTTCCATGCTATTGGTGACAACTTGCTTCTTTTCATTTCCAATCTAAAACATTTATGAACTAAAACTAGATCGAAAAGGAATCTCACGTGTGGGGCTCTAACAGTCCTTGGTTTATACTGTTGTGATGGTCATACTTAAATTCTTTTCTCTCAAGGTGTGAAATAAATGTCATCGAGTAATTTGTCTTCTGTTCACCTTATTTCTTTTAAAATCTGTCTTAGTATTACATATAAAGATTCTCATCAAAACTTACACAGTGGTCTAGAAAAACCAGTGGTGCCCATTTGAATCAAATAATAAGTGTGGTAAGCCATGCAAACTTGAGCTGTAGCTAAAAGCAAATGTGAAAATACCATAAAGGCACCAAAAAAGTTATTTGGAGATCGTAGTTAAACATAAATTTCACATTTCCACTCAACCTTTCAAATAGAGACTGGTTTTAATTTTAGATCATGCTAGATGCCAATTCTTTAACTTTGAGCAGAATCAGACCAGGAATCAGAATGAACATCCAGTTAGATATTATGAATATTCTACGCCTGGACTGCCGACTGCCTGTTGCCAAGACCGGGGGCTCAGGTGCATGCTGCAGGTGACGTTGGGCAGAACAGGGCTTTCTTGGGCGGGGACTCGAATGCAGTGGCGGACCTGGGAGCGGCTTGAGGGGGGGGGGTACAAAAGGGCAGTCCCCCCCTCTGATCCGCACCGGCTCGAATGGGTGGAGCGGTGAGTGATACAAACTTCAACTTTGGAACCGACGCCCTCTGAACCCGGAAATATACGGAGTGCGAGACCAGGTGCTGCTGCAGGTGTCGTTTAGCAGAACAGGCCCTTCTTAAACCGGTACTGGAATAGGGTGAAAAGTGCGAGATACGAACGTTTACGTGAGTTAAATGACCGCCTGTATTACCAGCAGAGCAGCAAATAGCGGACCTTCACCCCGTAAGGTTAGGTTATCAGAGGTCGGGTTCAAATATCCGGTGTGGTAGGTTATATTTGCGGGGGATGGGGATATCAGTGAGGCGGGCAGGGCAAGTAGGAAGACCAAACCAGTGACTCCATCATACGCCTGTGCTGGGGGCGGATCTAGGATCGGCTTAATGGGGGGGGGGGCAATGTTCCGCTTTTTGTCTACTTACAGGCGGAAAAGTTATGCCGGCTTTCTACATTTCGAGCGCCAGGGGGGGGGGGGGGGGGGGGCACAAAGGCCTGTTGCCCCCCCCCTTCCTAAATCCGCCCTTGCGCCTGTGCCTTGCAGGCTGGCCTACCCTGGACTCTCACAGGCACTACAGGCCCACACGTTTTTCATGCACTTGTGCGTCCTGCCTTACGGCGCCCGCAAGGTAGGCAACTAGGACTCCTGCATGGGTGCGTGCATAGCGGGTCGGCCTACCCTCGCACCTGCAGGCGCCTCAGAGAAGCTCAATAGATTTTTAAAAAAATGCTACGCTCGCCACATTACGCGCAGAAAAACGGAGCGTACCCCTAGTTTAACGTATAATCACGTGTGGTGGCAACAATTTTCCATTTGTCTCGCAGTTTTGAGTTATGAAAATATGTCTGTTTTTGTTTTGTGAGGTTAGGGTTGGTCGCCGCGCGCACATCATTACCACTACGGCGCGCACAGGGACGGGCTCAGGTTAACGATTTTAATCGTAACAAATACGTCTGCTATCAGGCACTTCTAGGGAGACCTGAGGTGAGGGGCCGAAGGCCCGAAGGCCCCGCAAACGCCGCCGACAGGCCAAGCTGTCGCTGTCGAACCAAGGTGCCGGTGGAGCGCAGCGTAACTGGCACCGAGGTTTGACGGTGGGACGGGCCAGCTTGTGTAAAAAAATAAAATCTCAATTGTTATGCCAGATTAATCGTTTTTCAGAAAACATGGCGTGTGCGATGGGGCGAGGCCCCCACTTCTCATACGAGACACGACAGAGGGATGTTGCCCGTCCCTGAGAGGGCCGCGAGGGAGGCACCTAGAAAGAATGTTCGGAGCCCGGGTGCTCAGGTTAGCAGATAAGTCCTCAAAACGGGACGTGGGTGGACGTGAGGGTTCTTTTTCGGGGGGGGGGGGGGGGCGCTGGAGAGCTTAATTCAGAAATCCGGAGGGAAAGCTCGTCTACCGGATCGAGTATTCCAATTATTTACACCACGAATTAACTATCCGACTTCTGTTGGGCTAGGTCACCGGTACAACAGGTACTCACATCATCTGTATCTCCACTGAAGGTGACTTTAACAGTCAGGGTGGAATTTTTTTCTTCGCGGTTTCCTTTTGTTTTATTCCTAGAGTTGGCAAGTGTCCCACAAACTCCCCTGAAAATCGTCAATTTGGTACAAATGATGGTTAGGACCTCTCGTCACATGGTTACAAGTTTGAGTACAAGCCCAGAATGCTGGAGAACAAAATACCTCCACTTCACTGCGCTGCTTTACTCCCACAAACTAGGTGCGGGAAATCCTTGAGGGAATCACAACCAATATCCACACATCCCTGATGACAGAAACAAATCAATTAAAACAGATCAAAATCAACAAGATGTGACGTCATGAAATAATTACTGACAGCAACCTTTGCGAATTCGAGGGACGAAAAAAAAAAAACATTCA
The DNA here is from genome assembly GCA_038380765.1 of Odontothrips loti. NCBI lineage: Eukaryota > Metazoa > Arthropoda > Insecta > Thysanoptera > Thripidae > Odontothrips > Odontothrips loti. The sequence goes on from CM076243.1 coordinate 5,512,497, forward strand.
CTGGTAGGTTAGAGTAGATAGTACGGAAAGGAACTCGGAAAACGACTGGTCTGTCCATAAGTGAATTTTTCCACGACGTTACTAGCGGACCGAAGCTTAGAAATAAAGATACCACGATACTTAGTGTTTTCGGAGGCGAACAAACGAGTTTTGCTTTCACCATTTCGTGAGCCCCTTACGGAAAGGACGAAAACGTAAACAAACACCATACAAACCAAAGCATCAGACGAAAAAAGTTCGAACGGATAACGAATCTTCTCGAAGGGCGCCCGAAACTGCAAATAAGCAAAATGGTGGGCAGTAGCGGATCCTGCCTAGAATTCAGGGGGGGGGGGCGCACTTTAATTAAAACTTGGGATAATGGGTTAATAAGTGTGTTCATTATGAACAGACAGAGACACTAAAAATACATGGCACCATACTTAAACAGTCATTTTAATTAAAACTAATTACATTACAGCACAAACTCGAGTCTCCTAGATCTAAATATATCGAACCTTGTTATTACTTGGTCTATCGAAACCTCATTATCTCGATAACATAGCTTGAGAGCCAGGCCGTTCAGCCAGTCCTTACCCATTGTCGACCGCATCCAATCTTTTAAACGACGCAGGGCCGAAAAACACCATTCTGCGGATGCAGTACTAATTGGGAGGGTCGTCAGCAGTTTTAAGAAATTGAAGATATGAGGATAAACATCCTGATAACAATCTCTCATTACTTCGCTGGATAATAAAGGTAGGTTCTTCAGGTCAACGTTTCTCCACTTTTCTCTCCAGTTGGAGCTCTCCCTTCAGTGAAAGCAAAGCTGTTTTAGGATCGCTGCTGTCAGGGAGTATTTCTACGAATTTCTGCGAAATTGTGTACCAATTTTTTGATTTTCATCGGACTTCTCCAAGATATTTGTAGGAAGAAAAAGGGGCAGGCCAAATACATCAAGCACTTCAGGAGGAAACCTCTCGCAAGTTCACCATGACATGATCTAGCAGAGGACTGGAGACTGATTGCTGAAAATATTCATCAGTGGAACTTGTGACATAGTTGACGCGATGTCCCTGACGGTAACATTGGCGAGGCATCTTTAAGTCAACATCGATCACTGTAGCCAGCTCAACTGCTTGCTGCCAGATGGTGCTGCCGAAATAAATATCGGATTCACCACGCCTACGATCAGGTAGAACTAGAAGGTTCGACACTTCCTGGGCTGCAGCGTGGGTAAGAGACTTCATTTGCAGTAATTTACTAAGAGGCAGTGTGAGAGCAAGAAGATCGCCCAGGCACACCACTGATACCAGGGGGAAGCAACCACGTACGAGGGCCCGGTTCCGTGCGGTAGCGCTCTAATATATTGAAATTATCTTCGAAACTAAGATCCGATTCGGTCCGGGTTGGTTTCATTCGGAAGAGAAGTACGTTTTACATTCGGTAGAATACTTTTGTATCTGGTTAACTCATATATACTACGTAAAATGGTCGGTACTTCGTACCAAATGACAAATCTCTGTGAAAACGCAGAATCGTACACAAGATTTGCAACCCTTATAACTCAGAAAACACAATTAAAAATTAATATATCCATGCATATTAGCAACCTTCAAGGCATGACCTGTGCTAATATCTCAATTGCAGGTCTAAAGCACAGCAGCTGGCCTCATTTTTATAGTCCGAACTATTTGCGTAAAATTTCAGCTCGCAGCCGCAAAGAACCAGGCGCTTTGACGCTGTTGCCAACCCCTGCTTATACCAGAAAGGAAGAATTGGCCAATGCAGCGCTAAGGTTGGCAGCTTTGGAAGAGGTCGAGGTGTCCTCCCATCCACTTATTTCATCAAGTGCCTCCAGAATTGTAGGCAGATGTGTGAAAAACTGAAGAACCCCGCCATGACGCTCTATCCACCTGGTCTCACAGAGAGCGAGTCTTTTCAAAAAAGACCGGTTTGAATTCGACCACCTCCGATTTCGCTGAAATTTTAACAGTAGGTGTAATTCATCGATACAAAATGACGATTTTGCTCGAAATTTTTTTTTGTCAAGTATTTTCCAATTGGAGTCTGACATCGGGAATTTTCGTCGAAAAATTAGTGAGGGATTTTGGGGTTGCAGAGGTTTTGGGGGTTTCTGGGATTTCGGAGCCATGCCGTCAAAAAAGTACCCAAAAGGGACTTTTAGACTAAAAAAGGTCCAATCTATCCATTTCTGACCCGAAATTTTTTTTTGGACCAACCGTTTGGGCTCCAGAGACTTCCAAAGTAGGTCAATTTTTTCAAAAAAAAATTTCTGTGGACCATATTTTTCGACTCGGGGCATCTCAAAACGCATTTTGGTATACCCCTCAGAGACACTTTTTTTTTGACCCAAACCTCGGGACTTAGCCGCAAAACAAAACACGAAAAACGCAAAAAAAATCCCAATTTTTTTTTTTGGGACACCTATCTAGAAATGCGTTTCTCGAGGTCCTGATTCAGAAAATATGGTCTCTCAGATGACCTATTTTTGCCCCCCCCCCTCCTCTCCCCTCCATCCCATGTGATCGCAGGGTGTTCAGGGTATTTTTGGAGAAAACAACACTTCATCATTGTTACCCTTGTTTAATTCAAATTACTAATACACTGGTACTTTCATTGATGCCATCAAGGTTTTCGATTGATCAGAGACCTGATAACAATTGTTTGGCATTTCGTTAAGATGCACTGACAGTAATATTTGGGGCACTGGAAGTACAACAGTGGACAGATCTGATGGCCATGTGAAGACTGAAGCTGGCAACTTCGGGTGCAAAAGTGAAAGTTCTGCCTCCATTTCATCTTCATTTACATCAGTGACATAAGCAATAAATTTAGATCTTAAAACTCTAGCAACAACAAATGAACCAACTTCCACTTCATGAAACAACATTTCTTTTTTCACCAAACAGTGAGTTAAAGTTGGCTTGTTATCAAAGCTTGTATATTTACAAGCAACAGTGTCATCTGGAGATTAAAAAAAAAAATCATCAAAAAAATTAGTAAGTGAAAGTTTAAAAAAAAATGAGAAATTTGAAAAAATAAATCAATGTTACCTGTGAGTGGAATGTATTGATGAAAAGATCGTGTTCCAGGCACTGCAATTAATGTCTTTTCTGAGGCAGTACTTGTACGCTCCACATCTACGGATTCTTTGGAAATGAATTCAAAGCCAAATTTGAACCTCAGGTCTGACTCTTGACAAAACTTTAGCAGATCTTGGGCACTTACAATCTGCTTATCCAGAGGTCGTTGGAGGCTGGCATATGTTGCTAATCTCTTAACAGTTGCTGATGCTGCATCACATAACGACTTGCCATGACTTGTCGCAAAGAAGTTATGAATGGCCTTAATGCCATAACGCTGCTCATGCTGGCATAGAAAGAGGAAACTCTTTTTATTCTTATACTGGCCTGCACAGCCATCAGTGAAGTAATTCACTTCTTTCACACCAGGAAATTCTCTCTTCATAATAGTCATCGTGACATCAACACATTTTCTAACAAGATAAACATCATGATCTAGATCATCAGATATAAAAATGATTGTGCGGCATTTCAATTCCCCATCATCATTGATGTGATAAATGGTCACCGGATGGATTGTGACTTGCTTTTTGGACCAGTGGTAGCTTTGAATCTCCCCCTGAATCAGGCAAGAATAATTCATCGCAAAATCCATTATGATGATCAACTTTTCAGGTGTTAGTGACTCTCGTAAATATTTTAAGAATTCTGCTTGTTCTCTTGCAATGTGGTCATGGGGAATAAGTTTTATCATTTTTTCTGTTGCTTTTTCAATTGCATCAGAATAGGAGGAGCTTACAGAAATAAGCTCCACTCCATCAGTTGACTTCCATTGTTTGTACTCCACAGTGGAATCAAGCAGCAGTTTTTTCATTTCATTGTTAACTTCAATATCAGATGAAAAATGACTTTTAAATAAATTCTCCTCAAGCATTCTGCTTATTTCATTTTCTTTTGGACACTTTACACAAATCCGTAGCATACATTCTTTGTTGCCAGGGTCACACACAAACGTATTAATAAGTTCTCTATAGTGCTCTTTAACACGCAGAGCATGAAGCAATAGTTTGATGTCTTGGTGTGTTTGGCATACACACACAGAATGTATACCTTTGGCTCCAGCTGTGACACACCACTTGGGACGTAGTGTACAAAAGAAAGAAAAGCTAATTTTGCATTCACTGTGCTCAGATTTAAACAGGCTAAAGAGTTCTTTCAAATTACACAATACGAGCCTCTTTTGCTCATATTGTTTGTTGCCGAGAGAAACTACATCTCTTTTACCCGGCAACACTTTGGAATAGCGATCATCACAGTAAAAGTTGGTGACTAGCTGTCTTGTTCCTTCTGGTACTGAAGGGGACTTGGAAAAAGAAGGCACACATAAAATACCATTTTCTTTTGTAAGTTTTCTTGCAGCTCTAAAGAGAGCTTTGCTGACTCCAAACATTTTGCATCCTTCATTTTCAGAGATATATGGTGGGCAAAGAGTCAAGAGTTGATACTTTTCTTCTCTGTTTGCGGTAGGGATCTTGGCTTTGATCTCCTTCATTAAGTTATCTACATAATGAATTTTCAAATCATCTTCTGTTTTAACTTCTTCTGAATGCAGTAAGAATGACTGGCACTCCTTCTTGCGATACGTGGTCACTGCCTCTTCTATTTTTCTTTTTGCAGCTTTTACACGGCCACATTTTGAATTTACAGAATTTACATTCAAAGACAAGCCTATGCTTTTCAAACTCTCCCTTACATGCTCTTTAATGATAAGAGGACTAAGATTGGGTGACAGAGCACCTGGTGTAGTACCTCCACTGCTTGTAAAGCTTGCAAGGCTGTCAGCACTTGTCTGGGGTTGAAGGGCATCCACTTCTCTAGCTTCAATATCTTCTTGGCAGGTCTTGCAATATGTTTCACCATAAATTAAGTTAACATTTTTTACAAAGGCCCTTAATACCCCACGAAGGGTGATAGAAGACAAGTTCGTTTTAACTTCTGTCCCTGGGCGGTGGATGTTTAGTGGATTGCAACATCTGTCTATTATTTTAGGAGGAACTGATTTCAGGATGCCAATGTAGTTATAATAATGTTTCTCACAGACAGTGGTGCTTTTGTCATCTTGCCAATTTCCACTGCTCCATGAGAGTGCTATTCTCTCATCTTTACTTAAGTTGGTAATTTCTTTGAATTCTCCATTACATAAATCTTGACTATTCGAGGAGAAGGAGCATGTTGGTTCTGAAATGAGAAAACGACAGATTGCATTTGTTCATATCAGATAGAAAGAAAACAATGTGAAGGGGAAAATGTTGGTGACCATAAACTTACTTGATTTAATATGTTTGCGGCATTTGTCACACCAAAGCAGACCAATCGTCAAGGCAGCATTACATTTGGCATCTTCCTGATTTATCACCCTCAGACTTTTGGTGAATTGTTTGGAGGGATGGAGACCATATGGATCACAACACACTGGCTCTGAAAAATAACATCAATGGTTCATTAAAAAAAAACTGTCAAATGGCAAACTAAAGTAAAACAATACTGATGTTAATATCAGTTGATAAACAGTCGAAGTTTTGTTTTGTTTTTTAGATATACTGAATTTAGATACAAACCAATTCCTCTGCTCGTATTCTGTGCAGAAGTTGTGGGGAGTCCAAGTGGAATTTGAATTGAACTGAAATCAATGCCTAAGATTGGAAAAAAAAGGAAAGGAAAATTAAAATGTGCAACAACCATATAAGTGTCTAAACTCAATTTAAAAAAAAGACATACCCATCTGAGAACTATCATCATTACTTTTCTCTGGAGTCTCAGCAGGGTGTACCGAGGGAGACACTGCGGATCCACCTTGTTCCTCACTGATTTGGGAGTTCTTATTACAACAGTAGTCACACCAATATTGGCCTACAATCATTCTTCCTTGGCTATCCTGAGCTGTAATTTTTTTCAAATTTTTTGTGACATCCTTTTTATGGATGCCAAATGGATTACAGCATTTTTTGGCTGGAAAGATACACACACACATTAGCATAGTTCATTTTAAAGGAAGCATTATGACTATAATATTTCAATGAACATATCATAAATGAGGGTGTACAGATAACAAATGCATACCTGCAATGTTATGGTCTCTTGTTGACTCAGCTGAAAAGAAAATAATTTAAAAAAGAGACACATGAAAATTACTGCAAAGTATACTGGATTTTAAAGCATACCAGTTCTGTCAGTTGTTGTTCCAGTAATCGTCGAACAAGCAGCCCTGCAGGTAGCAGCAATACGGGGAAGCTTCCTTTGACGACAATGATCACACCATAACGCTCCAGCAGTAAGCTGTGTGGAGTCTTTAGCATCAATGTCTCTGATTGCACGAAGGCTTTTATATACAGGCTTGGCATGGATACCGAAAGGATTTGAGCATTGTTTGTTTGAAACCTCAAGAGAGTCACCTGAAATCAAAAACTGGGGTCAGAAATTTTGTGCTCAACCAAAACCACTGTTGTCAATCAAACCAGCAAATGATTCAAGTGCGGCTTAAGAAATATTAAATAACCTGTTTGGGTAGCACTAGACGTGCTCGCTGACTTGGCTCTCCTTGTGCTCTCCGGTATCAGAATAGGGGGCACAGACGACACTTCTGTGTAAATTGAGCAATATTTCAGGTGGATTGTGAAATCCGTGATAACTGAGAGACATGTTCAAGTAACTGATGTGAATTAATTTGCTAACACAACAATAACTTACCTTGATCCTTTTTGCGGCAGTTGCAACACCACAGATTACCCAAAAATGGACGGAGCTGTGGCTTTTTGTCAATGTCGACTTGTCTGATTTGCCTTAAATCGGTGTTTATACTGCCTGTCCTATGCGATCCATAAGGGTTGCAGCACTTTCTCTCTGCACAAACAGATATTTAAAAGATCAGAGTAACTGTTAGAAAACAGACAATGAATAATAACAACCATGAACACCTGTTGATGTTCATACAATCCCCAATAGCTGCACGTAAACATAACCTCATGATCTCATGTCCGAGAAAAATAAACATTAACAGTAGTAGTATAGGTGGCCGGGCATGTATACTACTAACAGTAATTACCTTCTTCCATTCTTCACATGCGTTCCCTTCACAAACGGTTTGAGTTTTGGCAATCTTCAATCTCAAAAAATTGAGTCTCGGAGAACCGTGTACTACAGCTACCAACCGTCCACGAAAACGCCGCAGAGTATGGCGGAAGGGGATGCAAACAAGTTAGCGTCGGTTGGTGCATGCGTCTGCGGAACCTCTGCTATGCATGTTGCCTACCACACCGGGGGGTTCCCTCTCGTGGACGTCTCCTAGGGAGGGGGACGGCAATATGTAGGTCCGAAGGCCGAGTCCGGAGGGTGTGGGCCAAAAATAGGTCATCGGAGAGACCATATTTTCTGAATCAGGACCTCGAGAAACGCATTTCTAGATAGGTGTCCCAAAAAAAAAATATTGGGATTTTGTTTTGCGTTTTTCGTGTTGTTTTGCGGCTAAGTCCCGAGGTTTGGGTCAAAAAAAAAGTGTCTCTGAGGGGTATACCAAAATGCGTTTTGAGATGCCCCGAGTCGAAAAATATGGTCCACAGAAATTTTTTTTTGAAAAAATTGACCTACTTTGGAAGTCTCTGGAGCCCAAACGGTTGGTCCAAAAAAAAATTTCGGGTCAGAAATGGATAGATTGGACCTTTTTTAGTCTAAAAGTCCCTTTTGGGTACTTTTTTGACGGCATGGCTCCGAAATCCCAGAAACCCCCAAAACCTCTGCAACCCCAAAATCCCTCACTAATTTTTCGACGAAAATTCCCGATGTCAGACTCCAATTGGAAAATACTTGACAAAAAAAAATTTCGAGCAAAATCGTCATTTTGTATCGATGAATTACACCTACTGTTAAAATTTCAGCGAAATCGGAGGTGGTCGAATTCAAACCGGTCTTTTTTGAAAAGACTCGCTCAGAGTCCAGAGAGCTTACGTCCTACAATTTTGGACGGCACTTGATTACGTTTCGGAGAATTAAAGAAATTAATGCATTCCTTTATAGTACCGCAACGGCATTCCGTACGCAGGGATACTGCTGCTCTTTGAAATGGACAGATTGAGTTTATGGTTGTAGCAGGGGGTCCGCACAGCATTTTTGCACTCTTCTTGAATTTCTATTACTGCTCCTTAAATGTCTGTCAGCATAACTGAGCAGCCATCAGTGCCAATGCCAACACACCTATTTAAGAAGAGACCAAGTCTCCGCAAAATAAGAACGATCTCTGCGAATGCCTTCCCTGTCAGCCGTAACTCCTGCCTTTTTGCAGCTTTCCTAGCAGCGTTATCACATTCATCCTCGTTGGCGGAGTGATTCTCATCTCGGTGTCTATATAAAGAAAATCATCTGCAAGGTCATATTTCAGCCTATAACACCTTCGGGTGAGGACTTTGAATGTCGCACACATGTTCCCCTCACAAATTTCTTTCCAGCAGTGTTGTTGCGGGGAAATGAGGATGTTGTTTTGATTGACAGCCCAAAGGGCTGCCCGTAACGGTGTCTTTCTCTCTGTTCACTAGTGCGCTCTCTCTGCCTTTGATCAAGCTTTGGAAATCCAACTGCTTGTTGTGGGACAACTGAAGTAGTTTAAATCTTTTGTTCGCCGTCTCCACCAGGGTTATCCAATCCCTTGGAACAAGGATGTTGGCTGCATGGCGCTTCTTCCCTTCGAGAATGGAATGATCCTGGTCACAATCCAGTGACGTGTGTCCTGGCACCAGAAACTTCTGATCAATGATCTTGAGGGTGCGTTTCTGCTGTAGAATGGACTGAAATGATGTAGTTACAATGGAGTTTCTGTTTTGCCCTTAAAAAAGTGTCTGACCACAACACTACAAGCTCCACACTGTCAGGCATGTTCATCATGTAATCAAACAGAGCTCATAAAGCTTGATTTGGCCCTCTGTCTCCCTTCCCCTTCATGACACATGGCATGGACGCTGTGGCCTATGCTGCAATCATGAATCGTAAGATTGTAAGTTCACAACTGCCGAACTGTAAAAGACAACAGAAGTTTACAAGTGTGGTGTTGGAAAACATTGTTGCATGTCAAACGCCACAACATGCTGTAATAGGTCTCCTTCAGCTTAGTTTCTGTCACTATCTTTATCATTTATAGCCTTCTTCCACTTTCGATGTTGGGCCTCCTGTTCTTTAACCTTCAGGTATCTGCTGCATTTGAGCCATACATGATTTCTGCAGACAATTTAAAGCAGGTATCGCATGGGTCAAAGCACTCTGGTCCGGCAAATTGATGGAAACAGTTAGGGCAACGTGTCAAAGGTACGGTAGGGTCATCGTGTGGCTGAGGACCAAGGCAACGCCAACACGTTCCCTCACAACGATGATCTCCTTTGTTATTATAGAATTTGATACATTTCTCACACATCAGTTCCATTTCAAACGCCTGGCAAGGGTACAATATGGCGTAGAAGTGTTCTCTGTGAAGCAGGAGATAAATGTTTTTACGTCCCGCACCATACTCCCCTTTGAAAACACACTCTTGTCCTTTTTTGTCAGTAAAGACACAGAGTCTATACTCCGGCATAACAGCTTGCAACTTACGGACCTCATCTAGACCGCAAGGTTGAGTGGGATTTATACCAGCCATTTCACATAATTTTTCTCCCTCTTTGCGCTGTATGACTGAGTTTGGCTTTTTCAGACGGGCAAAGGCTTGGTAGTGCATACCACTGGCTTTGGCTTTAGCTACGACGACACTACGTGTTAAGCACATTGCGTCATTCACATTCTCTGGAGAGTAAATTGATTTTGATTTGATTTTTCTCTCCACCCAATGCTCCATACTTTCATTAACAACGCGATCAGTGCGTCGTCCTCCTGCCTGTGGTGTCGGGATATGAATATACCTGACTTTCAGCTGCCCCTCAGACATAAAACTCTGATTAGAGTTGAGGACGCGAGCCAATTTGTCGAGAACGACTTTGCCGTTAATTTGGTCTGTGGGTCTCAGGCTGAACCAAAGAGGATTCTCGGTGTTTTCCGAATTGTGAATCTCGAGTACAACTCGATCGTCGTCCTTGGCTTGGACGGCATCCCGTTGTCTTTGCAAGAGCGTGTCAAAGAGCCCCGTCATGAGCTCTTCGGAGGGCAGCGTGTCTCCGAGCCCCTTCACAACAAACACCTCCTCTCGGAATTTTGTCTTAAAACGCTTAAGCTCGCGTTCCGTAGACTGAATCAACTCAATGCTAGGCTGCTCGACGGCCTGCTCGTCCTCCTCCCGCGGCCGTTTGACTCCGGACAGTCCGGGTTGTGGGGACGGAGAGCGGCGCGGCGACTCCCACGGCCGGAACAGACGCGGGGCCGGACGGGCCGGTTCAGACGGGGTAGTGTCCCCAACACCTCCGCCGACCATTGTAAGAGCAAGCCTATAGGTTAGAGCGGCCTGTTTATCCGATCCGCCTTGTTCCCGGAGGTAGGCTTCAAATCCGGCCTTAAAAAATGCAGGAATACGCTGGTCTTGCAATATTTCCGCAGGAGTATCAAAGAGAGCCGTGAGAAACTCAGTATATGCTTCAGAAAGATATTCATCATTCTAAAAGCAAACCACCTTCCCATTCATTCAAAATATCTAGTACAAGATACTCCATTATTTAAATGATAAAATGTCTTGAAGAGACAAAAAAAAGTTTCTTCACAAGAAACTACGCGGCTCTTTACTAAAATTGTCTTGAGAAAGACAGTTAACAGTGAGTTGACACTTGGAGAGAACGATGTGTGAGGCACTAGTGCACTTGACGACAACGAAATGACTGATGCTCCCTGGGACGGCGAAGCTCGCTTTTATGCAGTGGTGTTAGTTCCGATTTTCGCCACTAGGCGGCGCCACCCACCGGGGGGCGCTGCGGCGCACAGTGTGGCTGACCAATCACAGCGCAGCAAAGCGACGTCACCGACTCCCGCTCTGCGCCAGACATGTTCATGTTTCCCTTCCCTCCCCTCCCGCGCCACTACCCATCCCACCCCTAAGCGTGTTCAATCTTGTTCGATGACGTCATCCAAGTGTTCTGATTGGTTGATCAGTGGGGTGCACTGTGGCGCCGCCCAGCGCGTGCTGCCACCTAGCGGCGGTTATCAGAACTAACCCTCACCTATAAATGCGACGGCAGTGGCCGGGAAGGTCATCAGAATTCAAATCGTTTGTGTGGTGAACACTAACTAAATCTAGCCATGGTTTATGCAGTGTGCGATATGCAGATGTTGAGAGATCAGGACGGACAACTGATAGTAAAGGAGTTTGCTTTGTACTCAGCATCAGAGTATGGTGATGTGTGTTGTCACTTTCAAACCGCCTTATGAACAAATTTATCTACCAACAGATGTCAGGCGCCATAACACTTTTGTCACAGCAAGAATTCATGGCTTGGACTGGTATGATGGTGACAGTGAATACAGTAAATTAGAGGAGACTATTACCGCTATGACAGCCCCATTTACTTATCTGTATGTTAAAGGTGAAGAAAAGAAATCTGTGCTTTCAACTATTTTGCCATCCATTCCAATCATAAATGCAGAGTTTCTGGAATGTCCCAGATTAAACTCACTGCCAAAATTAGATGCAGAGTGTAACAGTGAGGTTCACGATAGATACTCTAATTACTCCTGTGCTTTAAAGAACGCCAGACGTGTTGCTCTGTGGCTTGCCTTCAAATTAGGCGCTGCAACTCATCACTTCTAGTTTCTTTCGTGTAAAGATTTTTTTCACGACAACAAATTGCTAAAACAGAATAAAAACAAATAAAAGTTGAAAGAAATAAAAATTTTAAAACTGAAAAAACAAATATAAAAAGCAAGTTTGTGGTTTTGTATAGGCCTCCTGGGGATAGGGTTTCCGCACAAAAAATCCTAACGACTGCAGCTAGTTTGCCTCATAGGCGCAGTTGGAAATAGCTAGCAAAATTGTGTGAGTTGGTCGTTCCTTTGCCAGATTTAAAAGCTGATAAGCTACGATGCCAGACTCGTAAAAAGACAGAAGTTACAAAGTATCATTCGTGTGAGGTAGTATAAGGAAATTAATTTAAAATACAACAGAGTTTCCAAAATGCAAGTTTTAATCAACTAATTTTTACTTGAGAATATGAATTAAAGAACAGAGTCAGCATGGTCAACTAATTTTTTCTTGAGAATATGAATTAAAGAACAGAGTCAGCATGGTCAACTAATTTTTTCTTGAGAATATGAATTAAAGAACAGAGTCAGCATCGTCAACTAATTTTTTTCTTGAGAATATGAATTAAAGAACAGAGTCAACATGGTCAACTAATTTTTTCTTGAGAATATGAATTAAAGAACAGAGTTAGCATGGTCAACTAATTTTTTCTTGAGAATATGAATTAAAGAACAGAGTCAGCATCGTCAACTAATTTTTTCTTGAGAATATGAATTAAAGAACAGAGTCAGCATGGGGGGCGTGGCTGCCATTTCCTGACCCACGGTTGTGGTGAGCCCTGGGCACGGACAACACTGCGCCCACGATGTGGCGCTGCCTGTGGGAATGCCCGTGGTCCTCGGAACGACGGGCGAGGCCCATAGTTGTGCCCCCTTTGGAAGGGGGCAACAGCGAAGTGTGGTGGGGGTGGGGCAGGATGACGGGCGACGACCTGTGGCTCGTAGGTGTGGCCCCATCCGCGGCCCTACTCACCTACACGTCCGCGATACTGTCCCCGACCTTGTCCGTTGCCTCGTCCACGGCCCTGCACCATCGGTCCCAGGCGGCGGAACACACTTTCCACCACACGGTCGAAGACACTCTGAAAGAATCATGTCATGGAAATTGAAATCCGATATGACAATAAAACGTGAGCTTATAGTGTGGTTGTACTTACGACTCTCTGCGGTGCCCCAACAGGCTCACGGGCAGGTGCAGGGTTGGCAGCAGCGGTAGCCGTAGACCCACGGGCAGGAGCAGCGGTAGCCGTAGACCCACGGGCAGGAGCAGCGGTAGCCGTAGACCCACGGGCAGGAGCAGCGGTAGCCGTAGACCCACAGGCAGGAGCAGCGGTAGCCGTACACCCACGGGCAGGAGCAGGGAACAGTTTCTGTAAAGGAAACTTGGCTGTAAGTCACTTCATAATAAGACAGAAATATGGAGGAAGTGTGCACGAACTCACCCTGGGGACTGCCTGCACCTCCCTACGGGGGGTGCTCTGGGCCAGAGGGCAGGGTTGGGCAGGGGTGTCACTACTGCTGGTGCTGGTCTTGCTAGTCATGCTGCTGCTGCTGGTCTTGCTAGCCATGCTGCTGCTGCTGCTGCTGGTGGTAGCGGCCGTGAATGGCTGTGGCCTTATGGCCGCACTGGAGCACGCCACCTACAATTGGGCAATTAATGAGTGTCGTGTGTATGACAAAATAGGAGCTAGTTCGGACCTTCCGCCCAGCAGCTGTAACCACGATCTTGTCGGAACAGCTGATGAGTGGAGGGGACGAAACGCGGCGTAAAAAAAAGTCGTCGCATCGTATCGTGTTTTTTAACAAAACACAAGACAGTACCACGGCTTTCATGCACGCAAACCGATAACGCATGGTGAGGTCCGATTCCCCGTAACTTACACATGTTGAGACGACGGACGGCGCAGGTTCGGTCGAAGTGGAGAGGCGACACGAGGGTGTAGGTTCGATCTTCGAGCATGTCGAAGTGGAGAGACGATGCAAGACGACGCCTAATAGATAGGCCAGCCCGCACGACACGGGTGCACGGAGGGCTGCAGGCGCCACGCAGTTAAGGACGATCCCTACAGCACAGCTGTGCTTCCAGTGCATTCAAGGTCAAGTTCACCTCGCCTTGAGTGGGGAAGGAGCGAGAAGCTCCAAGGGGGAATACGCTGTCGCTACCACTGCAACACTTCTTTGTTCGAAGGAGCCGCTTGGCTCGCTACGGCTGACTGGCGTGGCGTGTCCTGCCCCAAGCGACGCTACGCAGGCGTCTCGTTTCATCCTTCTCGCACCCATGGTGGCAAACGCACACTGACGCGCACACCAACGCGCGCGCGGACACACGTCTCGGCAACAAGGAGCACACGCGTTAAAACACCGTCACAAAGGACATAGACACGCACGTGGACTACGGAGGCAATGTAAAAGCCGTTAAACAAGCGAGATAGATTTTGGCTGAAACTCAGAAAACGGAGAACGCTCAGATTAAATAAAATAAGGAAATGTGCATTCCCTGTGACCTACCGCGTCCTCGGCGACGAGTCGCACTGCCCGCCGACGCGGCCTCCACGGCACCTGCACAAAGAGGTGCGCCGGCGGGCGGCGTACCTCACATAGAGGAATCTCCTCCTACAACAAGTGCACGCACCTTCATCACAAGCAGTGCAACACGACAAGACATGTCTGGCGAGGCGCACAAAACCAGCGCACAGCGTTATAGCGAAAAAAGCACAAGACTGGGCTAAGCACACGGGCTAGAAGAACGTAACTGCTACACGCGGGCCCAGCGCGGTTACAGGGTATGACAGACTAAAACAGACAGCCCTTGAATAAAGGACGCGACGCTGACGCGTCACGGCCCCAAAAGAATTACATCACGATTAAAAGGACGCGACATTCAACACTGTACTTACCTCGTCATCATAGAGGGTCCCACTCACGTCTAAAGAAATCGTATCCGAGGCCTCGGAGCTCTCGGTGGAGGTACTCATTTCAAGGTCTGCTGCCAGCTGCTCCGTTGGGTCCATAGCTGTGGCTTCACTCCTCACAGGGCGCGAGCTCAACAACGTCTGAGGCGCTGGCCGGTCTCGCTGCCTCACCACCGCGTCGCTCCCCCGCGAACCCTCCCCTCACCCCTCCCCTGCAGAGCCCGGCGGCGGCGACCACGGAGGATCGGTGGAGGGAGGGAAGGACTCGGCTCACACTGCTGCGACAATGCCTCCCCGCAGCGCTGCGAGAGAGCACAAAGGCTCGACGCGGCCCGGAGTAGAAAGTGTTGCCTACCCGGCAGGCGCTTCGGAGCGAGAATTCGAACCCGGCGGGGAATGAGAATTTTGTGATTGTCAAGTTGGTAACAGGACGGCAGGAACAAAATGTCGGATTGCGTTCGCTGGCACGAACATAATCCGAATTTCAGTCCTGCCATCTTTACGCCCCCCCCCCCCCCCACCACCACAAAGGGAAGGGGAAAGAAAGGTATTCACAAAATGTCAGATTGCGTTCGCTGGCACGAACATAATCTGAATTTCATGAAAACCCTCTTTAAGGACCGCCCTCACAAGAAAGAGGGAAAGGGGACAGGCTAGGTTGGGTTAAGATAAGTTCAGACCGTTACCGGCTACCCGTCAGAATGGGGCACGGGTCACCTAGGGGCACGGGCTAGGTTAGGCTTAGGTTAGGTTACATCCCCTAAAGAGCAGGGTGACAATGGGGCACGGGTTAGGTTAGGCTTAGGTTGGGTTACACGCCGAAAAGAGGAGGGTGACAATGGGGCATCAATCGTGGGTTAGGTTGGGTTAGGCTTAGGTTAGGTGAGTCACACCCGTCAAAATAGTACACCCGTCAGAATGGGCCACCCGTCAGAATGGGGCACCCGTCAGAATGGGCCATCAAGATGGCGACCCGTCAGAATGGGCTATCTATACTACTGGTTAGGTTAGGCTAGGTTATGTTAGGTTGGGTAGGTTAGGCTAGGTTAGGTATGGATAGGATAAGTTTTAGTTAGGCTAGATTAGGTTAAGTAAGGCTAGGTTAGGTTAGTTAGGCTAGGTAAGTTAGGTTAGGTAAGGATAGTATAGTGTAAGTTTTGGTTAGGCTAGATTAGGTTAGGTAGGTAAGGTAGGTTAGGCTAGGTTAGGTTAGGCTGGGTTAGGTTAGGTAGGCTAGGTTAGGCTAGGTTAAGTGCTTAACATACAATTACTGCAAAGGATTCAAACTGTGCCGCATATCTATCACCACATGTCTGTCCCTCTTTTATCTGGCTGCAGCAGCGAGCGCAGCATTAGGCCCGACGGGCCCTGGCTAGTACAAAGGTACACCATCACAGCTTAATTCAACTTCCACTGTATCGCAATGATTAGTTTCCAAGAAGGCTTTGATGTTTAGACAAACCGTTGTGGTAATGCTTGCCAGGAGGAACCTGACGAGTCGGCACTGACAAAGTTGTCTTCAGAAGTGTTTCAGCACACAGCGGTAACGTTCCTACACCATACTTCTTCAGATATTAATGTTATTAACAATGTCTGACAGTATCTTGTGACATTGAATGGTCCAAAGCAATTTTAGCAAAGCCCTCTTTCATGGCTAGGCTCTTAGCTTCTTCATCACTCAAAATGACTTTGTCCTGTGTCAAACGCTCATCATTGTCTTCATCATTGCTTTTTTAGTCACTGTCAGTGTCGATCAGGGAAAACATTTCAGGTTTCAAAAAACACGCCTATTGGAGCAGCTGAGAGCCGGCAAACATGGCTGCTCTGGAGAATCTCAATTTATCTTCAGCACTTCGGGCGTCGCCAGAGACCAAATTTGGCGTGTTTAAATTGTTTTAGACCTATTTGCAAAGTTTCGGATTGAATGAGGCCGATAAGTGAAAAAAAAATTCTGGCCAGAAAAGTTTTCTGGCCAAAACTGCGCCGGTCATCACCTACGATCGCGACCAGCTGAATATGTGAAGAAAAGAGGAAGAACCCTATTATCTACAAGCCTAGAAAATTTCATGATAGTGATTTCCGTAGCTTTAGGGGGGAAATATTGTTTTGTGAACAGCTTCGTGCTGTATCACATTTCGGCCATTCAAGAGCTGCCGACCGAGGCGCAATACAAACGCACATTTTTTCACGTCAGCACTATTCATCAGGCTGTCATTGTCCAACTGGTACTTGTGGGAATTGTGCCTCCTGGGCGCGACTGGTCTGTCACTCGTCACTCGAGGTCGCCAGACAGGATACGTCAATTAGGAGTCCTAACTGCCCCATCCATTTGCGGCATCATTCTGACGTTACTCTGGTGGGTCCATGCCTACGTCCCTTACGCCCACAGTAAAGAAATCCCTTCTGATTCCCTTATTTACTGCATTTGCGTTCTCGCATTTAGATTAAACGGACTGGGTTCTCAGATAAAGTGTCGATTTACAGGGCATGTAACCTTCAGAAATTTTAATATTGCCGTATTGCCGTATTTTTATTGTTTCGTTTATTAAATCAATAGATGCACACCTCAAGAAGTCTTTTCAAAAATGATTTCGGAATCCTACACAGCAACGGTGACATACGGAGGTCGCATGGTATGGAAGAAAAAGAACTTTGATACCATGGCTATCCTACGAGTCCATGGCGTGAGAAGTGTTGGCGATACTTCGCGTAAACGGACGCGACTTCAGGGGCCCCAGAACCCGGATATGTAAATAAGTAAATAAAATAACTTTTAACCCTTAGGCCTTTTAACCCTGCGGCGATGAAAATTTCGGAGCTCGTTTTCTTGAAACCTTGTTAAGGACGTTCCGTAGTTTTTTTTTTTTTTTTTAAGTCGTTAGTCATAAAGGGTTGTGGTATGGGTTTTTCCTTTTTCAGACGTTCATGGCTTCACACCCGACTAGAATCATCCATACTCATAACATAGTTTTAGATACTAAAATAGAAAGTCAGTACCACTGAATAACAGCACACTAAATTTACAGATCTTAAGTAAATTATGAGTTTAGAAATCTTAATTTAGGTCAAATAATTTACTCACGCCTATTTAGAAATGCGTTTTATGATATTCTTTTAGAGAAAACGGGAAATTACCTATCTCAGAATTATTTCCGATGGTCGCAAAAGTTTTGTACCGATTTCGTCTGGGCGTCTCTAGGCGTCTCAAACCTCGGTCTTATGGTTCCTAATCAATAGATTGCGAATATAAAAAGTTTACAAAACTATAGTTCAGTAGTCGGGTTAGGCAGCTTAAAATAGCACCTCCTAACCTCCTAGGGGGCGTGTTTGAAGTGCGGATGATAAGGTCAAGCAGGGGACCTCGAGTTACAGTGTTCGACAGGTCCACTCCAGGTCGCGCAGTGGATACATCGCAAAATTTTGGGATGGATCTAGTTAGCTAACCAGATCTGCTGAGAAATGGATCCAGTGAACTAATCGGGTGCCTACGGAATCTGCCTCTGATCCGCATTTTCGGACCCCAGGTCTGCACGTTTCTAAGTGTGCAAAAATCTTTTCCTACACATCCAAGCGCACGTTATTCACAAACCTCCAGCCTGTGAGCCTTTTTAAACAAGGCTTTCAGTCGACTACCTCCGAATTAAATGAGAATTTGGTTACACCATTTCAAGGCAAACATTTTAAAGACATGTTTGTTCCAGACTAGGGATTCTCGATCACACTAGAAGAAAAAACATCGGAAGGACCCACACCCCTAGGCCTTAGCAGTTAACTTCGTACTTCTCATAAGAACTGGATGTGTGTATTGCAAACATTTTGGTCATTACATGCGTTAGTTTTACGTAGCACGTACAACTAAAGAAGGTATTACACTCAAAATGTTTGTAATTCATGCCATAAAAACTTCTTGTTATGAGTTTACGGTAGTACGAAGATCGTTGTATTACGGGACCACTGATGGCTGGTGACCAAGCACCAGTCATGGCTCTTTTTGTCTCCCCTGCTCCAACCAAGTTTCAAAAATTATTTCGAAGTTTGATATCAGTCGTATGGCTTACTCCTCCACTTATTTTCTAGGGTTGGTCATCACCGGTCTAGAGGGTTCCTTAAGAGAGCCATCACTGGTCCTCTTACCCTTCTCACAGGAAAGTTGCGAAAATCCCAATAGTGCAAATTCTCGTTATCAGAACCTCAGAAAACGCATTTAGTTTTAACAGTGTTTTACCGAATTGCCATCACCTTCAGAGCTGATCGACTCAAAACCTTTTTGTAAATAGACGCACTCATTGGCAGTGCATTTACTGCATACCATTGTTTCCGCATTTCGCTCTGTGTCCAAACCGCCAGCGAAAATTGCAATATCCGGCGCCCACTGACGGCCCACGGCCGGCCGTCCTTCCGGGAGGCGCGCAATCCGCTGCGGCCCTATATAAGCCGCCTCCGGCCACTGGCCATCATCACAGCAGCACAACATGCACCGCGCACTCGTCGTCCTCCTAGCGGCAGCGGCCCTCTGCGGCCTGGCGGTAGCCGTAGTGAGTAGGGGAGAGGGGGAACAACAGGACAGTACTTGGCTGTTGTCTTGTGGTACTGTACTGCCGACCTGAAGGGTAGAAGTCGGTTTTCACAAATGGTGGTGGTTCTATGTCGCGGAAACGACGCCATATTAAAGTTTTTCGTCTAGGTCTTTGAATGTAAAATCGAGGCGCTTTTGGTGTCGGTTTGCAACTGATAACTCTGTTAAGCAAAAATCATTTTCGAAGCGATGATGGAAAGCGTGGGTCTATGGTTAAGATAAGACTTTTTTCTGAATCGATCCCCCTACCCCCTGAAGTACAGGATGTACTGGCCACTATGGCTCGTTTGTTTGCCACAGTATTTACAGTTACAGTGATCCTAAGATAAGAGTGAATGGTCATACCTAACTGAGCAGCTGTGCCCCGAAGCATTTGAGTATCATTGAACCATTCGGAATTTAGTGTGTTCTCATGTCGCTCTATATCCGATCGTCCGAGAATCAAACTGTTTTTGAAGGTTAAGATGTTATGAAAAAACAAACATTCTTAAAATGACTTACAAATATTTTGACCATGTAAAAACAGGATTGTGCACTGTTAAGATAGTAAGACTGGTAAACAATTCGGAGACAATAATTGACATTTTGGAAAAATGGCCTTCGTCATTTTAAAATGGACTGATTTACCAGTTTTCGTTCACTAAGCCATTTCTTTTTCATACTGTTTAATGACACGTGACCACAGCTTCTGACACTGCAACTGGCTTTCTTTTCTATTTTCTTCTCTCAGGGCACCCCCACGTCTTCTGAGCACCCCTCAATCATTATGGAGAAGTTCGACGGCTGCCTCAAGGATCTCGGGCTCACCAAAGGTAATTGTCGGGGGATAAAAAATAAGTATGATCATCCTATTAAAGTAGCTGATCGCGTTAAGCTGAAAGTTGTGTCATGATTAGATCCGTAGCTTAATATCTACAAGGACACCGAATTATGTTTTGCGTTGTCTAGTGATTCTAGAATTTCCAAAGAAAAACAACTTCTACAGTGTTTAAAAACTAAAACGCACATTGAAACACCTTTCTGATTTGTAAGGTAAGGTAAGGTCGCCGAAGCCCACCTAGCCCCTACGAAGGTCAATTTTTTTCGTCCAAGCTGCGAACAAACTGCAAACTTTTATAGGGTCTTCTTTTTATAAGCCGAAAAAACTAGTGACAGACTCTGGGAGGTGGGCCTTGACTGGTGCCCTTACCCTACATTTTGTAGAAAAACAATTTACCAAATAAGTCGGTGGGTCCTAAGAACAACGTCCGTTCTCCGGCGCGCATCTGAACAACGCCAACGCCCGCTCTCCCGCGCGCACATCTCGACGTCCGATCTCGAAGCGCGCATCAACAAAGTCCGATGTCATATTCGCTCCTCCCCGCTCGCCTGCAAGCGTCTGGTTACGTGTTACAGCCGGTTACAGCGCACTTCGAGATCGGACGTTGTTGAGATGCGCGCGGGAGAACGGATCCATCGTAGTATCTCCAAAGTCCCTTCAGTTGAGCCTTTTGTTTTACTGCCGAGAGGGTCCCAACTTCGGAAAGACATTGTACAAGTTCGAAAACGTAACGGGAAAATGTAACGGAAAGTCAAAAGTCACAATCAGTCAAAAGTCACAAATAGTAAAGAAATTATCAAACAAACGTCAAAAAAGTCGATAAAAGCCAATAGCGATCGGAACAGTCGCTAAAATAAAGTTAACAAAAGGGAGAATTCGTTATTTGAACATTCAATTTCGAAAAAAGTCGCAGCAGTACAAAAAAAAAGGCAGAAAAGTCTCAAGAAAATCTAACTAGTCGATCGTCAACGCACAAGTCAACAAAGGCAAAAAAGTAAGAAAAATAGTCTTTTGACTTAAAGTCTTCTGTACACCTTTCATGCTAGTTGGGACTCCCTCGTTTACCGCCTTGAATTAAATTTGACTATTGAACTTTGCTTTTCAGAGGTCATGAATGGGGATGATAAAAAGCCTAAGACGCAGGTACGTTGTGTTAACAAATATGCCGAACGATCGCCGTCCGGCCATCCTGAATGTTGCACATTTCGATTTGACGTTTCTTTTATTCTAGGTTCATCTTTGCGTCCTCAAGAAAGATGGTGTGGTGAGTAATATGTCACTTGGAGCATAATATCAACCGAACAACAGACTAGTTCTTTCCGCCGAAAGATCGATATTCAAATCAAGAATCCGTGTTTAACGTAAACGCTAACTCGGCTTGTCCGTGACCCGTACCTTACGTCCAACAAAGGCAATTCCTCGACAAAGCAACGCCTTTTTCACGCTAATTTTGATTGCAAATTTACAATTTACAAGTGTCGATTGATCCCTCGAGCAATGATCCTTTCCCATTTGCACATTCGGCAAACGGCAGCTCTTAGCGGAGGTTTGCTGCACTGCCATTAACAAACAAGCTGGCCCGTCCCTTCCGTCAACCTCCTTGCCAGTTCCGCTGCGCTCCACCGGCACCTCGGTTCGACAGGGGACTTTGCCAGCTTGCCTGCCGGCGGCGTTTGCGGGGGCCTTCGTTAACCTGAGCCCGTCCCTGTGCGCGCCGCGATGGTAATGGTGTGCGCGTGGCGGCCAACCCTAACCTCAAAAAACAAAATCAGACGAATTTTCATTAAATCGAAAATTGTTGCCACCGTACGTGATTCTACGTTACGAAAGGAGTTTATCCTCCAAATTTGAAGTTTTTCTGTGAACGATAAGTCGGCGTACATACGTCCAAACGAACGAACATCCGGCATAAAAGCAGCGGGTAGAAACGGCAGTACTGGTCCGGGGGCAGGGCTCGGCCCAATGACGTCACCTGATTACCCCCTCCCCTTGGCTCTACCACCGCAGCAACACTCGACTCCGCTTCTCTTTAACTGGACCCTTTGGAGTAATTCATCACAGATGCACTTGAGATGTGTGAAAAATAAAAAATACAGGTAGCAAGCATTGCCCTTGACGCATTTTCTTGCCACCTGGGGTTCGTTTACAGTTTGAAAAGGTAAAAACAAGGCGTCGCTGCAGGCCTCGGATCGGCTCGACCCGTTGCACTCGTATTTGGGGGACCGCCTCACGAGACGTACGCAAAGTTTTCGTCGCAAACTTACCGGCCTGGTCGCAGCTAAAGGATCCTAGAATGCAGTGACGAACTCACTTTTCTTAAATCGCGCGGAAAGGCAAGGTTATTGACAAACAGGACAGTGCAAGCTGGGTTTCTTTTCACAGTTTACAGTGAATGCATTCTGCACAGCGATTTTTCAATTCACTTTTGTCTGTCTCAAAAATGTAACCTAGGCCCAGACCGGCAGAGCGTAGCCTTTGTTTACAGAATCGCGACGTAATCAAATCACTTCGCTCTGCACGGTGTGCGGGGAGGTTACATCGATCCCACACACCCATACACGAAAAAAATTGAATCATACCTGAGTTTAATCGGAGCCCGGTGAGCCAGGTAGAGCCGGATGATATTATGTGGTGCAATCACAACACAGCAGACGGCGGCGACGCGCGAGCTGTTTACTACTGCAACGCCGCCGCGCTTTCTCATACAGAGCTGGCCGGCGCAGACAACGCCAGCCCGACTCTCGCCGCTGAGTGCAGGTCCGAACGGAATATTTTCTTTGCAATAATTGAGGACGATATTAAGAAAAGTGAGTTCGTCACTGCATTCTAGGACCCTTTAGCTGCGACCAGGCCGGTAAGTTTGCGACGAAAACTTTGCGTACGTCTCGTGAGGCGGTCCTCCAAATACGAGTGCAACGGGCCGAGCCGATCCGAGGCCTGCAGCGACGCCCTGTTTTTACCTTTTCAAACTGTAAAAGAACCCCAGGTGGCAAGAAAATGCGTCAAGGGCAATGCTTGCTACCTGTATTTTTTATTTTTCACACATCTCAAGTGCATCTGTGATGAATTACTTCAAACGGTCCAGTTAAAGAGAAGGGGAGTCGAGTGTTGCTGCGGTGGTAGAGCCAAGGGGAGGGGGTAATCAGGTGACGTCATTGGGCCGAGCCCTGCCCCCGGACCAGTACTGCCGTTTCCACCCGCTGATAAGAGTATAAGCCCGGCTCCTGCCGTTTCTAAAGAAACGTGTCGGGACGGGCTAAAAATCGACTTGAACGTCTAATGAGATATAGAATACGGCAATTTTTCGGGGCAAGTTCGACTAAAAATAAAAAATCTACCTAAGAGTGAAGTGATGAACCAGGGGACAAAGAAAAACCAAGCCTATGTGGCAAATCACTTGCTATCTATGCGTGGAATGTCTCTGGTGCGGTTCCCCTCTTAGGGGCGGTATCCACAGCGCGACCGTTTTCAGAAGTGGGAGGGGTTTCACAGAATACCACGGTCGGTCACGGGGGGGGGGGGGGGGGGGCACGTAGTATAGCGCTGTTCTTACGAATTTTTCGCGAAATTTGGACGCGCCACAACGGTGACATCTTTCCCCTTCTCAAAAACAAGCATGCATCCTTTCACGAATTAAAGAAATCGACTTGTATAGAAATACTACGTAAAAACGGGAGAGGGGGCAATTCCACGAGAGGGCACGGCGGGGGGGGGGGGGGGGCGTCAAATCAGTCACGTAGTATGGGTACGGCCCCTTACTAGAACCCGCTTTCATGATTCTTGATTTTTTTTTCTCCACTTACGTTATGAGTTTCTCCAGAGTACTTTATTTGTAAATCTGCCAAATTTCGGGTTCAAATGGTTTTCAGATCAGCGCAGATGGCAAGTTTGCTCCAGAGAAAGCGATAGCGCGGTACACTGAGGAGTTAAAGGGCGCACCCCAACTGCTGGAGAAGATAACGGCTGGCATAGAAAAGTGTGCGAAGGAAAGTAAGTACCGTTACGTTAAAGCATAGTGCACGGGCATGTCCGGCAGCTATGAATACCTCCATCGTCTTAAATAGCAAGGATGCGGGTTGACCACCAGTTTGTTTGCAAACAGTTGGAGCTGAGACTGACCTGGCTGAAGAAGCACTGGCGGAGAAAATTTTGGACACCTGCTTCCTCCAAGACGATTAAGTATTATTTTCGTGTATGAAGTGAATCAATAAAGTCAAATTTCAAACTGATTAGCAGTGTAACAATGGAGGCTTAATTCGTTCCTAACTAAAGGAAAAATAGTAAGCTCGAAACTTGGACCCCACATCCAATCCTCATATATCACTTCTGATGGGCACGGTTGGGAAACGACAGCGGGTGGAAACGCAAGCAGAGGAAACGCGTCGGTCTATTGGTGAAGTCCGACCTCCGCAAGGCAGGAATCAAAGGCCGCCTCATGCCCCCAGTAGTACTAGTCCAGTAGTAGGACCAAGTAGGAAGCTGGTCGCCCGGTTGCGTTTTTGTGTTGCAGGCTTGCCTATCTTCCAGGGCCAGGTGTAAAAATTCCGATGACGCCAGCATGTCGCTTGCCGGCTGTCCTATTTCGCGCGCGGAATCAGTAATCTCTGCAACCTGGAGATCCCAGCTAAACGAAAAAAATCGATATTTGTAAGATCGATATTAACATCTTTCGATGAATTTGATACAGATATATCGAGCTAAAATATCGATAATGCGATATATCGGCCACATATCGATAATTTGAAGAAGAAACTTAAAACACAGAGGTACGAGTCAGCATCAACAGTTTGTTTTTATTTTAATAGAAAAAGAACACAAAGTGCAGGCGATGCGACGTCTGTGATCAAAACAGACGCGGCGCGGCGCGGGCTGGGCCTGAGCTGGGTTCAGTCTGCTTCTTGCAGCTCTGCCTGACGGCTGACGACACGGACATTACGAATGTGACGCCTGACGGTACACTCTCAAAAATGAATGCTTGATTCAAAGCGATTTTGATGCGAATCTTGTATTCCTGTGGGATTTCGTTGATTTAAGAATCATCTGCGTACATCAACCGTCTGTATGCTTGGCACTAGCATATGATGCTTGAGGCACGTAATGTATTCTTGGGGCAAGCATATAGTTTCCCTCAATCAAGCATAATATGCTTCAATCAAGCATAATATGCGTGTGGGATTATTGGCGTTTCAAGCATGAAATTTTTAAGCATTTTATGCTTAAATCGTGCATTCATTTTTGAGAGTGTAGTTTTACCGGTGCATGAATTCAATTTTAGTGAATACGTTTAATTTAGCCTGGGGCCGATACATCAAGCGATATTATCGATATATCAACATATCGGAAAATTCCAATATCGATAAAAAATATCAATATATCGGGGTTAAAATTGTCACCGGGTATATGACCCGATGCTTAAAAAGTGAACGCCCGGAGGTGACTGATAAGTTGCCTAACCTGACGGGCAGCCATGCACACTAGACCATGGGGTAAAGACCCCACACATCGCGGGATAGAACCGCGATGCACAGATGACTCAACGCAAGGCCGAGCAAGCACGGCCGATGCGAATGTTCGGGTAGCGGCCGGTTGAGTGGCCTACCCACACGGCGCGCGGCGACGCCGCCGGGTGGACGCGCGTGCGTGAATGTATAAACATAAGAGTCATGACCGCCCCGGAGGCAGGTCAGTGGTCCAGGGTGATGGCCGCACCGCGGCAGGTGTGAGACGGTCCGGATTCAGGCCGAGAGCAGCGGAACTAGGCGGTCGATCGGGAGCGCACGAGTGCCCCAGGAAACGAGACATAACGCGAGTGAACTGTTGGTCTGATCGCCTACGCGTGTGCATACTGTGTAACCCCCAAGTGATTATTCCTAGGCTAGTTATATTCGCACAACTTGTGTAACTTAGATAGGTCCGATTATCCGCACAACCGACTTGTGCGTGGTAGATCGGCACAGTTATGTGCACAACTCAGAAGTTTAACATTGTGCGAATAGCCGTGCTGACCCAATTTACACAAGTTGTGCGAATTGGACTGGCACTGCTATTCGCACAACTTCGCACAAGCTGTGCCAAAGGTATCGTTTTCAGTTAAAATGAGTATGAAGAGTAATTAAGAGAATGTTTCGATCAGAACACCACGCATAGGAAACAGCGGCAAGCTCCGGGTGTCTAGGGGCGAAATGTGGCGGGGGTGCCTTGAAAAGAAAGTCAGGGAGGCACACGCAAAAGTGCAGGCATCGCATCGTTTTCATTTACCTCTACATGGATGGCATTCCCCACACTGCATCCCCCCCCCCGGGCCCGTGAGCCGCGTGGCCCCGTGACGTCATGTTACCGCATTGGTACCAACCAAAGGAACGGCAGTGAAATCATGACTTCTGCGAAATACTTCAACCTCTGATCATATGAACGGCTCGCCATTTTCTGCGCTAGTGAATATTAGTTCATAATCTAAAACATGAGAAGGTTGGAAATGACCACGAAAATTCGTCTGGTGAAGAAACACGCCTGGCTGCTGCTGAATTTTTCATCGCCATTCTAATGTTTTGTTTTGGTGTAAACAACCAGAACATAAACAAGTCATCTCCTTTTAATGACAGCCACTGAAAACTGCTGTTTGATTTTCTAATAGTATTTGCCAGAATAACATAAGAGACCCTCTTTGTTGTGAATATGTCTTGTCACACATTGCCTCGAAAAGGTATAAGATGTGGTTGTCCAAAATGGTGTCTTTCGAGTCATGCTCTTGGTAAAGTAATTGGTTGCTAATTCCGTTTGCACTTAACTCCTGTTTAATACGCATTGTTACCACGTTTGTCAGTTGTATTTTTGGTTGTTTCATGGCAAAGACAATGTATATTTTCTTTGAATGTATTGTGAGTATTACATCTATGTCTTTCCGTTGAAGGATGGGTGGTATTTTTTATAACCTCTACTTGCCTGTGTATGATTTGCCTGCATTCTGTTTTATGCAATTGCTTTTATTTTTCAGGTGCATTATATTTTTACAGAAGACTTAACGTGAAAGATAGTTGTTCTTGGCATGAGGTATCACCAGTCTCCTTCCTGTACCAATTTTGTAAATACTCCAGCATTGATCGTTAATGTCAGTATATTTCTGTAATTTGCCGGTCGTGTTGCCAATGTCTTGTTATCGTTCACAGGAAATCTCTTGCCCCAGGTGGACCAGTGGCAGTCTCTTTCGCTAACAAATCTGCTAGAAGTATATATACTAGGGATACGCTCCGTTTTTCTGTGCGTAATGTGGCGAGCATAGCGTAGCATTTTTTTAAAATCTGAGGCGCCTGCAAGTGCGAGGGTAGGCCGACCCGCTATGCACGCGCCCATGCAGGAGTCCTAGTTGCCTACTTTGCGGGCGCCGTGAGGCAGGACGCACAAGTGCATGAAAAACGTGTGGGACTGTAGTGCCTGTGAGAGTCCAGGGTAAGCCAGTCTGCAAGGCACAGGGGCAAGGGCGGATTTAGGAGGGGGGGGGGGGGGCAACAGGCCCTTATGTCCCCCCCTCCCCACCTTGGCGCTCGAAATGTAGAAAACCGGCATAACTTTTCCACCTGTAAGTAGGCAAAAAGCGTAACATTGCCCCCCCCCCCAAGCCAATCATAGATCCGCCCCCAGCACAGGCGTATGATGGTGTCACTGGTTTGGTCGTCCTACTTGCCCTGCCCGCCTTACTGACAAATATTCCCTACCACCGGATATTTGAACCCGACCTCTGATAACCTAACCTTACGGGGTGAAGGTCCGCTATTTGCTGCTCTGCTGGTAACACAGGCGGTCATTTAACTCACGTAAACGTTCGTATCTCGCACTTTTCGCCCCATTCCAGTACCGGTTCAAGAAGGGCCTGTTCTGCTAAACGACACCTGCAGCAGCACCTGGTCTCGCACTCCGTACATTTCCGGGTTCAGAGGGCGTCGGTTCTCAAGTTGAAGTTTGTATCACTCACCGCTCCACCCATTCGAGCAGGTGCGGATCAGAGGGGGACTGCCCTTTTGCCCCCCCCCCCCCTCCTCAAGCCGCTCCCAGATCCACCACTGCATTCGAGTCCCCACCCAAGAAGGCCCTGTTCTGCCCAACGTCACCTGCAGCATGCACCTGAGCCCCCGGTTTTGGCAACAGGCAGTCGACAGTCCAGGCGTAGAATATTCATAATATGTAAGGGGCCGTCCACATATTACGTAATCATGTTTTTGGGATTTTCGACCCCCCCCCCCCCCAGTCCCCCCAGTCAACAGACGTAATCAGCGGCCTGACCTCCCCCCCCCCCCTCAAGATTACGTAATCAAGCGAATTTGCGGAAAATGTGAAGAATCGTGAACCCAGCGTTTGTAAAGTGTTTGAAGAGGGTAAGTGGAGAATAAAAATTTTCAGGATGATTAATGTACTTTATTTAATCTACAGTAGTAACAAAATGTCAAACTCCGCGAGCGGGGTAACTGCGACGCGGCACTGCGGCAGTTCCAATCCCCCAAAAAATGCGATGCGAGGACCAAAGTTGATTACGTAATCAGGACGACGCCCCCCTCCCCCTGTAATCAAGCGTAAGCATAGCTCCGACCCCCCCCCCCCCCCCCCCTACGTGATTACGTAATATGTGCGGATACCCCTAACTGGATGTTCATTCTAATTCCTGGTCTGATTCTGCTCAAAGTTAAAGAATTGGCATCTAGCATTATCTAAAACTAAAACCGGTCTCTATTTGAAAGGTTGAGTGGAAGTGTGAATTGTATTTTTAACTTCGATCTGCAAATAATAACATTTTTTGGTGCCTCTATGGTATTTTCACATTTGCTGTTAGTACTCCTTAGCTACAGCTGAAGTGTGCATAGCTTACCACACTTATTATTCACCCTTGAAAACAAGGTAGAAAAACAAACAAAAACAAAGTTGAGAATTGGTAAAAGGTTTTGGATCAAGTAAGTCTGAATTGATATTTGGGAGAAATTCCCACTGTCTACATAACGACTGAAAATATTGTGGCTATTTACAAATGAAAGCAGTACACTTACGATAAATAGATTCCAGTCACAAACAGGAGGAGCCTCAGGATGCCAAACCGCACTCGATGATAAATAATTAAGTGCTGAAATGGAAATATTGAAACAAGTGTGAGTGGGGCTGTACTCAATAGCCGGGATAGAAAAGGAAATTTAAATGAAATAAATGAAAAACTGTAGCAGACACATTTCGGTCATGACAAATCACATTTGCAAAAAAACAAACAACAGAAGAGTGTTTCAAACGAACTAAACAGATACTGTCTGCTATTACATGTCAACTAAACATTTACCAAGTCAGTAGTTGGTAGCAAGACTTCAGCGTCGTGAAGTGTCTAGCATGTACAGCGTGTTTAACACTTGTCATCATCTGAAATAAGAATGAATTTTTAATAAAACAGATAAAGATCTACACACAGAATACAAATAAAATCTCTTCTTGAGAGCTTACCTTGTGCACTTAAGAAAGTTGAGGTCGCTCCTTGTCTAGTCTTTTACAACCAAGCAGAAGACACAGCGAAGCGGCTTGAGAATCCACATATATACATGCACATGAGACTGTAACACATCAAACAGACTGTCATTAGCAACAAATTTGTAATCAACGACACTGGTTTTCACATATTCTTTGGTGACATAGTATCCAATCCATGTTTAACTCGCCCTGTTGTTTTGACCCAATGTTCACTTGGCAATAGTAGAGCACAGTTTTAGGTTAGGGGAAACAACGGCCGTGCATTTGGCCAAATCGATTTGGGCCAAATCGGTCTCAGCTTATATGCGCGTGCTATGCACAGCCACACGCAAGATATTTCTGTCTAACGAGCCAGTCGATCAAAAAAAAAAAAAAACATCAAAAATTCGTTTACAGAAACCCGTTCTTCCAAATTTATGGATGATCATACCCTCCGTAGTACGATTTGTCCACCTTTCGCCATTGGGAAAATCATACTTCCCAGGTGGAGATAAATCTAAAAACAGGTTCCTGCTTCAGTAAGTTGCTTGTTGAATCTAAGGCCTGCTCCCCAGAATTATTTCCACTCATGCAGCGGAGCAGTGGCGTAGCAAAGTACCTATGTTTGATAGAATGCGCAGAGCGTGCAACTATTTTTTTCGTCTTTGGCCGTGAGAAAAATAGTACTTTCCAGGTGGAAATAATTCTGATAACATGTGTTTTTTACAGCTGGGTGCTCAGTGAGTCGGTGACAAGCTCCCCAGAATTATTTCCACTCATGCAGCGGAGCAGTGGCGTAGCAAAGTACCTATGTTTGATAGAATGCGCAGAGCGTGCAACTATTTTTTCCGTCTTTGGCCGTGAGAAAAATAGTACTTTCCAGGTGGAAATAATTCTGATAACATGTGTTTTTGACAGCTGGGTGCTTAGTTGGTCGGTGACAAGCTCCCCAGAATTATTTCCACCCATGCAGCGGAGCAGTGGCGTAGCAAAGTACCTATGTTTGATAGAATGCGCAGAGCGTGCAACTATTTTTTCCGTCTTTGGCCGTGAGAAAAATAGTACTTTCCAGGTGGAAATAATTCTGATAACATGTGTTTTTTACAGCTGGGTGCTCAGTGAGTCGGTGACAAGCTCCCCAGAATTATTTCCACCCATGCAGCGGAGCAGTGGCGTAGCAAAGTACCTATGTTTGATAGAATGCGCAGAGCGTGCAACTATTTTTTCCGTCTTTGGCCGTGAGAAAAATAGTACTTTCCAGGTGGAAATAATTCTGATAACATGTGTTTTTTACAGCTGGGTGCTCAGTGAGTCGGTGACAAGCTCCCCAGAATTATTTCCACTCATGCAGCGGAGCAGTGGCGTAGCAAAGTACCTATGTTTGATAGAATGCGCAGAGCGTGCAACTATTTTTTCCGTCTTTGGCCGTGAGAAAAATAGTACTTTCCAGGTGGAAATAATTCTGATAACATGTGTTTTTTACAGCTGGTTGCTCAGTGAGTCGGTGACAAGCTCCCCAGAATTATTTCCACTCATGCAGCGGAGCAGTGGCGTAGCAAAGTACCTATGTTTGATAGAATGCGCAGAGCGTGCAACTATTTTTTCCGTCTTTGGCCGTGAGAAAAATAGTACTTTCCAGGTGGAAATAATTCTGATAACATGTGTTTTTGACAGCTGGGTGCTTAGTGGATCGGTGACAAGCTCCCCAGAATTATTTCCACCCATGCAGCGGAGCAGTGGCGTAGCAAAGAACCCATATTTAAAAGAACACGAATTACCTTGATCTGTGATTTTCTTCGTCTTTCGCCCTTGGAAAAGCCGTATTTTCCAGGTGGAAATAATTCTGAAAACAGGTTCTTGCTGCAGTCTGGTGCTAAAGAAGTCGATGACATCCTCCTCAGAATTATTTCCACCCATGCAGCGGAGCAGTGGCGTAGCAAAGTACCTATGTTTGATAGAATGCGCAGAGCGTGCAACTATTTTTTCCGTCTTTGGCCGTAAGAAAAATAGTACTTTCCAGGTGGAAATAATTCTGATAACATGTGTTTTTTACAGCTGGTTGCTCAGTAAGTCGGTGACAAGCTCCCCAGAATTATTTCCACTCATGCAGCGGAGCAGTGGCGTAGGAAAGTACCTATGTTTGATAGAATGCGCAGAGCGTGCAACTATTTTTTCCGTCTTTGGCCGTGAGAAAAATAGTACTTTCCAGGTGGAAATAATTCTGATAACATGTGTTTTTGACAGCTGGGTGCTCAGTGAGTCGGTGACAAGCTCCCCAGAATTATTTCCACCCATGCAGCGGAGCAGTGGCGTAGCAAAGTACCTATGTTTGATAGAATGCGCAGAGCGTGCAACTATTTTTTCCGTCTTTGGCCGTGAGAAAAATAGTACTTTCCAGGTGGAAATAATTCTGATAACATGTGTTTTTTACAGCTGGGTGCTCAGTGAGTCGGTGACAAGCTCCCCAGAATTATTTCCACCCATGCAGCGGAGCAGTGGCGTAGCAAAGTACCTATGTTTGATAGAATGCGCAGAGCGTGCAACTATTTTTTCCGTCTTTGGCCGTGAGAAAAATAGTACTTTCCAGGTGGAAATAATTCTGATAACATGTGTTTTTTACAGCTGGGTGCTCAGTGAGTCGGTGACAAGCTCCCCAGAATTATTTCCACCCATGCAGCGGAGCAGTGGCGTAGCAAAGTACCTATGTTTGATAGAATGCGCAGAGCGTGCAACTATTTTTTCCGTCTTTGGCCGTGAGAAAAATAGTACTTTCCAGGTGGAAATAATTCTGATAACATGTGTTTTTTACAGCTGGGTGCTCAGTGAGTCGGTGACAAGCTCCCCAGAATTATTTCCACTCATGCAGCGGAGCAGTGGCGTAGCAAAGTACCTATGTTTGATAGAATGCGCAGAGCGTGCAACTATTTTTTCCGTCTTTGGCCGTGAGAAAAATAGTACTTTCCAGGTGGAAATAATTCTGATAACATGTGTTTTTTACAGCTGGTTGCTCAGTGAGTCGGTGACAAGCTCCCCAGAATTATTTCCACTCATGCAGCGGAGCAGTGGCGTAGCAAAGTACCTATGTTTGATAGAATGCGCAGAGCGTGCAACTATTTTTTCCGTCTTTGGCCGTGAGAAAAATAGTACTTTCCAGGTGGAAATAATTCTGATAACATGTGTTTTTTACAGCTGGGTGCTCAGTGAGTCGGTGACAAGCTCCCCAGAATTATTTCCACTCATGCAGCGGCGCAGTGGCGTAGCAAAGTACCTATGTTTGATAGAATGCGCAGAGCGTGCAACTATTTTTTTCGTCTTTGGCCGTGAGAAAAATAGTACTTTCCAGGTGGAAATAATTCTGATAACATGTGTTTTTTACAGTTGGGTGCTCAGTGAGTCGGTGACAAGCTCCCCAGAATTATTTCCACTCATGCAGCGGAGCAGTGGCGTAGCAAAGTACCTATGTTTAATAGAATGCGCAGAGCGTGCAACTATTTTTTCCGTCTTTGGCCGTGAGAAAAATAGTACTTTCCAGGTGGAAATAATTCTGATAACATGTGTTTTTGACAGCTGGGTGCTCAGTGGGTCGGTGACAAGCTCCCCAGAATTATTTCCAGCCATGCAGCGGAGCAGTGGCGTAGCGAAGAACCCATATTTAAAAGAACACGCATTACCTTGATCTCTGATTTTCTTCGTCTTTCGCCCTTGGAAAAGCCGTATTTTCCAGGTGGAAATAATTCTGAAAACAGGTTCTTGCTGCAGTCTGGTGCTAAAGAAGTCGATGACATCCTCCTCAGAATTATTTCCACCCATGCAGCGGAGCAGTGGCGTAGCAAAGTACCTATGTTTGATAGAATGCGCAGAGCGTGCAACTATTTTTTCCGTCTTTGGCCGTAAGAAAAATAGTACTTTCCAAGTAAATATATCTGATAACATGTGTTTTTGACAGCTGGGTGCTCAGTAAGTCGGTGACAAGCTCCCCAGAATTATTTCCACTCATGCAGCGGAGCAGTGGCGTAGCAAAGTACCTATGTTTGATAGAATGCGCAGAGCGTGCAACTATTTTTTCCGTCTTTGGCCGTGAGAAAAATTGTACTTTCCAGGTGGAAATAATTCTGGTAACATGTGTTTTTTACAGCTGGGTGCTCAGTAAGTCGGTGACAAGCTCCCCAGAATTATTTCCACTCATGCAGCGGAGCAGTGGCGTAGCAAAGTACCTATGTTTGATAGAATGCGCAGAGCGTGCAACTATTTTTTCCGTCTTTGGCCGTGAGAAAAATTGTACTTTCCAGGTGGAAATAATTCTGATAACATGTGTTTTTTTTACAGCTGGGTGCTCAGTAAGTCGGTGACAAGCTCCCCAGAATTATTTCCACCCATGCAGCGGAGCAGTGGCGTAGCAAAGTACCTATGTTTGATAGAATGCGCAGAGCGTGCAACTATTTTTTCCGTCTTCGGCCGTGACAAAAATTGTACTTTCCAGGTGGAAATAATTCTGATAACATGTGTTTTTTACAGCTGGGTGCTCAGTGAGTCGGTGACAAGCTCCCCAGAATTATTTCCACCCATGCAGCGGAGCAGTGGCGTAGCAAAGTACCTATGTTTGATAGAATGCGCAGAGCGTGCAACTATTTTTTCCGTCTTTGGCCGTGAGAAAAATAGTACTTTCCAGGTGGAAATAATTCTGATAACATGTGTTTTTTACAGCTGGGTGCTCAGTGAGTCGGTGACAAGCTCCCCAGAATTATTTCCACTCATGCAGCGGAGCAGTGGCGTAGCAAAGTACCTATGTTTGATAGAATGCGCAGAGCGTGCAACTATTTTTTCCGTCTTTGGCCGTGAGAAAAATAGTACTTTCCAGGTGGAAATAATTCTGATAACATGTGTTTTTTACAGCTTGTTGCTCAGTGAGTCGGTGACAAGCTCCCCAGAATTATTTCCACTCATGCAGCGGAGCAGTGGCGTAGCAAAGTACCTATGTTTGATAGAATGCGCAGAGCGTGCAACTATTTTTTCCGTCTTTGGCCGTGAGAAAAATAGTACTTTCCAGGTGGAAATAATTCTGATAACATGTGTTTTTTACAGCTGGGTTCTCAGTGAGTCGGTGACAAGCTCCCCAGAATTATTTCCACTCATGCAGCGGAGCAGTGGCGTAGCAAAGTACCTATGTTTGATAGAATGCGCAGAGCGTGCAACTATTTTTTTCGTCTTTGGCCGTGAGAAAAATAGTACTTTCCAGGTGGAAATAATTCTGATAACATGTGTTTTTTACAGTTGGGTGCTCAGTGAGTCGGTGACAAGCTCCCCAGAATTATTTCCACTCATGCAGCGGAGCAGTGGCGTAGCAAAGTACCTATGTTTAATAGAATGCGCAGAGCGTGCAACTATTTTTTCCGTCTTTGGCCGTGAGAAAAATAGTACTTTCCAGGTGGAAATAATTCTGATAACATGTGTTTTTGACAGCTGGGTGCTCAGTGGGTCGGTGACAAGCTCCCCAGAATTATTTCCAGCCATGCAGCGGAGCAGTGGCGTAGCGAAGAACCCATATTTAAAAGAACACGCATTACCTTGATCTCTGATTTTCTTTGTCTTTCGCCCTTGGAAAAGCCGTATTTTCCAGGTGGAAATAATTCTGAAAACAGGTTCTTGCTGCAGTCTGGTGCTAAAGAAGTCGATGACATCCTCCTCAGAATTATTTCCACCCATGCAGCGGAGCAGTGGCGTAGCAAAGTACCTATGTTTGATAGAATGCGCAGAGCGTACAACTATTTTTTCCGTCTTTGGCCGTAAGAAAAATAGTACTTTCCAAGTGGAAATAATTCTGATAACATGTGTTTTTGACAGCTGGGTGCTCAGTAAGTCGGTGACAAGCTCCCCAGAATTATTTCCACTCATGCAGCGGAGCAGTGGCGTAGCAAAGTACCTATGTTTGATAGAATGCGCAGAGCGTGCAACTATTTTTTCCGTCTTTGGCCGTGAGAAAAATTGTACTTTCCAGGTGGAAATAATTCTGATAACATGTGTTTTTTACAGCTGGGTGCTCAGTAAGTCGGTGACAAGCTCCCCAGAATTATTTCCACCCATGCAGCGGAGCAGTGGCGTAGCAAAGTACCTATGTTTGATAGAATGCGCAGAGCGTGCAACTATTTTTTCCGTCTTCGGCCGTGAGAAAAATTGTACTTTCCAGGTGGAAATAATTCTGATAACATGTGTTTTTTACAGCTGGGTGCTCAGTGAGTCGGTGACAAGCTCCCCAGAATTATTTCCACTCATGCAGCGGAGCAGTGGCGTAGCAAAGTACCTATGTTTAATAGAATGCGCAGAGCGTGCAACTATTTTTTCCGTCTTTGGCCGTGAGAAAAATAGTACTTTCCAGGTGGAAATAATTCTGATAACATGTGTTTTTTACAGCTGGGTGCTCAGTGAGTCGGTGACATCCTCCTTAGAATTATTTCCACCCATGCAGCGGAGCAGTCGCGTAGCAAAGTACCTATGTTTGATAGAATGCGCAGAGCGTGCAACTATTTTTTCCGTCTTTGGCCGTGAGAAAAATAGTACTTTCCAGGTGGAAATAATTCTGATAACATGTGTTTTTGACAGCTGGTTGCTCAGTGAGTCGGTGACAAGCTCCCCAGAATTATTTCCACTCATGCAGCGGAGCAGTGGCGTAGCAAAGTACCTATGTTTGATAGAATGCGCAGAGCGTGCAACTATTTTTTCCGTCTTTGGCCGTGAGAAAAATAGTACTTTCCAGGTGGAAATAATTCTGATAACATGTGTTTTTGACAGCTTGGTGCTTAGTGGATCGGTGACAAGCTCCCCAGAATTATTTCCACCCATGCAGCGGAGCAGTGGCGTAGCAAAGTACCTATGTTTGATAGAATGCGCAGAGCGTGCAACTATTTTTTCCGTCTTTGGCCGTGAGAAAAATAGTACTTTCCAGGTGGAAATAATTCTGATAACATGTGTTTTTGACAGCTGGGTGCTCAGTGAGTCGGTGACAAGCTCCCCAGAATTATTTCCACCCATGCAGCGGAGCAGTGGCGTAGCAAAGTACCTATGTTTGATAGAATGCGCAGAGCATGCAACTATTTTTTCCGTCTTTGGCCGTGAGAAAAATAGTACTTTCCAGGTGGAAATAATTCTGATAACATGTGTTTTTTACAGCTGGGTGCTCAGTGAGTAGGTGACAAGCTCCCCAGAATTATTTCCACTCATGCAGCGGAGCAGTGGCGTAGCAAAGTACCTATGTTTGATAGAATGCGCAGAGCGTGCAACTATTTTTTCCGTCTTTGGCCGTGAGAAAAATAGTACTTTCCAGGTGGAAATAATTCTGATAACATGTGTTTTTTACAGCTGGTTGCTCAGTGAGTCGGTGACAAGCTCCCCAGAATTATTTCCACTCATGCAGCGGAGCAGTGGCGTAGCAAAGTACCTATGTTTGATAGAATGCGCAGAGCGTGCAACTACTTTTTCCGTCTTTGGCCGTGAGAAAAATAGTACTTTCCAGGTGGAAATAATTCTGATAACATGTGTTTTTTACAGCTGGGTGCTCAGTGAGTCGGTGACAAGCTCCCCAGAATAATTTCTACTCATGCAGCGGAGCAGTGGCGTAGCAAAGTACCTATGTTTGATAGAATGCGCAGAGCGTGCAACTATTTTTTCCGTCTTTGGCCGTGAGAAAAATAGTACTTTCCAGGTGGAAATAATTCTGATAACATGTGTTTTTGACAGCTGGGTGCTTGGTGGATCGGTGACAAGCTCCCCAGAATTATTTCTACCCATGCAGCGGAGCAGTGGCGTAGCAAAGAACCCATATTTAAAAGAACACGCATTACCTTGATGTGTGATTTTCTTCGTCTTTCGCCCTTGGAAAAGCCGTATTTTCCCGGTGGAAATAATTCTGATAACATGTGTTTTTTACAGCTGGTTGCTCAGTGAGTCGGTGACAAGCTCCCCAGAATTATTTCCACTCATGCAGCGGAGCAGTGGCGTAGCAAAGTACCTATGTTTGATAGAATGCGCAGAGCGTGCAACTATTTTTTCCGTCTTTGGCCGTGAGAAAAATAGTACTTTCCAGGTGGAAATAATTCTGATAACATGTGTTTTTTACAGCTGGGTGCTTAGTGGATCGGTGACAAGCTCCCCAGAATTATTTCCACCCATGCAGCGGAGCAGTGGCGTAGCAAAGAACCCATATTTAAAAGTACACGCATTACCTTGATCTGTGATTTTCTTCGTCTTTCGCCCTTGGAAAAGCCGTATTTTCCCGGTGGAAATAATTCTGATAACATGTGTTTTTTACAGGTGGGTGCTCAGTGAGTCGGTGACAAGCTCCCCAGAATTGTTTCCACTCATGCAGCGGAGCAGTGGCGTAGCAAAGTACCTATGTTTAATAGAATGCGCAGAGCGTGCAACTATTTTTTCCGTCTTTGGCCGTGAGAAAAATAGTACTTTCCAGGTGGAAATAATTCTGATAACATGTGTTTTTGACAGCTGGGTGCTCAGTGGGTCGGTGACAAGCTCCCCAGAATTATTTCCAGCCATGCAGCGGAGCAGTGGCGTAGCGAAGAACCCATATTTAAAAGAACACGCATAACCTTGATCTCTGATTTTCTTCGTCTTTCGCCCTTGGAAAAGCCGTACTTTCCAGGTGGAAATAATTCTGAAAACAGGTTCTTGCTGCAGTCTGGTGCTAAAGAAGTCGATGACATCCTCCTCAGAATTATTTCCACTCATGCAGCGGAGCAGTGGCGTAGCAAAGTACCTATGTTTGATAGAATGCGCAGAGCGTGCAACTATTTTTTCCGTCTTTGGCCGTGAGAAAAATAGTACTTTCCAGGTGGAAATAATTCTGATAACATGTGTTTTTGACAGCTGGGTGCTCAGTGAGTCGGTGACAAGCTCCCCAGAAATATTTCCACTCATGCAGCGGAGCAGTGGCGTAGCAAAGTACCTATGTTTGATAGAATGCGCAGAGCGTGCAACTATTTTTTTCGTCTTTGGCCGTGAGAAAAATAGTACTTTCCAGGTGGAAATAATTCTGATAACATGTGTTTTTTACAGCTAGGTGCTCAGTGAGTCGGTGACAAGCTCCCCAGAATTATTTCCACTCATGCAGCGGAGCAGTGGCGTAGCAAAGTACCTATGTTTGATAGAATGCGCAGAGCGTGCAACTATTTTTTCCGTCTTTGGCCGTGAGAAAAATAGTACTTTCCAGGTGGAAATAATTCTGATAACATGTGTTTTTTACAGCTGGGTGCTCAGTGAGTCGGTGACAAGCTCCCCAGAATTATTTCCACTCATGCAGCGGAGCAGTAGCGTAGCAAAGTACCTTTGTTTGATAGATTGCGCAGAGCGTGCAACTATTTTTTCCGTCTTTGGCCGTGAGAAAAATAGTACTTTCCAGGTGGAAATAATTCTGATAACATGTGTTTTTTACAGCTAGGTGCTCAGTGAGTCGGTGACAAGCTCCCCAGAATTATTTCCACCCATGCAGCGGAGCAGTGGCGTAGCAAAGTACCTATGTTTGATAGAATGCGCAGAGCGTGCAACTATTTTTTCCGTCTTTGGCCGTGAGAAAAATAGTACTTTCCAGGTGGAAATAATTCTGATAACATGTGTTTTTGACAGCTGGGTGCTCAGTGAGTCGGTGACAAGCTCCCTAGAATTATTTCCACCCATGCAGCGGAGCAGTGGCGTAGCAAAGTACCTATGTTTAATAGAATGCGCAGAGCGTGCAACTATTTTTTCCGTCTTTGGCCGTGAGAAAAATAGTACTTTCCAGGTGGAAATAATTCTGATAACATGTGTTTTTTACAGCTGGGTGCTCAGTGAGTCGGTGACAAGCTCCCCAGAATTATTTCCACTCATGCAGCGGAGCAGTGGCGTAGCAAAGTACCTATGTTTGATAGAATGCGCAGAGCGTGCAACTATTTTTTCCGTCTTTGGCCGTGAGAAAAATAGTACTTTCCAGGTGGAAATAATTCTGATAACATGTGTTTTTGACAGCTGGGTGCTTCGTGGATCGGTGACAAGCTCCCCAGAATTATTTCTACCCATGCAGCGGAGCAGTGGCGTAGCAAAGAACCCATATTTAAAAGAACACGCATTACCTTGATCTGTGATTTTCTTCGTCTTTCGCCCTTGGAAAAGCCGTATTTTCCCGGTGGAAATAATTCTGATAACATGTGTTTTTTACAGCTTGTTGCTCAGTGAGTCGGTGACAAGCTCCCCAGAATTATTTCCACTTATGCAGCGGAGCAGTGGCGTAGCAAAGTACCTATGTTTGATAGAATGCGCAGAGCGTGCAACTATTTTTTCCGTCTTTGGCCGTGAGAAAAATAGTACTTTCCAGGTGGAAATAATTCTGATAACATGTGTTTTTGACAGCTGGGTGCTTAGTGGATCGGTGACAAGCTCCCCAGAATTATTTCCACCCATGCAGCGGAGCAGTGGCGTAGCAAAGAACCCATATTTAAAAGAACACGCATTACCTTGATCTGTGATTTTCTTCGTCTTTCGCCCTTGGAAAAGCCGTATTTTCCAGGTGGAAATAATTCTGAAAACACGTTCTTGCTGCAGTCTGGTGCTAAAGAAGTCGATGACATCCTCCTCAGAATTATTTCCACTCATGCAGCGGAGCAGTGGCGTAGCAAAGTACCTATGTTTGATAGAATGCGCAGAGCGTGCAACTATTTTTTCCGTCTTTGGCCGTAAGAAAAATAGTACTTTCCAAGTGGAAATAATTCTGATAACATGTGTTTTTGACAGCTGGGTGCTCAGTGAGTCGGTGACAAGCTCCCCAGAATTATTTCCACTCATGCAGCGGAGCAGTGGCGTAGCAAAGTACCTATGTTTGATAGAATGCGCAGAGCGTGCAACTATTTTTTCCGTCTTTGGCCGTTAGAAAAATAGTACTTTCCAGGTGGAAATAATTCTGATAACATGTGTTTTTTACAGCTGGGTGCTCAGTGAGTCGATGACATCCTCCTCAGAATTATTTCTACCCATGCAGCGGAGCAGTGGCGTAGCAAAGTACCTATGTTTGATAGAATGCGCAGAGCGTGCAACTATTTTTCCGTCTTTGGCCGTGAGAAAAATAGTACTTTCCAGGTGGAAATAATTCTGATAACATGTGTTTTTGACAGCTGGGTGCTCAATGGGTCGGTGACAAGCTCCCCAGAATTATTTCCAGCCATGCAGCGGAGCAGTGGCGTAGCAAAGAACCTATATTTGAAAGAACACGCATTACCTTGATCTGTGATTTTCTTCGTCTTTCGCCCTTGGAAAAGCCGTACTTTCCAGGTGGAAATAATTCTGAAAACAGGTTCTTGCTGCAGTCTGGTGCTAAAGAAGTCGATGACATCCTCCTCAGAATTATTTCCACTCATGCAGCGGAGCAGTGGCGTAGCAAAATACCTATGTTTGATAGAATGCGCAGAGCGTGCAACTACTTTTTCCGTCTTTTGCCGTGAGAAAAATAGTACTTTCCAGGTGGAAATAATTCTGATAACATGTGTTTTTTACAGCTAGGTGCTCAGTGAGTCGGTGACAAGCTCCCCAGAATTATTTCCACCCATGCAGCGGAGCAGTGGCGTAGCAAAGTACCTATGTTTGATAGAATGCGCAGAGCGTGCAACTATTTTTTCCGTCTTTGGCCGTGAGAAAAATAGTACTTCCCAGGTGGAAATAATTCTGATAACATGTGTTTTTTACAGCTGGGTGCTCAGTGAGTCGGTCACAAGCTCCCCAGAATTATTTCCACTCATGCAGCGGAGCAGTGGCGTAGCAAAGTACCTATGTTTGATAGAATGCGCAGAGCGTGCAACTATTTTTTCCGTCTTTGGCCGTGAGAAAAATAGTACTTTCCAGGTGGAAATAATTCTGATAACATGTGTTTTTGACAGCTGGGTGCTCAGTGAGTCGGTGACAAGCTCCCCAGAATTATTTCCACTCATGCAGCGGAGCAGTGGCGTAGCAAAGTACCTATGTTTGATAGAATGCGCAGAGCGTGCAACTATTTTTTCCGTCTTTGGCCGTGAGAAAAATAGTACTTTCCTGGTAGAAATAATTCTAATAACATGTGTTTTTGACAGCTGGGTGCTCAGTGGGTCGGTGACAAGCTCCCCAGAATTATTTCTAGCCATGCAGCGGAGCAGTGGCGTAGCAAAGAACCTATATTTAAAAGAACACGCATTACCTTGATCTGTGATTTTCTTCGTCTTTCGCCCTTGGAAAAGCCGTACTTTCCAGGTGGAAATAATTCTGAAAACAGGTTCTTGCTGCAGTCTGGTGCTTAAGAAGTCGATGACATCCTCCTCAGAATTATTTCCACTCATGCAGCGGAGCAGTGGCGTAGCAAA
This sequence comes from Odontothrips loti, assembly GCA_038380765.1. NCBI lineage: Eukaryota > Metazoa > Arthropoda > Insecta > Thysanoptera > Thripidae > Odontothrips > Odontothrips loti. Next base: position 5,554,421 of record CM076243.1, read on the forward strand.
ATACCTATGTTTGATAGAATGCGCAGAGCGTGCAACTACTTTTTCCGTCTTTTGCCGTGAGAAAAATAGTACTTTCCAGGTGGAAATAATTCTGATAACATGTGTTTTTTACAGCTAGGTGCTCAGTGAGTCGGTGACAAGCTCCCCAGAATTATTTCCACCCATGCAGCGGAGCAGTGGCGTAGCAAAGTACCTATGTTTGATAGAATGCGCAGAGCGTGCAACTATTTTTCCGTCTTTGGCCGTGAGAAAAATAGTACTTTCCAGGTGGAAATAATTCTGATAACATGTGTTTTTTACAGCTGGGTGCTCAGTGAGTCGGTGACAAGCTCCCCAGAATTATTTCCACTCATGCAGCGGAGCAGTGGCGTAGCAAAGTACCTATGTTTGATAGAATGCGCAGAGCGTGCAACTATTTTTTCCGTCTTTGGCCGTGAGAAAAATAGTACTTTCCAGGTGGAAATAATTCTGATAACATGTGTTTTTGACAGCTGGGTGCTTAGTGGATCGGTGACAAGCTCCCCAGAATTATTTCTACCCATGCAGCGGAGCAGTGGCGTAGCAAAGAACCCATATTTAAAAGAACACGCATTACCTTGATCTGTGATTTTCTTCGTCTTTCGCCCTTGGAAAAGCCGTACTATCCAGGTGGAAATAATTCTGATAACATGTGTTTTTTACAGCTTGTTGCTCAGTGAGTCGGTGACAAGCTCCCCAGAATTATTTCCACTTATGCAGCGGAGCAGTGGCGTAGCAAAGTACCTATGTTTGATAGAATGCGCAGAGCGTGCAACTATTTTTTCCGTCTTTGGCCGTGAGAAAAATAGTACTTTCCAGGTGGAAATAATTCTGATAACATGTGTTTTTGACAGCTGGGTGCTTAGTGGATCGGTGACAAGCTCCCCAGAATTATTTCCACCCATGCAGCGGAGCAGTGGCGTAGCAAAGAACCCATATTTAAAAGAACACGCATTACCTTGATCTGTGATTTTCTTCGTCTTTCGCCCTTGGAAAAGCCGTATTTTCCAGGTGGACATAATTCTGAAAACACGTTCTTGCTGCAGTCTGGTGCTAAAGAAGTCGATGACATCCTCCTCAGAATTATTTCCACTCATGCAGCGGAGCAGTGGCGTAGCAAAGTACCTATGTTTGATAGAATGCGCAGAGCGTGCAACTATTTTTTCCGTCTTTGGCCGTAAGAAAAATAGTACTTTCCAAGTGGAAATAATTCTGATAACATGTGTTTTTGACAGCTGGGTGCTCAGTGAGTCGGTGACAAGCTCCCCAGAATTATTTCCACTCATGCAGCGGAGCAGTGGCGTAGCAAAGTACCTATGTTTGATAGAATGCGCAGAGCGTGCAACTATTTTTTCCGTCTTTGGCCGTTAGAAAAATAGTACTTTCCAGGTGGAAATAATTCTGATAACATGTGTTTTTTACAGCTGGGTGCTCAGTGAGTCGATGACATCCTCCTCAGAATTATTTCTACCCATGCAGCGGAGCAGTGGCGTAGCAAAGTACCTATGTTTGATAGAATGCGCAGAGCGTGCAACTATTTTTCCGTCTTTGGCCGTGAGAAAAATAGTACTTTCCAGGTGGAAATAATTCTGATAACATGTGTTTTTGACAGCTGGGTGCTCAATGGGTCGGTGACAAGCTCCCCAGAATTATTTCCAGCCATGCAGCGGAGCAGTGGCGTAGCAAAGAACCTATATTTAAAAGAACACGCATTACCTTGATCTGTGATTTTCTTGGTCTTTCGCCCTTGGAAAAGCCGTACTTTCCAGGTGGAAATAATTCTGAAATCAGGTTCTTGCTGCAGTCTGGTGCTAAAGAAGTCGATGACATCCTCCTCAGAATTATTTCCACTCATGCAGCGGAGCAGTGGCGTAGCAAAATACCTATGTTTGATAGAATGCGCAGAGCGTGCAACTACTTTTTCCGTCTTTTGCCGTGAGAAAAATAGTACTTTCCAGGTGGAAATAATTCTGATAACATGTGTTTTTTACAGCTAGGTGCTCAGTGAGTCGGTGACAAGCTCCCCAGAATTATTTCCACCCATGCAGCGGAGCAGTGGCGTAGCAAAGTACCTATGTTTGATAGAATGCGCAGAGCGTGCAACTATTTTTTCCGTCTTTGGCCGTGAGAAAAATAGTACTTCCCAGGTGGAAATAATTCTGATAACATGTGTTTTTTACAGCTGGGTGCTCAGTGAGTCGGTCACAAGCTCCCCAGAATTATTTCCACTCATGCAGCGGAGCAGTGGCGTAGCAAAGTACCTATGTTTGATAGAATGCGCAGAGCGTGCAACTATTTTTTCCGTCTTTGGCCGTGAGAAAAATAGTACTTTCCAGGTGGAAATAATTCTGATAACATGTGTTTTTGACAGCTGGGTGCTCAGTGAGTCGGTGACAAGCTCCCCAGAATTATTTCCACTCATGCAGCGGAGCAGTGGCGTAGCAAAGTACCTATGTTTGATAGAATGCGCAGAGCGTGCAACTATTTTTTCCGTCTTTGGCCGTGAGAAAAATAGTACTTTCCTGGTAGAAATAATTCTGATAACATGTGTTTTTGACAGCTGGGTGCTCAGTGGGTCGGTGACAAGCTCCCCAGAATTATTTCTAGCCATGCAGCGGAGCAGTGGCGTAGCAAAGAACCTATATTTAAAAGAACACGCATTACCTTGATCTGTGATTTTCTTCGTCTTTCGCCATTGGAAAAGCCGTACTTTCCAGGTGGAAATAATTCTGAAAACAGGTTCTTGCTGCAGTCTGGTGCTAAAGAAGTCGATGACATCCTCCTCAGAATTATTTCCACTCATGCAGCGGAGCAGTGGCGTAGCAAAATACCTATGTTTGATAGAATGCGCAGAGCGTGCAACTACTTTTTCCGTCTTTTGCCGTGAGAAAAATAGTACTTTCCAGGTGGAAATAATTCTGATAACATGTGTTTTTGACAGCTAGGTGCTCAGTGAGTCGGTGACAAGCTCCCCAGAATTATTTCCACCCATGCAGCGGAGCAGTGGCGTAGCAAAGTACCTATGTTTGATAGAATGCGCAGAGCGTGCAACTATTTTTTTCGTCTTTGGCCGTGGAAAAAATAGTACTTCCCAGGTGGAAATAATTCTGATAACATGTGTTTTTTACAGCTGGGTGCTCAGTGAGTCGGTCACAAGCTCCCCAGAATTATTTCCACTCATGCAGCGGAGCAGTGGCGTAGCAAAGTACCTATGTTTGATAGAATGCGCAGAGCGTGCAACTATTTTTTCCGTCTTTGGCCGTGAGAAAAATAGTACTTTCCAGGTGGAAATAATTCTGATAACATGTGTTTTTGACAGCTGGGTGCTCAGTGAGTCGGTGACAAGCTCCCCAGAATTATTTCCACTCATGCAGCGGAGCAGTGGCGTAGCAAAGTACCTATGTTTGATAGAATGCGCAGAGCGTGCAACTATTTTTTCCGTCTTTGGCCGTGAGAAAAATAGTACTTTCCTGGTAGAAATAATTCTGATAACATGTGTTTTTGACAGCTGGGTGCTCAGTGGGTCGGTGACAAGCTCCCCAGAATTATTTCTAGCCATGCAGCGGAGCAGTGGCGTAGCAAAGAACCTATATTTAAAAGAACACGCATTACCTTGATCTGTGATTTTCTTCGTCTTTCGCCCTTGAAAAAGCCGTACTTTCCAGGTGGAAATAATTCTGAAAACATGTGTTTTTTACAGCTTGTTGCTCAGTGAGTCGGTGACAAGCTCCCCAGAATTATTTCCACTTATGCAGCGGAGCAGTGGCGTAGCAAAGTACCTATGTTTGATAGAATGCGCAGAGCGTGCAACTATTTTTTCCGTCTTTGGCCGTGAGAAAAATAGTACTTTCCAGGTGGAAATAATTCTGATAACATGTGTTTTTGACAGCTGGGTGCTTAGTGGATCGGTGACAAGCTCCCCAGAATTATTTCCACCCATGCAGCGGAGCAGTGGCGTAGCAAAGAACCCATATTTAAAAGAACACGCATTACCTTGATCTGTGATTTTCTTCGTCTTTCGCCCTTGGAAAAGCCGTATTTTCCAGGTGGAAATAATTCTGAAAACACGTTCTTGCTGCAGTCTGGTGCTAAAGAAGTCGATGACATCCTCCTCAGAATTATTTCCACTCATGCAGCGGAGCAGTGGCGTAGCAAAGTACCTATGTTTGATAGAATGCGCAGAGCGTGCAACTATTTTTTCCGTCTTTGGCCGTAAGAAAAATAGTACTTTCCAAGTGGAAATAATTCTGATAACATGTGTTTTTGACAGCTGGGTGCTCAGTGAGTCGGTGACAAGCTCCCCAGAATTATTTCCACTCATGCAGCGGAGCAGTGGCGTAGCAAAGTACCTATGTTTGATAGAATGCGCAGAGCGTGCAACTATTTTTTCCGTCTTTGGCCGTTAGAAAAATAGTACTTTCCAGGTGGAAATAATTCTGATAACATGTGTTTTTTACAGCTGGGTGCTCAGTGAGTCGATGACATCCTCCTCAGAATTATTTCTACCCATGCAGCGGAGCAGTGGCGTAGCAAAGTACCTATGTTTGATAGAATGCGCAGAGCGTGCAACTATTTTTCCGTCTTTGGCCGTGAGAAAAATAGTACTTTCCAGGTGGAAATAATTCTGATAACATGTGTTTTTGACAGCTGGGTGCTCAATGGGTCGGTGACAAGCTCCCCAGAATTATTTCCAGCCATGCAGCGGAGCAGTGGCGTAGCAAAGAACCTATATTTGAAAGAACACGCATTACCTTGATCTGTGATTTTCTTCGTCTTTCGCCCTTGGAAAAGCCGTACTTTCCAGGTGGAAATAATTCTGAAAACAGGTTCTTGCTGCAGTCTGGTGCTAAAGAAGTCGATGACATCCTCCTCAGAATTATTTCCACTCATGCAGCGGAGCAGTGGCGTAGCAAAATACCTATGTTTGATAGAATGCGCAGAGCGTGCAACTACTTTTTCCGTCTTTTGCCGTGAGAAAAATAGTACTTTCCAGGTGGAAATAATTCTGATAACATGTGTTTTTTACAGCTAGGTGCTCAGTGAGTCGGTGACAAGCTCCCCAGAATTATTTCCACCCATGCAGCGGAGCAGTGGCGTAGCAAAGTACCTATGTTTGATAGAATGCGCAGAGCGTGCAACTATTTTTTCCGTCTTTGGCCGTGAGAAAAATAGTACTTCCCAGGTGGAAATAATTCTGATAACATGTGTTTTTTACAGCTGGGTGCTCAGTGAGTCGGTCACAAGCTCCCCAGAATTATTTCCACTCATGCAGCGGAGCAGTGGCGTAGCAAAGTACCTATGTTTGATAGAATGCGCAGAGCGTGCAACTATTTTTTCCGTCTTTGGCCGTGAGAAAAATAGTACTTTCCAGGTGGAAATAATTCTGATAACATGTGTTTTTGACAGCTGGGTGCTCAGTGAGTCGGTGACAAGCTCCCCAGAATTATTTCCACTCATGCAGCGGAGCAGTGGCGTAGCAAAGTACCTATGTTTGATAGAATGCGCAGAGCGTGCAACTATTTTTTCCGTCTTTGGCCGTGAGAAAAATAGTACTTCCCAGGTGGAAATAATTCTGATAACATGTGTTTTTTACAGCTGGGTGCTCAGTGAGTCGGTCACAAGCTCCTCAGAATTATTTCCACTCATGCAGCGGAGCAGTGGCGTAGCAAAGTACCTATGTTTGATAGAATGCGCAGAGCGTGCAACTATTTTTTCCGTCTTTGGCCGTGAGAAAAATAGTACTTTCCAGGTGGAAATAATTCTGATAACATGTGTTTTTGACAGCTGGGTGCTCAGTGAGTCGGTGACAAGCTCCCCAGAATTATTTCCACTCATGCAGCGGAGCAGTGGCGTAGCAAAGTACCTATGTTTGATAGAATGCGCAGAGCGTGCAACTATTTTTTCCGTCTTTGGCCGTGAGAAAAATAGTACTTTCCTGGTAGAAATAATTCTGATAACATGTGTTTTTGACAGCTGGGTGCTCAGTGGGTCGGTGACAAGCTCCCCAGAATTATTTCTAGCCATGCAGCGGAGCAGTGGCGTAGCAAAGAACCTATATTTAAAAGAACACGCATTACCTTGATCTGTGATTTTCTTCGTCTTTCGCCCTTGAAAAAGCCGTACTTTCCAGGTGGAAATAATTCTGAAAACATGTGTTTTTTACAGCTTGTTGCTCAGTGAGTCGGTGACAAGCTCCCCAGAATTATTTCCACTTATGCAGCGGAGCAGTGGCGTAGCAAAGTACCTATGTTTGATAGAATGCGCAGAGCGTGCAACTATTTTTTCCGTCTTTGGCCGTGAGAAAAATAGTACTTTCCAGGTGGAAATAATTCTGATAACATGTGTTTTTGACAGCTGGGTGCTTAGTGGATCGGTGACAAGCTCCCCAGAATTATTTCCACCCATGCAGCGGAGCAGTGGCGTAGCAAAGAACCCATATTTAAAAGAACACGCATTACCTTGATCTGTGATTTTCTTCGTCTTTCGCCCTTGGAAAAGCCGTATTTTCCAGGTGGAAATAATTCTGAAAACACGTTCTTGCTGCAGTCTGGTGCTAAAGAAGTCGATGACATCCTCCTCAGAATTATTTCCACTCATGCAGCGGAGCAGTGGCGTAGCAAAGTACCTATGTTTGATAGAATGCGCAGAGCGTGCAACTATTTTTTCCGTCTTTGGCCGTAAGAAAAATAGTACTTTCCAAGTGGAAATAATTCTGATAACATGTGTTTTTGACAGCTGGGTGCTCAGTGAGTCGGTGACAAGCTCCCCAGAATTATTTCCACTCATGCAGCGGAGCAGTGGCGTAGCAAAGTACCTATGTTTGATAGAATGCGCAGAGCGTGCAACTATTTTTTCCGTCTTTGGCCGTTAGAAAAATAGTACTTTCCAGGTGGAAATAATTCTGATAACATGTGTTTTTTACAGCTGGGTGCTCAGTGAGTCGATGACATCCTCCTCAGAATTATTTCTACCCATGCAGCGGAGCAGTGGCGTAGCAAAGTACCTATGTTTGATAGAATGCGCAGAGCGTGCAACTATTTTTCCGTCTTTGGCCGTGAGAAAAATAGTACTTTCCTGGTAGAAATAATTCTGATAACATGTGTTTTTGACAGCTGGGTGCTCAGTGGGTCGGTGACAAGCTCCCCAGAATTATTTCTAGCCATGCAGCGGAGCAGTGGCGTAGCAAAGAACCTATATTTAAAAGAACACGCATTACCTTGATCTGTGATTTTCTTCGTCTTTCGCCATTGGAAAAGCCGTACTTTCCAGGTGGAAATAATTCTGAAAACAGGTTCTTGCTGCAGTCTGGTGCTAAAGAAGTCGATGACATCCTCCTCAGAATTATTTCCACTCATGCAGCGGAGCAGTGGCGTAGCAAAATACCTATGTTTGATAGAATGCGCAGAGCGTGCAACTACTTTTTCCGTCTTTTGCCGTGAGAAAAATAGTACTTTCCAGGTGGAAATAATTCTGATAACATGTGTTTTTTACAGCTAGGTGCTCAGTGAGTCGGTGACAAGCTCCCCAGAATTATTTCCACCCATGCAGCGGAGCAGTGGCGTAGCAAAGTACCTATGTTTGATAGAATGCGCAGAGCGTGCAACTATTTTTTCCGTCTTTGGCCGTGAGAAAAATAGTACTTCCCAGGTGGAAATAATTCTGATAACATGTGTTTTTTACAGCTGGGTGCTCAGTGAGTCGGTCACAAGCTCCCCAGAATTATTTCCACTCATGCAGCGGAGCAGTGGCGTAGCAAAGTACCTATGTTTGATAGAATGCGCAGAGCGTGCAACTATTTTTTCCGTCTTTGGCCGTGAGAAAAATAGTACTTTCCAGGTGGAAATAATTCTGATAACATGTGTTTTTGACAGCTGGGTGCTCAGTGAGTCGGTGACAAGCTCCCCAGAATTATTTCCACTCATGCAGCGGAGCAGTGGCGTAGCAAAGTACCTATGTTTGATAGAATGCGCAGAGCGTGCAACTATTTTTTCCGTCTTTGGCCGTGAGAAAAATAGTACTTTCCTGGTAGAAATAATTCTGATAACATGTGTTTTTGACAGCTGGGTGCTCAGTGGGTCGGTGACAAGCTCCCCAGAATTATTTCTAGCCATGCAGCGGAGCAGTGGCGTAGCAAAGAACCTATATTTAAAAGAACACGCATTACCTTGATCTGTGATTTTCTTCGTCTTTCGCCCTTGAAAAAGCCGTACTTTCCAGGTGGAAATAATTCTGAAAACATGTGTTTTTTACAGCTTGTTGCTCAGTGAGTCGGTCACAAGCTCCCCAGAATTATTTCCACTCATGCAGCGGAGCAGTGGCGTAGCAAAGTACCTATGTTTGATAGAATGCGCAGAGCGTGCAACTATTTTTTCCGTCTTTGGCCGTGAGAAAAATAGTACTTTCCAGGTGGAAATAATTCTGATAACATGTGTTTTTGACAGCTGGGTGCTCAGTGAGTCGGTGACAAGCTCCCCAGAATTATTTCCACTCATGCAGCGGAGCAGTGGCGTAGCAAAGTACCTATGTTTGATAGAATGCGCAGAGCGTGCAACTATTTTTTCCGTCTTTGGCCGTGAGAAAAATAGTACTTCCCAGGTGGAAATAATTCTGATAACATGTGTTTTTTACAGCTGGGTGCTCAGTGAGTCGGTCACAAGCTCCTCAGAATTATTTCCACTCATGCAGCGGAGCAGTGGCGTAGCAAAGTACCTATGTTTGATAGAATGCGCAGAGCGTGCAACTATTTTTTCCGTCTTTGGCCGTGAGAAAAATAGTACTTTCCAGGTGGAAATAATTCTGATAACATGTGTTTTTGACAGCTGGGTGCTCAGTGAGTCGGTGACAAGCTCCCCAGAATTATTTCCACTCATGCAGCGGAGCAGTGGCGTAGCAAAGTACCTATGTTTGATAGAATGCGCAGAGCGTGCAACTATTTTTTCCGTCTTTGGCCGTGAGAAAAATAGTACTTTCCTGGTAGAAATAATTCTGATAACATGTGTTTTTGACAGCTGGGTGCTCAGTGGGTCGGTGACAAGCTCCCCAGAATTATTTCTAGCCATGCAGCGGAGCAGTGGCGTAGCAAAGAACCTATATTTAAAAGAACACGCATTACCTTGATCTGTGATTTTCTTCGTCTTTCGCCCTTGAAAAAGCCGTACTTTCCAGGTGGAAATAATTCTGAAAACATGTGTTTTTTACAGCTTGTTGCTCAGTGAGTCGGTGACAAGCTCCCCAGAATTATTTCCACTTATGCAGCGGAGCAGTGGCGTAGCAAAGTACCTATGTTTGATAGAATGCGCAGAGCGTGCAACTATTTTTTCCGTCTTTGGCCGTGAGAAAAATAGTACTTTCCAGGTGGAAATAATTCTGATAACATGTGTTTTTGACAGCTGGGTGCTTAGTGGATCGGTGACAAGCTCCCCAGAATTATTTCCACCCATGCAGCGGAGCAGTGGCGTAGCAAAGAACCCATATTTAAAAGAACACGCATTACCTTGATCTGTGATTTTCTTCGTCTTTCGCCCTTGGAAAAGCCGTATTTTCCAGGTGGAAATAATTCTGAAAACACGTTCTTGCTGCAGTCTGGTGCTTAAGAAGTCGATGACATCCTCCTCAGAATTATTTCCACTCATGCAGCGGAGCAGTGGCGTAGCAAAGTACCTATGTTTGATAGAATGCGCAGAGCGTGCAACTATTTTTTCCGTCTTTGGCCGTAAGAAAAATAGTACTTTCCAAGTGGAAATAATTCTGATAACATGTGTTTTTGACAGCTGGGTGCTCAGTGAGTCGGTGACAAGCTCCCCAGAATTATTTCCACTCATGCAGCGGAGCAGTGGCGTAGCAAAGTACCTATGTTTGATAGAATGCGCAGAGCGTGCAACTATTTTTTCCGTCTTTGGCCGTTAGAAAAATAGTACTTTCCAGGTGGAAATAATTCTGATAACATGTGTTTTTTACAGCTGGGTGCTCAGTGAGTCGATGACATCCTCCTCAGAATTATTTCTACCCATGCAGCGGAGCAGTGGCGTAGCAAAGTACCTATGTTTGATAGAATGCGCAGAGCGTGCAACTATTTTTCCGTCTTTGGCCGTGAGAAAAATAGTACTTTCCTGGTAGAAATAATTCTGATAACATGTGTTTTTGACAGCTGGGTGCTCAGTGGGTCGGTGACAAGCTCCCCAGAATTATTTCTAGCCATGCAGCGGAGCAGTGGCGTAGCAAAGAACCTATATTTAAAAGAACACGCATTACCTTGATCTGTGATTTTCTTCGTCTTTCGCCATTGGAAAAGCCGTACTTTCCAGGTGGAAATAATTCTGAAAACAGGTTCTTGCTGCAGTCTGGTGCTAAAGAAGTCGATGACATCCTCCTCAGAATTATTTCCACTCATGCAGCGGAGCAGTGGCGTAGCAAAATACCTATGTTTGATAGAATGCGCAGAGCGTGCAACTACTTTTTCCGTCTTTTGCCGTGAGAAAAATAGTACTTTCCAGGTGGAAATAATTCTGATAACATGTGTTTTTTACAGCTAGGTGCTCAGTGAGTCGGTGACAAGCTCCCCAGAATTATTTCCACCCATGCAGCGGAGCAGTGGCGTAGCAAAGTACCTATGTTTGATAGAATGCGCAGAGCGTGCAACTATTTTTTCCGTCTTTGGCCGTGAGAAAAATAGTACTTCCCAGGTGGAAATAATTCTGATAACATGTGTTTTTTACAGCTGGGTGCTCAGTGAGTCGGTCACAAGCTCCCCAGAATTATTTCCACTCATGCAGCGGAGCAGTGGCGTAGCAAAGTACCTATGTTTGATAGAATGCGCAGAGCGTGCAACTATTTTTTCCGTCTTTGGCCGTGAGAAAAATAGTACTTTCCAGGTGGAAATAATTCTGATAACATGTGTTTTTGACAGCTGGGTGCTCAGTGAGTCGGTGACAAGCTCCCCAGAATTATTTCCACTCATGCAGCGGAGCAGTGGCGTAGCAAAGTACCTATGTTTGATAGAATGCGCAGAGCGTGCAACTATTTTTTCCGTCTTTGGCCGTGAGAAAAATAGTACTTTCCTGGTAGAAATAATTCTGATAACATGTGTTTTTGACAGCTGGGTGCTCAGTGGGTCGGTGACAAGCTCCCCAGAATTATTTCTAGCCATGCAGCGGAGCAGTGGCGTAGCAAAGAACCTATATTTAAAAGAACACGCATTACCTTGATCTGTGATTTTCTTCGTCTTTCGCCCTTGAAAAAGCCGTACTTTCCAGGTGGAAATAATTCTGAAAACATGTGTTTTTTACAGCTTGTTGCTCAGTGAGTCGGTGACAAGCTCCCCAGAATTATTTCCACTTATGCAGCGGAGCAGTGGCGTAGCAAAGTACCTATGTTTGATAGAATGCGCAGAGCGTGCAACTATTTTTTCCGTCTTTGGCCGTGAGAAAAATAGTACTTTCCAAGTGGAAATAATTCTGATAACATGTGTTTTTGACAGCTGGGTGCTTAGTGGATCGGTGACAAGCTCCCCAGAATTATTTCCACCCATGCAGCGGAGCAGTGGCGTAGCAAAGAACCCATATTTAAAAGAACACGCATTACCTTGATCTGTGATTTTCTTCGTCTTTCGCCCTTGGAAAAGCCGTATTTTCCAGGTGGAAATAATTCTGAAAACACGTTCTTGCTGCAGTCTGGTGCTAAAGAAGTCGATGACATCCTCCTCAGAATTATTTCCACTCATGCAGCGGAGCAGTGGCGTAGCAAAGTACCTATGTTTGATAGAATGCGCAGAGCGTGCAACTATTTTTTCCGTCTTTGGCCGTAAGAAAAATAGTACTTTCCAAGTGGAAATAATTCTGATAACATGTGTTTTTGACAGCTGGGTGCTCAGTGAGTCGGTGACAAGCTCCCCAGAATTATTTCCACTCATGCAGCGGAGCAGTGGCGTAGCAAAGTACCTATGTTTGATAGAATGCGCAGAGCGTGCAACTATTTTTTCCGTCTTTGGCCGTTAGAAAAATAGTACTTTCCAGGTGGAAATAATTCTGATAACATGTGTTTTTTACAGCTGGGTGCTTAGTGAGTCGATGACATCCTCCTCAGAATTATTTCTACCCATGCAGCGGAGCAGTGGCGTAGCAAAGTACCTATGTTTGATAGAATGCGCAGAGCGTGCAACTATTTTTCCGTCTTTGGCCGTGAGAAAAATAGTACTTTCCAGGTGGAAATAATTCTGATAACATGTGTTTTTGACAGCTGGGTGCTCAATGGGTCGGTGACAAGCTCCCCAGAATTATTTCCAGCCATGCAGCGGAGCAGTGGCGTAGCAAAGAACCTATATTTGAAAGAACACGCATTACCTTGATCTGTGATTTTCTTCGTCTTTCGCCCTTGGAAAAGCCGTACTTTCCAGGTGGAAATAATTCTGAAAACAGGTTCTTGCTGCAGTCTGGTGCTAAAGAAGTCGATGACATCCTCCTCAGAATTATTTCCACTCATGCAGCGGAGCAGTGGCGTAGCAAAATACCTATGTTTGATAGAATGCGCAGAGCGTGCAACTACTTTTTCCGTCTTTTGCCGTGAGAAAAATAGTACTTTCCAGGTGGAAATAATTCTGATAACATGTGTTTTTTACAGCTAGGTGCTCAGTGAGTCGGTGACAAGCTCCCCAGAATTATTTCCACCCATGCAGCGGAGCAGTGGCGTAGCAAAGTACCTATGTTTGATAGAATGCGCAGAGCGTGCAACTATTTTTTCCGTCTTTGGCCGTGAGAAAAATAGTACTTCCCAGGTGGAAATAATTCTGATAACATGTGTTTTTTACAGCTGGGTGCTCAGTGAGTCGGTCACGGAAATAATTCTGATAACATGTGTTTTTGACAGCTGGGTGCTCAGTGAGTCGGTGACAAGCTCCCAGAATTATTTCCACTCATGCAGCGGAGCAGTGGCGTAGCAAAGTACCTATGTTTGATAGAATGCGCAGAGCGTGCAACTATTTTTTCCGTCTTTGGCCGTGAGAAAAATAGTACTTCCCAGGTGGAAATAATTCTGATAACATGTGTTTTTTACAGCTGGGTGCTCAGTGAGTCGGTCACAAGCTCCCCAGAATTATTTCCACTCATGCAGCGGAGCAGTGGCGTAGCAAAGTACCTATGTTTGATAGAATGCGCAGAGCGTGCAACTATTTTTTCCGTCTTTGGCCGTGAGAAAAATAGTACTTTCCAGGTGGAAATAATTCTGATAACATGTGTTTTTGACAGCTGGGTGCTCAGTGAGTCGGTGACAAGCTCCCCAGAATTATTTCCACTCATGCAGCGGAGCAGTGGCGTAGCAAAGTACCTATGTTTGATAGAATGCGCAGAGCGTGCAACTATTTTTTCCGTCTTTGGCCGTGAGAAAAATAGTACTTCCCAGGTGGAAATAATTCTGATAACATGTGTTTTTTACAGCTGGGTGCTCAGTGAGTCGGTCACAAGCTCCCCAGAATTATTTCCACTCATGCAGCGGAGCAGTGGCGTAGCAAAGTACCTATGTTTGATAGAATGCGCAGAGCGTGCAACTATTTTTTCCGTCTTTGGCCGTGAGAAAAATAGTACTTTCCAGGTGGAAATAATTCTGATAACATGTGTTTTTGACAGCTGGGTGCTCAGTGAGTCGGTGACAAGCTCCCCAGAATTATTTCCACTCATGCAGCGGAGCAGTGGCGTAGCAAAGTACCTATGTTTGATAGAATGCGCAGAGCGTGCAACTATTTTTTCCGTCTTTGGCCGTGAGAAAAATAGTACTTTCCTGGTAGAAATAATTCTGATAACATGTGTTTTTGACAGCTGGGTGCTCAGTGGGTCGGTGACAAGCTCCCCAGAATTATTTCTAGCCATGCAGCGGAGCAGTGGCGTAGCAAAGAACCTATATTTAAAAGAACACGCATTACCTTGATCTGTGATTTTCTTCGTCTTTCGCCCTTGAAAAAGCCGTACTTTTCAGGTGGAAATAATTCTGAAAACATGTGTTTTTTACAGCTTGTTGCTCAGTGAGTCGGTGACAAGCTCCCCAGAATTATTTCCACTTATGCAGCGGAGCAGTGGCGTAGCAAAGTACCTATGTTTGATAGAATGCGCAGAGCGTGCAACTATTTTTTCCGTCTTTGGCCGTGAGAAAAATAGTACTTTCCAGGTGGAAATAATTCTGATAACATGTGTTTTTGACAGCTGGGTGCTTAGTGGATCGGTGACAAGCTCCCCAGAATTATTTCCACCCATGCAGCGGAGCAGTGGCGTAGCAAAGAACCCATATTTAAAAGAACACGCATTACCTTGATCTGTGATTTTCTTCGTCTTTCGCCCTTGGAAAAGCCGTATTTTCCAGGTGGAAATAATTCTGAAAACACGTTCTTGCTGCAGTCTGGTGCTAAAGAAGTCGATGACATCCTCCTCAGAATTATTTCCACTCATGCAGCGGAGCAGTGGCGTAGCAAAGTACCTATGTTTGATAGAATGCGCAGAGCGTGCAACTATTTTTTCCGTCTTTGGCCGTAAGAAAAATAGTACTTTCCAAGTGGAAATAATTCTGATAACATGTGTTTTTGACAGCTGGGTGCTCAGTGAGTCGGTGACAAGCTCCCCAGAATTATTTCCACTCATGCAGCGGAGCAGTGGCGTAGCAAAGTACCTATGTTTGATAGAATGCGCAGAGCGTGCAACTATTTTTTCCGTCTTTGGCCGTTAGAAAAATAGTACTTTCCAGGTGGAAATAATTCTGATAACATGTGTTTTTTACAGCTGGGTGCTCAGTGAGTCGATGACATCCTCCTCAGAATTATTTCTACCCATGCAGCGGAGCAGTGGCGTAGCAAAGTACCTATGTTTGATAGAACGCAGAGCGTGCAACTATTTTTCCGTCTTTGGCCGTGAGAAAAATAGTACTTTCCTGGTAGAAATAATTCTGATAACATGTGTTTTTGACAGCTGGGTGCTCAGTGGGTCGGTGACAAGCTCCCCAGAATTATTTCTAGCCATGCAGCGGAGCAGTGGCGTAGCAAAGAACCTATATTTAAAAGAACACGCATTACCTTGATCTGTGATTTTCTTCGTCTTTCGCCATTGGAAAAGCCGTACTTTCCAGGTGGAAATAATTCTGAAAACAGGTTCTTGCTGCAGTCTGGTGCTAAAGAAGTCGATGACATCCTCCTCAGAATTATTTCCACTCATGCAGCGGAGCAGTGGCGTAGCAAAATACCTATGTTTGATAGAATGCGCAGAGCGTGCAACTACTTTTTCCGTCTTTTGCCGTGAGAAAAATAGTACTTTCCAGGTGGAAATAATTCTGATAACATGTGTTTTTTACAGCTAGGTGCTCAGTGAGTCGGTGACAAGCTCCCCAGAATTATTTCCACCCATGCAGCGGAGCAGTGGCGTAGCAAAGTACCTATGTTTGATAGAATGCGCAGAGCGTGCAACTATTTTTTCCGTCTTTGGCCGTGAGAAAAATAGTACTTCCCAGGTGGAAATAATTCTGATAACATGTGTTTTTTACAGCTGGGTGCTCAGTGAGTCGGTCACAAGCTCCCCAGAATTATTTCCACTCATGCAGCGGAGTAGTGGCGTAGCAAAGTACCTATGTTTGATAGAATGCGCAGAGCGTGCAACTATTTTTTCCGTCTTTGGCCGTGAGAAAAATAGTACTTTCCAGGTGGAAATAATTCTGATAACATGTGTTTTTGACAGCTGGGTGCTCAGTGAGTCGGTGACAAGCTCCCCAGAATTATTTCCACTCATGCAGCGGAGCAGTGGCGTAGCAAAGTACCTATGTTTGATAGAATGCGCAGAGCGTGCAACTATTTTTTCCGTCTTTGCCGTGAGAAAAATAGTACTTTCCAGGTGGAAATAATTCTGATAACATGTGTTTTTTACAGCTGGGTGCTCAGTGAGTCGGTGACAAGCTCCCCAGAATTATTTCCACTCATGCAGCGGAGCAGTGGCGTAGCAAAGTACCTATGTTTGATAGAATGCGCAGAGCGTGCAACTATTTTTTCCGTCTTTGGCCGTGAGAAAAATAGTACTTTCCAGGTGGAAATAATTCTGATAACATGTGTTTTTGACAGCTGGGTGCTCAGTGAGTCGGTGACAAGCTCCCCAGAATTATTTCCACTCATGCAGCGGAGCAGTGGCGTAGCAAAGTACCTATGTTTGATAGAATGCGCAGAGCGTGCAACTATTTTTTCCGTCTTTGGCCGTGAGAAAAATAGTACTTTCCTGGTAGAAATAATTCTGATAACATGTGTTTTTGACAGCTGGGTGCTCAGTGGGTCGGTGACAAGCTCCCCAGAATTATTTCTAGCCATGCAGCGGAGCAGTGGCGTAGCAAAGAACCCATATTTAAAAGTACACGCATTACCTTGATCTGTGATTTTCTTCGTCTTTCGCCCTTGGAAAAGCCGTACTTTCCAGGTGGAAATAATTCTGAAAACATGTGTTTTTTTCAGCTGGGTGCTCAGTGAGTCGGTGACAAGCTCCCTAGAATTATTTTTACTCATGCAGCGGAGCAGTGGCGTAGCAAAGTACCTATGTTTGATAGAATGCGCTGAGCGTGCAACTATTTTTTCCGTCTTTGGCCGTGAGAAAAATAGTACTTTCCAGGTGGAAATAATTCTGATAACATGTGTTTTTTACAGCTGGGTGCTCAGTGAGTCGGTGACAAGCTCCCTAGAATTATTTCCACTCATGCAGCGGAGCAGTGGCGTAGCAAAGTACCTATGTTTGATAGAATGCGCTGAGCGTGCAACTATTTTTTCCGTCTTTGGCCGTGAGAAAAATAGTACTTTCCAGGTGGAAATAATTCTGATAACATGTGTTTTTTACAGCTGGGTGCTCAGTGAGTCGGTGACAAGCTCCCTAGAATTATTTTCACTCATGCAGCGGAGCAGTGGCGTAGCAAAGTACCTATGTTTGATAAAATGCGCAGAGCGTGCAACTATTTTTTCCGTCTTTGGCCGTGAGAAAAATAGTACTTTCCAGGTGGAAATAATTCTGATAACATGTGTTTTTTACAGCTGGGTGCTCAGTGAGTCGGTGACAAGCTCCCCAGAATTATTTCCACCCATGCAGCGGAGCAGTGGCGTAGCAAAGTACCTATGTTTGATAGAATGCGCAGAGCGTGCAACTATTTTTTCCGTCTTTGGCCGTGAGAAAAATAGTACTTTCCTGGTGGAAATAATTCTGATAACATGTGTTTTTGACAGCTGGGTGCTCAGTGGGTCGGTGACAAGCTCTACAGAATTATTTCCAGCCATGCAGCGGAGCAGTGGCGTAGCAAAGAACCTATATTTAAAAGAACACGCATTACCTTGATCTGTGATTTTCTTCGTCTTTCGCCGTTGGAAAAGCCGTACTTTCCAGGTGGAAATAATTCTGAAAACAGGTTCTTGCTGCAGTCTGGTGCTTAAGAAGTCGATGACATGCTCCTCAGAATTATTTCTACCTATGCAGCGGAGCAGTGGCGTAGCAAAGTACCTATATGTGAAAGAAGACGCAGAACGTGCAACTATTTTTTCCGTTGTTGGCGATAAGGAAAATAGTACTTTTCAGATGGAAATAATTCTGGTGACATGTGTTTTCTACGGCTGGGTTTTTGGAGAGTCGGTTACAAGCTCCTCAGAATTATTATTACCGATACAGCTGAGGAGTGGCGAAGCAAAGAACCTATATTAAAAAGGAGACTCGTTACTTTGATCGGTTTTTTTTTTTTTTTTTTTTTTCGTCTTTCGCCGTTGGAAAAGCCGTTCTTTCTAGGTGGAAATAATTCTGATAACATGTGTTTTTTACAGCTTGTTGCTCAGTGAGTCGGTGACAAGCTCCCCAGAATTATTTCCACTTATGCAGCGGAGCAGTGGCGTAGCAAAGTACCTATGTTTGATAGAATGCGCAGAGCGTGCAACTATTTTTTCCGTCTTTGGCCGTGAGAAAAATAGTACTTTCCAGGTGGAAATAATTCTGATAACATGTGTTTTTGACAGCTGGGTGCTTAGTGGATCGGTGACAAGCTCCCCAGAATTATTTCCACCCATGCAGCGGAGCAGTGGCGTAGCAAAGAACCCATATTTAAAAGAACACGCATTACCTTGATCTGTGATTTTCTTCGTCTTTCGCCCTTGGAAAAGCCGTATTTTCCAGGTGGAAATAATTCTGAAAACACGTTCTTGCTGCAGTCTGGTGCTAAAGAAGTCGATGACATCCTCCTCAGAATTATTTCCACTCATGCAGCGGAGCAGTGGCGTAGCAAAGTACCTATGTTTGATAGAATGCGCAGAGCGTGCAACTATTTTTTCCGTCTTTGGCCGTAAGAAAAATAGTACTTTCCAAGTGGAAATAATTCTGATAACATGTGTTTTTGACAGCTGGGTGCTCAGTGAGTCGGTGACAAGCTCCCCAGAATTATTTCCACTCATGCAGCGGAGCAGTGGCGTAGCAAAGTACCTATGTTTGATAGAATGCGCAGAGCGTGCAACTATTTTTTCCGTCTTTGGCCGTTAGAAAAATAGTACTTTCCAGGTGGAAATAATTCTGATAACATGTGTTTTTTACAGCTGGGTGCTCAGTGAGTCGATGACATCCTCCTCAGAATTATTTCTACCCATGCAGCGGAGCAGTGGCGTAGCAAAGTACCTATGTTTGATAGAATGCGCAGAGCGTGCAACTATTTTTCCGTCTTTGGCCGTGAGAAAAATAGTACTTTCCAGGTGGAAATAATTCTGATAACATGTGTTTTTGACAGCTGGGTGCTCAATGGGTCGGTGACAAGCTCCCCAGAATTATTTCCAGCCATGCAGCGGAGCAGTGGCGTAGCAAAGAACCTATATTTAAAAGAACACGCATTACCTTGATCTGTGATTTTCTTCGTCTTTCGCCCTTGGAAAAGCCGTACTTTCCAGGTGGAAATAATTCTGAAATCAGGTTCTTGCTGCAGTCTGGTGCTAAAGAAGTCGATGACATCCTCCTCAGAATTATTTCCACTCATGCAGCGGAGCAGTGGCGTAGCAAAATACCTATGTTTGATAGAATGCGCAGAGCGTGCAACTACTTTTTCCGTCTTTTGCCGTGAGAAAAATAGTACTTTCCAGGTGGAAATAATTCTGATAACATGTGTTTTTTACAGCTAGGTGCTCAGTGAGTCGGTGACAAGCTCCCCAGAATTATTTCCACCCATGCAGCGGAGCAGTGGCGTAGCAAAGTACCTATGTTTGATAGAATGCGCAGAGCGTGCAACTATTTTTTCCGTCTTTGGCCGTGAGAAAAATAGTACTTCCCAGGTGGAAATAATTCTGATAACATGTGTTTTTTACAGCTGGGTGCTCAGTGAGTCGGTCACAAGCTCCCCAGAATTATTTCCACTCATGCAGCGGAGCAGTGGCGTAGCAAAGTACCTATGTTTGATAGAATGCGCAGAGCGTGCAACTATTTTTTCCGTCTTTGGCCGTGAGAAAAATAGTACTTTCCAGGTGGAAATAATTCTGATAACATGTGTTTTTGACAGCTGGGTGCTCAGTGAGTCGGTGACAAGCTCCCCAGAATTATTTCCACTCATGCAGCGGAGCAGTGGCGTAGCAAAGTACCTATGTTTGATAGAATGCGCAGAGCGTGCAACTATTTTTTCCGTCTTTGGCCGTGAGAAAAATAGTACTTTCCTGGTAGAAATAATTCTGATAACATGTGTTTTTGACAGCTGGGTGCTCAGTGGGTCGGTGACAAGCTCCCCAGAATTATTTCTAGCCATGCAGCGGAGCAGTGGCGTAGCAAAGAACCTATATTTAAAAGAACACGCATTACCTTGATCTGTGATTTTCTTCGTCTTTCGCCATTGGAAAAGCCGTACTTTCCAGGTGGAAATAATTCTGAAAACAGGTTCTTGCTGCAGTCTGGTGCTAAAGAAGTCGATGACATCCTCCTCAGAATTATTTCCACTCATGCAGCGGAGCAGTGGCGTAGCAAAATACCTATGTTTGATAGAATGCGCAGAGCGTGCAACTACTTTTTCCGTCTTTTGCCGTGAGAAAAATAGTACTTTCCAGGTGGAAATAATTCTGATAACATGTGTTTTTTACAGCTAGGTGCTCAGTGAGTCGGTGACAAGCTCCCCAGAATTATTTCCACCCATGCAGCGGAGCAGTGGCGTAGCAAAGTACCTATGTTTGATAGAATGCGCAGAGCGTGCAACTATTTTTTCCGTCTTTGGCCGTGAGAAAAATAGTACTTCCCAGGTGGAAATAATTCTGATAACATGTGTTTTTTACAGCTGGGTGCTCAGTGAGTCGGACACAAGCTCCCCAGAATTATTTCCACTCATGCAGCGGAGCAGTGGCGTAGCAAAGTACCTATGTTTGATAGAATGCGCAGAGCGTGCAACTATTTTTTCCGTCTTTGGCCGTGAGAAAAATAGTACTTTCCAGGTGGAAATAATTCTGATAACATGTGTTTTTGACAGCTGGGTGCTCAGTGAGTCGGTGACAAGCTCCCCAGAATTATTTCCACTCATGCAGCGGAGCAGTGGCGTAGCAAAGTACCTATGTTTGATAGAATGCGCAGAGCGTGCAACTATTTTTTCCGTCTTTGGCCGTTAGAAAAATAGTACTTTCCAGGTGGAAATAATTCTGATAACATGTGTTTTTTACAGCTGGGTGCTCAGTGAGTCGATGACATCCTCCTCAGAATTATTTCTACCCATGCAGCGGAGTAGTGGCGTAGCAAAGTACCTATGTTTGATAGAATGCGCAGAGCGTGCAACTATTTTTCCGTCCTTGACCGTGAGAGAAATAGTACTTTCCAGGTGGTAATAATTCTGATAACATGTGTTTTTGACAGCTGGGTGCTTAATGGGTCGGTGACAAGCTCCCCAGAATTATTTCCAGCCATGCAGCGGAGCAGTGGCGTAGCAAAGAACCTATATTTAAAAGAACACGCATTACCTTGATCTGTGATTTTCTTCGTCTTTCGCCCTTGGAAAAGCCGTACTTTCCAGGTGGAAATAATTCTGAAATCAGGTTCTTGCTGCAGTCTGGTGCTAAAGAAGTCGATGACATCCTCCTCAGAATTATTTCCACTCATGCAGCGGAGCAGTGGCGTAGCAAAATACCTATGTTTGATAGAATGCGCAGAGCGTGCAACTACTTTTTTCCGTCTTTTGCCGTGAGAAAAATAGTACTTTCCAGGTGGAAATAATTCTGATAACATGTGTTTTTTACAGCTAGGTGCTCAGTGAGTCGGTGACAAGCTCCCCAGAATTATTTCCACCCATGCAGCGGAGCAGTGGCGTAGCAAAGTACCTATGTTTGATAGAATGCGCAGAGCGTGCAACTATTTTTTCCGTCTTTGGCCGTGAGAAAAATAGTACTTCCCAGGTGGAAATAATTCTGATAACATGTGTTTTTTACAGCTGGGTGCTCAGTGAGTCGGTCACAAGCTCCCCAGAATTATTTCCACTCATGCAGCGGAGCAGTGGCGTAGCAAAGTACCTATGTTTGATAGAATGCGCAGAGCGTGCAACTATTTTTTCCGTCTTTGGCCGTGAGAAAAATAGTACTTTCCAGGTGGAAATAATTCTGATAACATGTGTTTTTGACAGCTGGGTGCTCAGTGAGTCGGTGACAAGCTCCCCAGAATTATTTCCACTCATGCAGCGGAGCAGTGGCGTAGCAAAGTACCTATGTTTGATAGAATGCGCAGAGCGTGCAACTATTTTTTCCGTCTTTGGCCGTGAGAAAAATAGTACTTTCCTGGTAGAAATAATTCTGATAACATGTGTTTTTGACAGCTGGGTGCTCAGTGGGTCGGTGACAAGCTCCCCAGAATTATTTCTAGCCATGCAGCGGAGCAGTGGCGTAGCAAAGAACCTATATTTAAAAGAACACGCATTACCTTGATCTGTGATTTTCTTCGTCGTTCGCCATTGGAAAAGCCGTACTTTCCAGGTGGAAATAATTCTGAAAACAGGTTCTTGCTGCAGTCTGGTGCTAAAGAAGTCGATGACATCCTCCTCAGAATTATTTCCACTCATGCAGCGGAGCAGTGGCGTAGCAAAATACCTATGTTTGATAGAATGCGCAGAGCGTGCAACTACTTTTTCCGTCTTTTGCCGTGAGAAAAATAGTACTTTCCAGGTGGAAATAATTCTGATAACATGTGTTTTTTACAGCTAGGTGCTCAGTGAGTCGGTGACAAGCTCCCCAGAATTATTTCCACCCATGCAGCGGAGCAGTGGCGTAGCAAAGTACCTATGTTTGATAGAATGCGCAGAGCGTGCAACTATTTTTTCCGTCTTTGGCCGTGAGAAAAATAGTACTTCCCAGGTGGAAATAATTCTGATAACATGTGTTTTTTACAGCTGGGTGCTCAGTGAGTCGGTCACAAGCTCCCCAGAATTATTTCCACTCATGCAGCGGAGCAGTGGCGTAGCAAAGTACCTATGTTTGATAGAATGCGCAGAGCGTGCAACTATTTTTTCCGTCTTTGGCCGTGAGAAAAATAGTACTTTCCAGGTGGAAATAATTCTGATAACATGTGTTTTTGACAGCTGGGTGCTCAGTGAGTCGGTGACAAGCTCCCCAGAATTATTTCCACTCATGCAGCGGAGCAGTGGCGTAGCAAAGTACCTATGTTTGATAGAATGCGCAGAGTGGCAACTATTTTTTCCGTCTTTGGCCGTGAGAAAAATAGTACTTTCCTGGTAGAAATAATTCTGATAACATGTGTTTTTGACAGCTGGGTGCTCAGTGGGTCGGTGACAAGCTCCCCAGAATTATTTCTAGCCATGCAGCGGAGCAGTGGCGTAGCAAAGAACCTATATTTAAGAGAACACGCATTACCTTGATCTGTGATTTTCTTCGTCTTTCGCCCTTGAAAAAGCCGTACTTTCCAGGTGGAAATAATTCTGAAAACATGTGTTTTTTACAGCTGGGTGCTCAGTGAGTCGGTGACAAGCTCCCTAGAATTATTTTTACTCATGCAGCGGAGCAGTGGCGTAGCAAAGTACCTATGTTTGATAGAATGCGCTGAGCGTGCAACTATTTTTTCCGTCTTTGGCCGTGAGAAAAATAGTACTTTCCAGGTGGAAATAATTCTGATAACATGTGTTTTTTACAGCTGGGTGCTCAGTGAGTCGGTGACAAGCTCCCTAGAATTATTTCCACTCATGCAGCGGAGCAGTGGCGTAGCAAAGTACCTATGTTTGATAGAATGCGCTGAGCGTGCAACTATTTTTTCCGTCTTTGGCCGTGAGAAAAATAGTACTTTCCAGGTGGAAATAATTCTGATAACATGTGTTTTTTACAGCTGGGTGCTCAGTGAGTCGGTGACAAGCTCCCTAGAATTATTTTCACTCATGCAGCGGAGCAGTGGCGTAGCAAAGTACCTATGTTTGATAAAATGCGCAGAGCGTGCAACTATTTTTTCCGTCTTTGGCCGTGAGAAAAATAGTACTTTCCAGGTGGAAATAATTCTGATAACATGTGTTTTTTACAGCTGGGTGCTCAGTGAGTCGGTGACAAGCTCCCCAGAATTATTTCCACCCATGCAGCGGAGCAGTGGCGTAGCAAAGTACCTATGTTTGATAGAATGCGCAGAGCGTGCAACTATTTTTTCCGTCTTTTGCCGTGAGAAAAATAGTACTTTCCTGGTGGAAATAATTCGGATAACATGTGTTTTTGACAGCTGGGTGCTCAGTGGGTCGGTGACAAGCTCCCAGAATTATTTCCAGCCATGCAGCGGAGCAGTGGCGTAGCAAAGAACCTATATTTAAAAGAACACGCATTACCTTGATCTGTGATTTTCTTCGTCTTTCGCCGTTGGAAAAGCCGTACTTTCCAGGTGGAAATAATTCTGAAAACAGGTTCTTGCTGCAGTCTGGTGCTTAAGAAGTCGATGACATGCTCCTCAGAATTATTTCTACCTATGCAGCGGAGCAGTGGCGTAGCAAAGTACCTATATGTGAAAGAAGACGCAGAACGTGCAACTATTTTTTCCGTTGTTGGCGATAAGGAAAATAGTACTTTTCAGATGGAAATAATTCTGGTGACATGTGTTTTCTACGGCTGGGTTTTTGGAGAGTCGGTTACAAGCTCCTCAGAATTATTATTACCGATACAGCTGAGGAGTGGCGAAGCAAAGAACCTATATTAAAAAGGAGACTCGTTACTTTGATCGGTATTTTTTTTTTTTTTTTTACAGCTGGGTGCTCAGTGAGTCGTCTTTCGCCGTTGGAAAAGCCGTTCTTTCTAGGTGGAAATAATTCTGATAACATGTGTTTTTTACAGCTTGTTGCTCAGTGAGTCGGTGACAAGCTCCCCAGAATTATTTCCACTTATGCAGCGGAGCAGTGGCGTAGCAAAGTACCTATGTTTGATAGAATGCGCAGAGCGTGCAACTATTTTTTCCGTCTTTGGCCGTGAGAAAAATAGTACTTTCCAGGTGGAAATAATTCTGATAACATGTGTTTTTGACAGCTGGGTGCTCAGTGGATCGGTGACAAGCTCCCCAGAATTATTTCCACCCATGCAGCGGAGCAGTGGCGTAGCAAAGAACCCATATTTAAAAGAACACGCATTACCTTGATCTGTGATTTTCTTCGTCTTTCGCCGTTGGAAAAGCCGTATTTTCCAGGTGGAAATAATTCTGAAAACAGGTTCTTGCTGCAGTCTGGTGCTAAGAAGTCGATGACATCTCCTCAGAATTATTTCCACCATGCAGCGGAGCAGTGGCGTAGCAAAGTACCTATGTTTGATAGAATGCGCAGAGCGTGCAACTATTTTTTCCGTCTTTGGCCGTAAGAAAAATAGTACTTTCCAGATGGAAATAATTCTGATAACATGTGTTTTTACAGCTGGGTGCTCAGTGAGTCGGTGACAAGCTCCCCAGAATTATTTCCACCATGCAGCGGAGCAGTGGCGTAGCAAAGTACCTATGTTTGATAGAATGCGCAGAGCGTGCAACTATTTTTTCCGTCTTTGGCCGTTGGAAAAATAGTACTATCCAGGTGGAAATAATTCTGATATCATGTGTTTTTTACAGCTGGGTGCTCAGTGAGTCGGTGACAAGCTCCCCAGAATTATTTCCACTTATGCAGCGGAGCAGTGGCGTAGCAAAGTACCTATGTTTGATAGAATGCGCAGAGCGTGCAACTATTTTTTCCGTCTTTGGCCGTGAGAAAAATAGTACTTTCCAGGTGGAAATAATTCTGATAACATGTGTTTTTGACAGCTGGGTGCTCAGTGGATCGGTGACAAGCTCCCCAGAATTATTTCCACCCATGCAGCGGAGCAGTGGCGTAGCAAAGAACCCATATTTAAAAGAACACGCATTACCTTGATCTGTGATTTTCTTCGTCTTTCGCCCTTGGAAAAGCCGTACTTTCCAGGTGGAAATAATTCTGAAAACACGTTCTTGCTGCAGTCTGGTGCTAAAGAAGTCGATGACATCCTCCTCAGAATTATTTCCACTCATGCAGCGGAGCAGTGGCGTAGAAGAGTACCTATGTTTGATAGAATGCGCAGAGCGTGCAACTATTTTTTCCGTCTTTGGCCGTGAGAAAAATAGTACTTTCCAAGGGGGAAATAATTCTGATAACATGTGTTTTTTACAGCTGGGTGCTCAGTGAGTCGGTGACAAGCTCCCCAGAATTATTTCCACTCATGCAGCGGAGCAGTGGCGTAGCAAAGTACCTATGTTTGATAGAATGCGCAGAGCGTGCAACTATTTTTTCCGTCTTTGGCCGTTAGAAAAATAGTACTTTCCAGGTGGAAATAATTCTGATAACATGTGTTTTTTACAGCTGGGTGCTCAGTGAGTCGATGACATCCTCCTCAGAATTATTTCTACCCATGCAGCGGAGCAGTGGCGTAGCAAAGTACCTATGTTTGATAGAATGCGCAGAGCGTGCAACTATTTTTCCGTCTTTGGCCGTGAGAAAAATAGTACTTTCCAGGTGGAAATAATTCTGATAACATGTGTTTTTGACAGCTGGGTGCTCAATGGGTCGGTGACAAGCTCCCCAGAATTATTTCCAGCCATGCAGCGGAGCAGTGGCGTAGCAAAGAACCTATATTTAAAAGAACACGCATTACCTTGATCTGTGATTTTCTTCGTCTTTCGCCCTTGGAAAAGCCGTACTTTCCAGGTGGAAATAATTCTGAAATCAGGTTCTTGCTGCAGTCTGGTGCTAAAGAAGTCGATGACATCCTCCTCAGAATTATTTCCACTCATGCAGCGGAGCAGTGGCGTAGCAAAATACCTATGTTTGATAGAATGCGCAGAGCGTGCAACTACTTTTTCCGTCTTTTGCCGTGAGAAAAATAGTACTTTCCAGGTGGAAATAATTCTGATAACATGTGTTTTTTACAGCTAGGTGCTCAGTGAGTCGGTGACAAGCTCCCCAGAATTATTTCCACCCATGCAGCGGAGCAGTGGCGTAGCAAAGTACCTATGTTTGATAGAATGCGCAGAGCGTGCAACTATTTTTTCCGTCTTTGGCCGTGAGAAAAATAGTACTTCCCAGGTGGAAATAATTCTGATAACATGTGTTTTTTACAGCTGGGTGCTCAGTGAGTCGGTCACAAGCTCCCCAGAATTATTTCCACTCATGCAGCGGAGCAGTGGCGTAGCAAAGTACCTATGTTTGATAGAATGCGCAGAGCGTGCAACTATTTTTTCCGTCTTTGGCCGTGAGAAAAATAGTACTTTCCAGGTGGAAATAATTCTGATAACATGTGTTTTTGACAGCTGGGTGCTCAGTGAGTCGGTGACAAGCTCCCCAGAATTATTTCCACTCATGCAGCGGAGCAGTGGCGTAGCAAAGTACCTATGTTTGATAGAATGCGCAGAGCGTGCAACTATTTTTTCCGTCTTTGGCCGTGAGAAAAATAGTACTTTCCTGGTAGAAATAATTCTGATAACATGTGTTTTTGACAGCTGGGTGCTCAGTGGGTCGGTGACAAGCTCCCCAGAATTATTTCTAGCCATGCAGCGGAGCAGTGGCGTAGCAAAGCACCTATATTTAAAAGAACACGCATTACCTTGATCTGTGATTTTCTTCGTCTTTCGCCATTGGAAAAGCCGTACTTTCCAGGTGGAAATAATTCTGAAAACAGGTTCTTGCTGCAGTCTGGTGCTAAAGAAGTCGATGACATCCTCCTCAGAATTATTTCCACTCATGCAGCGGAGCAGTGGCGTAGCAAAATACCTATGTTTGATAGAATGCGCAGAGCGTGCAACTACTTTTTCCGTCTTTTGCCGTGAGAAAAATAGTACTTTCCAGGTGGAAATAATTCTGATAACATGTGTTTTTTACAGCTAGGTGCTCAGTGAGTCGGTGACAAGCTCCCCAGAATTATTTCCACCCATGCAGCGGAGCAGTGGCGTAGCAAAGTACCTATGTTTGATAGAATGCGCAGAGCGTGCAACTATTTTTTCCGTCTTTGGCCGTGAGAAAAATAGTACTTCCCAGGTGGAAATAATTCTGATAACATGTGTTTTTTACAGCTGGGTGCTCAGTGAGTCGGACACAAGCTCCCCAGAATTATTTCCACTCATGCAGCGGAGCAGTGGCGTAGCAAAGTACCTATGTTTGATAGAATGCGCAGAGCGTGCAACTATTTTTTCCGTCTTTGGCCGTGAGAAAAATAGTACTTTCCAGGTGGAAATAATTCTGATAACATGTGTTTTTTACAGCTGGGTGCTCAGTGAGTCGGTGACAAGCTCCCCAGAATTATTTCCACTCATGCAGCGGAGCAGTGGCGTAGCAAAGTACCTATGTTTGATAGAATGCGCAGAGTGTGCAACTATTTTTTCCGTCTTTGGCCGTGAGAAAAATAGTACTTTCCTGGTAGAAATAATTCTGATAACATGTGTTTTTTACAGCTGGGTGCTCAGTGGGTCGGTGACAAGCTCCCCAGAATTATTTCCACCCATGCAGCGGAGCAGTGGCGTAGCAAAGAACCTATATTTAAAAGAACACGCATTACCTTGATCTGTGATTTTCTTCGTCTTTCGCCCTTGAAAAAGCCGTACTTTTCAGGTAGAAATAATTCTGAAAACATGTGTTTTTTACAGCTGGGTGCTCAGTGAGTCGGTGACAAGCTCCCTAGAATTATTTTTACTCATGCAGCGGAGCAGTGGCGTAGCAAAGTACCTATGTTTGATAGAATGCGCAGAGCGTGCAACTATTTTTTCCGTCTTTGGCCGTAAGAAAAATAGTACTTTCCAGGTGGAAATAATTCTGATAACATGTGTTTTCTACAGCTGGGTGCTCGGTGAGTCGGTGACAAGCTCCCTAGAATTATTTCCACTCATGCAGCGGAGCAGTGGCGTAGCAAAGTACCTATGTTTGATAGAATGCGCTGAGCGTGCAACTATTTTTTCCGTCTTTGGCCGTGAGAAAAATAGTACTTTCCAGGTGGAAATAATTCTGATAACATGTGTTTTTTACAGCTGGGTGCTCAGTGAGTCGGTGACAAGCTCCCTAGAATTATTATCACTCATGCAGCGGAGCAGTGGCGTAGCAAAGTACCTATGTTTGATAAAATGCGCAGAGCGTGCAACTATTTTTTCCGTCTTTGGCCGTGAGAAAAATAGTACTTTCCAGGTGGAAATAATTCTGATAACATGTGTTTTTTACAGCTGGGTGCTCAGTGAGTCGGTGACAAGCTCCCCAGAATTATTTCCACCCATGCAGCGGAGCAGTGGCGTAGCAAAGTACCTATGTTTGATAGAATGCGCAGAGCGTGCAACTATTTTTTCCGTCTTTGGCCGTGAGAAAAATAGTACTTTCCTGGTGGAAATAATTCTGATAACATGTGTTTTTGACAGCTGGGTGCTCAGTGGGTCGGTGACAAGCTCTACAGAATTATTTCCAGCCATGCAGCGGAGCAGTGGCGTAGCAAAGAACCTATATTTAAAAGAACACGCATTACCTTGATCTGTGATTTTCTTCGTCTTTCGCCGTTGGAAAAGCCGTACTTTCCAGGTGGAAATAATTCTGAAAACAGGTTCTTGCTGCAGTCTGGTGCTTAAGAAGTCGATGACATGCTCCTCAGAATTATTTCTACCTATGCAGCGGAGCAGTGGCGTAGCAAAGTACCTATATGTGAAAGAAGACGCAGAACGTGCAACTATTTTTTCCGTTGTTGGCGATAAGGAAAATAGTACTTTTCAGATGGAAATAATTCTGGTGACATGTGTTTTCTTCGGCTGGGTTTTTGGAGAGTCGGTTACAAGCTCCTCAGAATTATTATTACCGATACAGCTGAGGAGTGGCGAAGCAAAGAACCTATATTAAAAAGGAGACTCGTTACTTTGATCGGTTTTTTTTTTTTTTCGTCTTTCGCCGTTGGAAAAGCCGTTCTTTCTAGGTGGAAATATTTTTGAAAACACGTTCCTGCTGGAGTCTGATGCTTGGGGAGTCGAAGACATGCTCCCCAGAAATATTTTCACCTCAGCGAGGCAGTAATTTGCAAGGTCATGATATTTAGAAAGAGACGCAGAAAGTTTCCCTGAATTTTGATGGAAAAGTCGTACTTTCCAGGTGGATATAAATCTGAAAACAGGTGCCTGCTCTAGTCTGGGCCATGGAGAGTCGTTAAACTGCTCCCTATTCTTATTTACACTTTTGCAGCGGAGCAGCGGCGTAGCGAAGTCACGGATACCCCGATTGACGCATCACCTTTCTCTGAATTGCTGTCGTAATTTCCAGGTGGAAATAATTCTAGTGACGATTGTTATAACATCCACCGAATGTTACGCTGTGGCTTTCGTTCTGCTGTATTGTACAACATCGCAGGTGAGGTTATTTACATTTAGTTAATCCTTTTTTCTTTAATAATGTAATTGTATACCGTAATTTTCGTGTTTTGTTCCAGATCTGCACTACTTTTGCTGCGAAGGAATTCGGATCTTTTGAAAGACCTATATGTACTATTAGGGAAATGAAAGAGTTCATTTGAAACATATAATCATCTCTTCAAAGAATATATAAACAAGGTTATGTATTGTATCAACATTCTACAGCAAGTTACATTTTCGCATAAGGAAATCCTTACCACTACGGAGTCAGAGTTAAAACAAAACCGGATGTCACAGAATAGATTGAGAACAGGTATTTAGGATACAAATTAAATTCTTACTGCAACATCCGAAACGACTAAAACCTCCATTAGTACGAGTGAAAGTATATAATAAGGCTTCTTTTTGTAGAGCAGATACATGCAAGGAATCAGGGACATTTGTTAATAAATTAGAGGCTTCATATCTCATGAACTGTGCGGAAACAACTAGAACGCCCACCACCTGGAACGCCCTCCTAGTTTTTAATTTTAATTTTCTTTCAATAAATAAAAATAATGCCAGTCGCCAATCGACGTCCAACGTGGTCGTCGAAACGTCGCAGTCAGCTCCCTAACTGTGCGTCATATGGACGTCTCCCATTGGCATCCCCCACGACGCCCTGCCGATGTGCGCCATGACACCTCCTCCTGACACGTTGTCGGCACGTTCCAACGACGCCCTCGCGACGTGCCCGGGGGATGTCGTTTTGGCACGTTGTCGGCACGTCCCAACGACGCACTGACGACGTGCCTGGGGGACGTCGTTTTGGCACGTTGTGGGCTCGTTCACACGACGTGCTGCGGACGTGCCCTCGGAACGCCCTTTTGCCACGTTGCTGGCGCGTCGCCACGACGTGCTCCCGACGTGCCCTCGGGACTCCTTTTTGGCACCAAGGGCGGATTTAGAGGGGGGGGGGGGGGGCTTGCCGCTTCCAGATCCGCCCGTTTGGGACGTTCACATTGGAAAATGCGGCTCAGCAGGATACTGCGCTATACAGGATTTGCCCTGTATCCCCTGTACCCACGCCAGTACCCGCAGTATCGGCTGTACCCATGATACAGAGCCTCAGTATCGGCTGTACTCGTGATACCGAGCCTTAGGCTGGAGTGCCAGAGGGGACATAGCCGTCCAGAGGGAAAGTGTATTCACCTGAAGGACCGAAAAATAATTGTGGTGTGCTTGACACATGCAGCAATATTGCATAATACTTGTTAGACTGCACCAAAGTAAGAACGTAAACATTACCAAAAAAATGTTCTCAAATGGTTCTCAGAACTGATTCATTTTTAGAAAAATGGTAAAAATCAAGCAAGACCGACCATGCCATGACCAAAGAAGTGCGTGCTACCTTTTGATATGTTGTTTTCATAGAGCTTGAAACTTCTTTTAAACCTACATAGTTCACTGGGACAATTTTGGGTAAAGACAATTTTTTTTTGTTTTCTTTTCCTTTAGGGTTGTCAATAAATACAGTAATCTGCACAGTAAAATTTAGTCTAAGCTTCCTCAGCTGGTCAGGTACTTCACTAGTATTCTTGAGGTGAGGAAATAATTTTTATCACACTCAAGTTTCATCAGAGACAGTTTGCGAGGAAATCCATGCATTAATGAATCAATGGTTTGTTTTTGTTTTTTTCAAAATAGCTGCCATGCTTGAGGCAAAACATAACAAAGAGACACTAATTTTAAGAAAACATTACAAAGAACACATGAAGTCAGAAAATAAACTAGATTACAACAAGCTGTACTTAAGGCAGTTTACGAGAAAATCCATAAGTCTTAAATCAGGTTTCGCTGTCTGTGAGAAAGTTCGGATAACTGGAAAAGGTATGAAATTTTGTACTGTACTGAGGGTATCATACGCTCCTTATATTTATTGAAATTTTTATTAAAATATGGCTTTAAATCTGTAAGATTATAACATAGTTACATGCTTTCTTTGGTCACTTTCTGTACCTTGCTGTACCTTGACAACCTGACATAACATTTTAGTCCCTGACTTTGGTTTTATATTGATCCTGGTTTAAGCTAAACATTTCAAATTGAGTTGATCTTAATCATAAGTCCTTTCATTAGCTCTGCAAACCAATGAGTAATTTGTGGAGGCAATATATTAAGAATAATCCTTTGTGTTTGTTCTGATCTTAGCCGTGCCTTTCCTCAGAGAGCGAAACTCTTTTCAGACCATGCTCTTCCTCGTAAACTGTCTGTAATGTGATTTTAATGTAGTATAGGTTATTGCTTGAATTCAGATATTCTTTAGAATGGTATTTCCATGAACTTACTTCCTTTTCATTATGTTTTGGCACAAGAGGTGTGTGGTCTCTTTGTAATAATATTAATTCTATAATTGTCTTTGCTCAGCATAGGTTAATGCTAGGTCCTGCCTAAAAATGATGTTCTGTGTTTTCAGTTTAATTCAGATAGGCAGAAACAATATGTCTATCTTTTTTGTGTTCAAAATTATTTACTAAAAATTATTTGTCCGGTTTGCTGTGACGTCATACCAACCAACCGGCCGGTGCGGTGAGGCGCGAGGCTAGGCGGGACCGAGTGCATTCGTAACCTGTAGTGTAAATGTAAAAGTTTTTGATGTTTAATCGCTCACAGACAAAAGTGAGCACAAATTGTATGGGTTTCAAGTGATTTTCAAGTGTCGGTGCGTGTGTGGTGATGAATGCGGCGTACGGTGCTGGCGGAATGTCACTGAAAATGCACCCAGAAAGTACATTGTGTTATAGGCTGACAAGTTTTGTGGCCTAAAAACTTAAAGTGACGCTTTTCTCTCATTTGTTTGGATGTTGCAAAAGAAGTGAAGTTGTCAAAATGTATCAGTGCTGCGGTATCTTACGTACACTTTGCATCACATTAAAAAATACGGGGTGTGAAAGCATTGAAATCGGAGCTGGAACCTAACCTCCTAACCTCAACTGTGAGTATTTATTTACAATATGTAAAAAGTTTTGATCAGTGCCGATGGTTTTCTTTAACAAATAGCTTCATTTTATGGTATTTAATGCTGAACCAAGCTTATTTCTTCTCTGCAGTTTGCCCAGGAGAAGATTCCAAGAAATAAGTTTCCAACAGAAAAGTGGCGGGATCAGACTATTTCTAGGTAGACAGTGTGTTTCTATTTGTATTGAAAACATTGTGTTGGTCAACTCCTCTAATTGTCTCAATTACTTCTAGCTATAATATGGATGAGTGCTGCTGCAAGCAGAAATAGATGTTTCCGCAACCAGCTACAAAATTATCACTTCCAAATACTGCCGGCAGAGGTATGATTTGGAACGATCCTTCTTGGTGTTCCCTTTTTATGTGGTTGATTGGTAGTTACTGAAATTAATGATGTAATCCTAATTTTTCCAATGTGCTGTTAAAGTAGAGTTGTGTTTGTGAACCTTACTGTTTTCATTCTGTTCCAGCTTATCTTAGTGTTGCTTGAATGCAATGGAAAATACTATTTTGTGTGGAGGCTCTTCACCGCTGATTGCTGCTTCGTGCTGTCACGCTGTCATGTAACTGGTGAGTCCATCTATAGCACTTTTGTCTAAGGCTGGGACCATTAAAAAGATTCTGTTTTGAATCATTAGATAAAAGGACTTAAATTTAGCTGTTTCAATGCAAGACATATGCACCTATGATTTAGTTTTTTTGTTAGTGAGATCACGGGTTGAGTTTAATTTTTCTGAGCCCATACTGCCATCAGAAAAGTGTTAAAAGCAGAACTAAAGTGAATTTCTTATCATAATGAATCAATTTTGGTACAGATCAACAAATTTAATTATTTTTATTCTCCAAGTCTTGTCATGTGCAGTTTGACAAATTTTAGTCAAATATGGGAGCATTTGATATTTTTCTAAACCAAAGCCATTTATGGGTAGAAATTAACATTCGACTGTCCTACTCAGAGCTTTGGAATTGTTTGAACATTCACCTTGATATATGGTGCATGGCAAGATGTATTTGATATTGCTTGCACTTTTATATGGCCATAATTTTGAACCATTAAAGATCGTTGTTGAGGTTTTTCTATGTATATTTTAAAATAAAGTCCATCTCTCTGACCAACGCGTGAAGACTGCTGTGCCTTTTTTTTCGCCTTCAGAATTATATAAGATATTTCACATGTCTCTGTGTAAATTAAATTGTGTAGAGTCTTGGTGTTTGTCTGTACTTCAATGTCACTTCATTTAATGTTACTAAATAAATTAACCAATGATTTGATCTGCAATATTTGAAATTACTTCATCTTTGATTTTTCTGTCTGCAGGTTTGCATAAATTATCACAACCAACCAAGCTCAAGGATAGGCGCATTATCCCAGCACGTCAGGATAATTAGATTTTGTAGACAGTTAAAGATTACCACCAATCTGTCATTCTTGAGGTAAGACTTTGATAGCGTAGTTTTGTTTACGTGCACAACCCAAATTAAAGCCCCTTTCCTAATTTGCCATAAACTGCATACAGGTAGCAGAAGCGTGTCATTTCTTATAGTGTTAAAGCCTACTGAATAGAAAAGCATAAGAAATGGCACACGTCTCGTTCCTCATGTTGTAATAGTTTTCAAATTTCGAGTTTATTTGCTTTAATGTCGTTCAGAAATAGGACTTTGTTCTGAGTTTTTCTTTCTGGTCAACTCCAGACTAAAGTATCTTCTAAGTCTGGTATGTAACTGCTATCCCCAATATTTTAGGGCATGCTAGAGCACCATAAATAGAGAAATAATTTAATTTGTGAGGAAACGTCAGGATGCTGTCAAGGGCAAATTCAAAAAGTGTTCAAAATAGGGATGTAATTTGTAGATTTGCACCAGCCGTTGAATATACTATTCTATTATTATCCATTGGATTAAAGAATTTATAGGAAAGTAGGATGAAGCGAGCCTTCGTTTTTTGATGTTATTTTTGTGATTTCTTTTACGAATTTTCTCCTGTACAACCACTCATTTTCTTTCTGCATTATGCCAGCAGGAATTCGTGTGTGCAGTCCAGCAGCAGCATTACGAACATCACGAGTGCGCCGGCAGGAATGCAGTACGTTTGACGTGTCAAGATTTGACGAGAGTACCGGGACTTCACACGCAGCTTTAAAGCATGGGCAGGAGACGAGCAGGAGACCAACGGCCGGAAGTACTGTATATGGGTGCCTTATGTAATGGTAATTGAAGCATTGAATAAAACGCATTGTACATTCTATCCGTACGTGGTATATCTGAACTACCCCCCCCCCCCCCCCGAATGAGGTACCAAAGGTACTGATTAGTAACGTTCATACAAAGTACCGCAAGGACAACCCCACGTCGATCCGTTAGCATGTCCAAGGGATGCGCCGACGCGACCTCCTTGCGACGCGCCTGGGCGACGTCGTAGGGACGCACACCACGCGACCTCCCCGCGACGTGACACGGCGACGTCGTAGGCACGTCAGCGCGGCGGCCGGGACGGACGTGATCTCGGAATGTCAAAGGCACGTCTTCCGCACCATGCCCCGCCATGTCGCGCACCACATCATGGATGTTTCAAAAAGAAGGACATTTGAGCGGGTCGGGTGGGACGTCCCGAGGTGAAAATGGCATGTCCCCGGGATGTCAGTTGGAACATCGGGCTGGCGACTGGGTGACGGCCCCTTAGGCGCGACGGGCGCTAAGGGGTCGTTCACATACCACGGGGTATCCGTCAGGGGGGGGGGGGTCGACCAAGTACCACTCAGTGTCACGTGGGGGGGGGGGGGGGGGGGTTCTAGGCTGTGTCACGTGTTACTTTATCAAACATCAAAACTGCGGTTATACGCGATGATGAAGCCACCCTATTGCACAAAATTCTCGGGAACACGTCTACCAGGCCGTGCACCGTAGGGCAGCGCCCGAGTCTGAGGTGCCCATTGGCAGGACCAGAGGCAGTGGCTCGCGCGGCCAGGTCCGTCGGCGCCGATTTTATTTATCAGTGGGTGACAAGTAGATCAAGTGCACAAAAATACGTTATTACTGATATTTCAGTGAATTCCACTTTGTTTTCACTGTCTGCTGTGTGTTGTGTAAAGCTGATAACACCCAGAAAAGGCTGTTCTTGTCTCAATGCCAGAGCAATACTTGATTTCTGTTCTTGACCTGTGCTCTTGAATGAAGTGCAGAGCAGTATTCACTATCAAATATGTAAATGGTCGTCAAAATCATTAAGACGGAGGCGGGAGTTGAACCCAGATCCCACGGCTTCTCGACGGGCCACGCTACCTCTGTAGCCACCGACACACGATGCGAGATGAGCAGCCGCATCGTCACCGGGATAAAGATCGGCAACGGGCGGGTCTGGCGGGTCTCGGCGCTTTGTGTGCGAGAGAGAGCGAACGCTGGCAAGTCGAGCGGTGGCTGGCCGGCCCAGCGAGCGAGACCCGGCCGAACCGAAGCAGACGACACTCGTTGGATTCGGACGCAGTCGTCCTACCTCGTACGCTGGGGTTATCTGGTTGATTTCAGGATTATGTCGCCGAAAAAATGTAATATATGGGTGAAAACGGATATACAGAGGCTAGAGCGTTCACTTCCGTTTGGTTTATGTTTACAAGTTGAGGGTGAGGCTGCTCAACAGCACGGTGGCGGAGCAGAGCCGGCGGAGCGGAGCCGGCGGAGCGGAGCCAATTGACACGAAAAGCATCCGCGCGTCGGGGTAAGATGGTACGGTGGCGTAGTGGGCTGGGACGTGCTGTCCGGTCCCGTCTGCAGCGCGCAGGCGCCGGGTCCGGGTTCGGTTCCTGACGGGGGGAATTGTTTTCGCGCGAGGTTCTGGGAAGCGCGCCAAGTTTGAAAAGATGTCTGCAATTTTTAAAATCTTCAAGAACAAATGCTCTTGGCGCTTGCAAGAGCAATGTTCTTGACCACTGTAAACGGTCAACAAGAGCAAATATCAATGCCAGAGCAACCCAGAAACACGGTAAAAGTCCGTGCAATGCTCTTGATATTGCTCTTGCAAAATTCAAGAGCATTCTGCTCTTGAAACAATGGAAATGCTCTTGGTTCAAGAACGGTCTTTTCTGGGTGAAATTCAAAACAAAAATGACTTCAACATTTTTGCATCACCTTAGTAACAGATATATTTTTAATATACATTCACCTGTCGTTTTTGTGTACTGTCTTCACCAAAAAGATACTTAAAGCTTAAAATATACCTTTGCGATCAATAATTACAGGAATGAATGCAGATATATCATCAACTTCGCAGATAAAACAAAAACAGGCTAAATTATAAAAAATAAAAAATACCACGTGACTTCGGGGGGGGGGGGAGTCAGCCGGGGTACCACGGTAGGTCACGTGGGGGGAGGGGGGGGGGTCAAAATTTGGCCAAAATCGTACCACGTGGTATGTGAACGACCCCTTAGCCCCTGAGCAGAGCTCCACAACTGAACGGACTTGCTTTACGTTAGAAAAGTGTAATCCCGTTCCAGGCCCTAACGTAACATGGAACTGAGGGGAAACACAGAGCACCGTCTCAGAACGGCACGTCCATGCAACGTTTCAACTCATACCGCCAAAAAAAGAACAAAAAAGTTTTGTCTCCGATTTTCGCTGCTGAAGTTTTTAGTGTGCAGTTTCTGCGACTTTTTCAAATATGAGTACTTTGCTACGCCACTGCTCCGCTGCATGGGTGGAAATAATTCTGGGGAGCTTCTCACCGACTCACTGAGCACCCAGCTGTAAAAAACACATGTTATCAGAATTATTTCCACCTGGAAAGTACTATTTTTCTCACGGCCAAAGACGAAAAAAATAGTTGCACGCTCTGCGCATTCTATCAAACATAGGTACTCTGCTACGCCACTGCTCCGCTGCATGAGTGGAAATAATTCTGGGGAGCTTGTCACCGACTCACTGAGCACCCAGCTGTAAAAAACACATGTTATCAGAATTATTTCCACCTGGAAAGTACTATTTTTCTCACGGCCAAAGACGGAAAAAATAGTTGCACGCTCTGCGCATTCTATCAAACATAGGTACTTTGCTACGCCACTGCTCCGCTGCATGGGTGGAAATAATTCTGGGGAGCTTGTCACCGACTCACTGAGCACCCAGCTGTAAAAAACACATGTTATCAAAATTATTTCCACCTGGAAAGTACTATTTTTCTCACGGCCAAAGACGGAAAAAATAGTTGCACGCTCTGCGCATTCTATCAAACATAGGTACTTTGCTACGCCACTGCTCCGCTGCATGAGTGGAAATAATTCTGGGGAGCTTGTCACCGACTTACTGAGCAACCAGCTGGAAAAAACACATGTTATCAGAATTATTTCCACCTGGAAAGTACTATTTTTCTCACGGCCAAAGACGGAAAAAATAGTTGCACGCTCTGCGCATTCTATCAAACATAGGTACTTTGCTACGCCACTGCTCCGCTGCATGAGTGGAAATAATTCTGAGGCGGATGTCATCGACTTCTTTAGCACCAGACTGCAGCAAGAACCTGTTTTCAGAATTATTTCCACCTGGAAAGTACGGCTTTTCCAAGGGCGAAAGACGAAGAAAATCACAGATCAAGGTAATGCGTGTTCTTTTAAATATGGGTTCTTTGCTACGCCACTGCTCCGCTGCATGGGTGGAAATAATTCTGGGGAGCTTGTCACCGACCCACTGAGCACCCAGCTGTCAAAAACACATGTTATCAGAATTATTTCCACCTGGAAAGTACTATTTTTCTCACGGCCAAAGACGGAAAAAATAGTTGCACGCTCTGCGCATTCTATCAAACATAGGTACTTTGCTACGCCACTGCTCCGCTGCATGGGTGAAAATAATTCTGGGGAGCTTGTCACCGACTCACTGAGCACCCAGCTGTAAAAAACACATGTTATCAGAATTATTTCCACCAGGAAAGTACTATTTTTCTCACGGCCAAAGACGGAAAAAATAGTTGCACGCTCTGCGCATTCTATCAAACATAGGTACTTTGCTACGCCACTGCTCCGCTGCATGAGTGGAAATAATTCTGGGGAGCTTGTCACCGACTCACTGAGCACCCAGCTGTAAAAAACACATGTTATCAGAATTATTTCCACCTGGAAAGTACTATTTTTCTCACGGCCAAAGACGGAAAAAATAGTTGCACGCTCTGCGCATTCTATCAAACATAGGTACTTTGCTACGCCACTGCTCCGCTGCATGGGTGGAAATAATTCTGGGGAGCTTGTCACCGACTCACTGAGCACCCAGCTGTAAAAAACACATGTTATCAGAATTATTTCCACCTGGAAAGTACTATTTTTCTCACGGCCAAAGACGGAAAAAATAGTTGCACGCTCTGCGCATTCTATCAAACATAGGTACTTTGCTACGCCACTGCTCCGCTACATGAGTTGAAATAATTCTGGGGAGCTTGTCACCGACTCACTGAGCACCCAGCTGTAAAAAACACATGTTATCAGAATTATTTCCACCTGGAAAGTACTATTTTTCTCTCGGCCAAAGACGGAAAAAATAGTTGCACGCTCTGCGCATTCTATCAAACATAGGTACTTTGCTACGCCACTGCTCCGCTGCATGTGTGAAAAAAATTCCGAGGAGGATGTCATCGACTTCTTTAGCACCAGACTGCAGCAAGAATCTGTTTTCAGAATTATTTCCATCTGTAAAGTACTACTTTTCAACGGCGAAAGACGGAAAATCACAGATCAAGGTAATGCGTGTTCTTTTAAATATGGGTTCTTTGCTACGCCACTGCTCCGCTGCATGGGTGGAAATAATTCTGGGGAGCTTGTCACCGACCCACTGAGCACCCAGCTGTCAAAAACACATGTTATCAGAATTATTTACACCTGGAAAGTACTATTTTTCTCACGGCCAAAGACGGAAAAAATAGTTGCACGCTCTGCGCATTCTATCAAACATAGGTACTTTGCTACGCCACTGCTCCGCTGCATGAGTGGAAATAATTCTGGGGAGCTTGTCACCGACTCACTGAGCACCCAGCTGTAAAAAACACATGTTATCAGAATTATTTCCACCTGGAAAGTACTATTTTTCTCACGGCCAAAGACGGAAAAAATAGTTGCACGCTCTGCGCATTCTATCAAACATAAGTACTTTGCTACGCCACTGCTCCGCTGCATGGGTGGAAATAATTCTGGGGAGCTTGTGACCGACTCACTGAGCACCTAGCTGTCAAAAACACATGTTATCAGAATTATTTCCACCTGGAAAGTACTATTTTTCTCACGGCCAAAGACGGAAAAAATAGTTGCACGCTCTGCGCATTCTATCAAACATAGGTACTTTGCTACGCCACTGCTCCGCTGCATGGGTGGAAATAATTCTGAGGAGCTTGTCACCGACTCAATGAGCACCCAGCTGTAAAAAACACATGTTATCAGAATTATTTCCACCTGGAAAGTACTATTTTTCTCACGGCCAAAGACGGAAAAAATAGTTGCACGCTCTGCGCATTCTATCAAACATAGGTACTTTGCTACGCCACTGCTCCGCTGCATGAGTGGAAATAATTATGAGGAGGATGTCATCGACTTCTTTAGCAACAGACTGCAGCAAGAACCTGTTTCTAGAATTATTTTTACCTGGAAAGTACGGCTTTTCCAAGGGCGAAAGACGAAGAAAATCACAGATCAAGGTAATGCGTGTTCTTTATAATATGGGTTCTTTGCTACGCCACTGCTCCGCTGCATGGGTGGAAATAATTCTGGGGAGCTTGTCACCGACCCACTGAGCACCCAGCTGTCAAAAACACATGTTATCAGAATTATTTCCACCTGGA
The DNA here is from genome assembly GCA_038380765.1 of Odontothrips loti. Classification (NCBI taxonomy): domain Eukaryota; kingdom Metazoa; phylum Arthropoda; class Insecta; order Thysanoptera; family Thripidae; genus Odontothrips; species Odontothrips loti. Next base: position 5,595,038 of record CM076243.1, read on the forward strand.
AAGTACTATTTTTCTCACGGCCAAAGACGGAAAAAATAGTTGCACGCTCTGCGCATTCTATCAAACATAGGTACTTTGCTACGCCACTGCTCCGCTGCATGGGTAGAAATAATTCTAAGGAGGATGTCATCGACTTTTTAAGCACCAGACTGCAGCAAGAACCTGTTTTCAGAATTATTTCCCCCTGGAAAGTACGGCTTTTCCAAGGGCGAAAGACGAAGAAAATCACAGATCAAGGTAATGCGTGTTCTTTCAAATATGGGTTCTTTGCTACGCCACTGCTCCGCTGCATGGGTGGAAATAATTCTGGGGAGCTTGTCACCGACCCACTGAGCACCTAGCTGTCAAAAACACATGTTATCAGAATTTTTTCCACCTGGAAAGTACTATTTTTCTCACGGCCAAAGACGGAAAAAATAGTTGCACGCTCTGCGCATTCTATCAAACATAGGTACTTTGCTACGCCACTGCTCCGCTGCATGAGTGGAAATAATTCTGGGGAGCTTGTCACCGACTCACTGAGCACCCAGCTGTAAAAAACACATGTTATCAGAATTATTTCCACCTGGAAAGTACTATTTTTCTCACGGCCAAAGACGGAAAAAATAGTTGCACGCTCTGCGCATTCTATCAAACATAGGTACTTTGCTACGCCACTGCTCCGCTGCATGAGTGGAAATAATTCTGGGGAGCTTGTCACCGACTCACTGAGCACCCAGCTGTAAAAAACACATGTTATCAGAATTATTTCCACCTGGAAAGTACTATTTTTCTCACGGCCAAAGACGGAAAAAATAGTTGCACGCTCTGCGCATTCTATCAAACATAGGTACTTTGCTACGCCATTGCTCCGCTGCATGAGTGGAAATAATTCTGGGGAGCTTGTCACCGACTCACTGAGCACCCAGCTGTAAAAAACACATGTTATCAGAATTATTTCCACCTGGAAAGTACTATTTTTCTCACGGCCAAAGACGGAAAAAATAGTTGCACGCTCTGCGCATTCTATCAAACATAGGTACTTTGCTACGCCACTGCTCCGCTGCATGGGTGGAAATAATTCTGGGGAGCTTGTCACCGACCCACTAAGCACCCAGCTGTCAAAAACACATGTTATCAGAATTATTTCCACCTGGAAAGTACTATTTTTCTCACGGCCAAAGACGGAAAAAATAGTTGCACGCTCTGCGCATTCTATCAAACATAGGTACTTTCCTACGCCACTGCTCCGCTGCATGAGTGGAAATAATTCTGGGGAGCTTGTCACCGACTTACTGAGCAACCAGCTGTAAAAAACACATGTTATCAGAATTATTTCCACCTGGAAAGTACTATTTTTCTCACGGCCAAAGACGGAAAAAATAGTTGCACGCTCTGCGCATTCTATCAAACATAGGTACTTTGCTACGCCACTGCTCCGCTGCATGGGTGAAAATAATTCTGGGGAGCTTGTCACCGACTCACTGAGCACCCAGCTGTAAAAAACACATGTTATCAGAATTATTTCCACCAGGAAAGTACTATTTTTCTCACGGCCAAAGACGGAAAAAATAGTTGCACGCTCTGCGCATTCTATCAAACATAGGTACTTTGCTACGCCACTGCTCCGCTGCATGAGTGGAAATAATTCTGGGGAGCTTGTCACCGACTCACTGAGCACCCAGCTGTCAAAGACACATGTTATCAGAATTATTTCCACCTGGAAAGTACTATTTTTCTCACGGCCAAAGACGGAAAAAATAGTTGCACGCTCTGCGCATTCTATCAAACATAGGTACTTTGCTACGCCACTGCTCCGCTGCATGGGTGGAAATAATTCTGGGGAGCTTGTCACCGACTCACTGAGCACCCAGCTGTAAAAAACACATGTTATCAGAATTATTTCCACCTGGAAAGTACTATTTTTCTCACGGCCAAAGACGGAAAAAATAGTTGCACGCTCTGCGCATTCTATCAAACATAGGTACTTTGCTACGCCACTGCTCCGCTACATGAGTGGAAATAATTCTGGGGAGCTTGTCACCGACTCACTGAGCACCCAGCTGTAAAAAACACATGTTATCAGAATTATTTCCACCTGGAAAGTACTATTTTTCTCACGGCCAAAGACGGAAAAAATAGTTGCACGCTCTGCGCATTCTATCAAAAATAGGTACTTTGCTACGCCACTGCTCCGCTGCATGTGTGAAAAAAATTCTGAGGAGGATGTCATCGACTTCTTTAGCACCAGACTGCAGCAAGAACCTGTTTTCAGAATTATTTCCACCTGTAAAGTACGGCTTTTCCAAGGGCGAAAGACGAAGAAAATCACAGATCAAGGTAATGCGTGTTCTTTTAAATATGGGTTCTTTGCTACGCCACTGCTCCGCTGCATGGGTGAAAATAATTCTGGGGAGCTTGTCACCGACCCACTGAGCACCCAGCTCTCAAAAACACATGTTATCAGAATTATTTCCACCTGGAAAGTACTATTTTCTCACGGCCAAAGACGGAAAAAATAGTTGCACGCTCTGCGCATTCTATCAAACATAGGTACTTTGCTACGCCACTGCTCCGCTGCATGAGTGGAAATAATTCTGGGGAGCTTGTCACCGACTCACTGAGCACCCAGCTGTAAAAAACACATGTTATCAGAATTATTTCCACCTGGAAAGTACTATTTTTCTCACGGCCAAAGACGGAAAAAATAGTTGCACGCTCTGCGCATTCTATCAAACATAAGTACTTTGCTACGCCACTGCTCCGCTGCATGGGTGGAAATAATTCTGGGGAGCTTGTGACCGACTCACTGAGCACCCAGCTGTCAAAAACACATGTTATCAGAATTATTTCCACCTGGAAAGTACTATTTTTCTCACGGCCAAAGACGGAAAAAATAGTTGCACGCTCTGCGCATTCTATCAAACATAGGTACTTTGCTACGCCACTGCTCCGCTGCATGGGTGGAAATAATTCTGAGGAGCTTGTCACCGACTCACTGAGCACCCAGCTGTAAAAAACACATGTTATCAGAATTATTTCCACCTGGAAAGTACTATTTTTCTCACGGCCAAAGACGGAAAAAATAGTTGCACGCTCTGCGCATTCTATCAAACATAGGTACTTTGCTACGCCACTGCTCCGCTGCATGAGTGGAAATAATTATGAGGAGGATGTCATCGACTTCTTTAGCAACAGACTGCAGCAAGAACCTGTTTCTAGAATTATTTTTACCTGGAAAGTACGGCTTTTCCAAGGGCGAAAGACGAAGAAAATCACAGATCAAGGTAATGCGTGTTCTTTATAATATGGGTTCTTTGCTACGCCACTGCTCCGCTGCATGGGTGGAAATAATTCTGGGGAGCTTGTCACCGACCCACTGAGCACCCAGCTGTCAAAAACACATGTTATCAGAATTATTTCCACCTGGAAAGTACTATTTTTCTCACGGCCAAAGACGGAAAAAATAGTTGCACGCTCTGCGCATTCTATCAAACATAGGTACTTTGCTACGCCACTGCTCCGCTGCATGGGTAGAAATAATTCTGAGGAGGATGTCATCGACTTCTTAAGCACCAGACTGCAGCAAGAACCTGTTTTCAGAATTATTTCCCCCTGGAAAGTACGGCTTTTCCAAGGGCGAAAGACGAAGAAAATCACAGATCAAGGTAATGCGTGTTCTTTCAAATATGGGTTCTTTGCTACGCCACTGCTCCGCTGCATGGGTGGAAATAATTCTGGGGAGCTTGTCACCGACCCACTGAGCACCTAGCTGTCAAAAACACATGTTATCAGAATTTTTTCCACCTGGAAAGTACTATTTTTCTCACGGCCAAAGACGGAAAAAATAGTTGCACGCTCTGCGCATTCTATCAAACATAGGTACTTTGCTACGCCACTGCTCCGCTGCATGAGTGGAAATAATTCTGGGGAGCTTGTCACCGACTCACTGAGCACCCAGCTGTAAAAAACACATGTTATCAGAATTATTTCCACCTGGAAAGTACTATTTTTCTCACGGCCAAAGACGGAAAAAATAGTTGCACGCTCTGCGCATTCTATCAAACATAGGTACTTTGCTACGCCACTGCTCCGCTGCATGAGTGGAAATAATTCTGGGGAGCTTGTCACCGACTCACTGAGCACCCAGCTGTAAAAAACACATGTTATCAGAATTATTTCCACCTGGAAAGTACTATTTTTCTCACGGCCAAAGACGGAAAAAATAGTTGCACGCTCTGCGCATTCTATCAAACATAGGTACTTTGCTACGCCATTGCTCCGCTGCATGAGTGGAAATAATTCTGGGGAGCTTGTCACCGACTCACTGAGCACCCAGCTGTCAAAAACACATGTTATCAGAATTATTTCCACCTGGAAAGTACTATTTTTCTCACGGCCAAAGACGGAAAAAATAGTTGCACGCTCTGCGCATTCTATCAAACATAGGTACTTTGCTACGCCACTGCTCCGCTGCATGGGTGGAAATAATTCTGGGGAGCTTGTCACTGACTCACTGAGCACCCAGCTGTCAAAAACACATGTTATCAGAATTATTTCCACCTGGAAAGTACTATTTTTCTCACGGCCAAAGACGGAAAAAATAGTTGCACGCTCTGCGCATTCTATCAAACATAGGTACTTTCCTACGCCACTGCTCCGCTGCATGAGTGGAAATAATTCTGGGGAGCTTGTCACCGACTTACTGAGCATTCAGCTGTAAAAAACACATGTTATCAGAATTATTTCCACCTAGAAAGTACTATTTTTCTCACGGCCAAAGACGGAAAAAATAGTTGCACGCTCTGCGCATTCTATCAAACATAGGTACTTTGCTACGCCACTGCTCCGCTGCATGGGTGGAAATAATTCTGAGGAGGATGTCATCGACTTCTTAAGCACCAGACTGCAGCAAGAACCTGTTTTCAGAATTATTTCCACCTGGAAAATACGGCTTTTCCAAGGGCGAAAGACGAAGAAAATCACAGATGAAGGTAATTCGTGTTCTTTTAAATATGGGTTCTTTGCTACGCCACTGCTTCGCTGCATGGGTGGAAATAATTCTGGGGAGCTTGTCACCGATCCACTGAGCACCCAGCTGTCAAAAACACATGTTATCAGAATTATTTCCACCTGGAAAGTACTATTTTTCTCACGGCCAAAGACGGAAAAAATAGTTGCACGCTCTGCGCATTCTATTAAACATAGGTACTTTGCTACGCCACTGCTCCGCTGCATGAGTGGAAATAATTCTGGGGAGCTTGTCACCGACTCACTGAGCACCCAACTGTGAAAAACACATGTTATCAGAATTATTTCCACCTGGAAAGTACTATTTTTCTCACGGCCAAAGACGGAAAAAATAGTTGCACGCTCTTCGCATTCTATCAAACATAGGTACTTTGCTACGCCACTGCTCCGCTGCATGAGTGGAAATAATTCTGGGGAGCTTGTCACCGACTCACTGAGCACCCAGCTGTAAAAAACACATGTTATCAGAATTATTTCCACCTGGAAAGTACTATTTTTCTCACGGCCAAAGACGGAAAAAATAGTTGCACGCTCTGCGCATTCTATCAAACATAGGTACTTTGCTACGCCACTGCTCCGCTGCATGAGTGGAAATAATTCTGGGGAGCTTGTCACCGACTCACTGAGCACCCAGCTGTAAAAAACACATGTTATCAGAATTATTTCCACCTGGAAAGTACTATTTTTCTCACGGCCAAAGACGGAAAAAATAGTTGCACGCTCTGCGCATTCTATCAAACATAGGTACTTTGCTACGCCATTGCTCCGCTGCATGAGTGGAAATAATTCTGGGGAGCTTGTCACCGACTCACTGAGCACCCAGCTGTAAAAAACACATGTTATCAGAATTATTTCCACCTGGAAAGTACTATTTTTCTCACGGCCAAAGACGGAAAAAATAGTTGCACGCTCTGCGCATTCTATCAAACATAGGTACTTTGCTACGCCACTGCTCCGCTGCATGGGTGGAAATAATTCTGGGGAGCTTGTCACCGATCCACTAAGCACCCAGCTGTCAAAAACACATGTTATCAGAATTATTTCCACCTGGAAAGTACTATTTTTCTCACGGCCAAAGACGGAAAAAATAGTTGCACGCTCTGCGCATTCTATCAAACATAGGTACTTTCCTACGCCACTGCTCCGCTGCATGAGTGGAAATAATTCTGGGGAGCTTGTCACCGACTTACTGAGCAACCAGCTGTAAAAAACACATGTTATCAGAATTATTTCCACCTGGAAAGTACTATTTTTCTCACGGCCAAAGACGGAAAAAATAGTTGCACGCTCTGCGCATTCTATCAAAAATAGGTACTTTGCTACGCCACTGCTCCGCTGCATGTGTGAAAAAATTCTGAGGAGGATGTCATCGACTTCTTTAGCACCAGACTGCAGCAAGAACCTGTTTTCAGAATTATTTCCACCTGTAAAGTACGGCTTTTCCAAGGGCGAAAGACGAAGAAAATCACAGATCAAGGTAATGCGTGTTCTTTTAAATATGGGTTCTTTGCTACGCCACTGCTCCGCTGCATGGGTGGAAATAATTCTGGGGAGCTTGTCACCGACCCACTGAGCACCCAGCTGTCAAAAACACATGTTATCAGAATTATTTCCACCTGGAAAGTACTATTTTTCTCACGGCCAAAGACGGAAAAAATAGTTGCACGCTCTGCGCATTCTATCAAACATAGGTACTTTGCTACGCCACTGCTCCGCTGCATGAGTGGAAATAATTCTGGGGAGCTTGTCACCGACTCACTGAGCACCCAGCTGTAAAAAACACATGTTATCAGAATTATTTCCACCTGGAAAGTACTATTTTTCTCACGGCCAAAGACGGAAAAAATAGTTGCACGCTCTGCGCATTCTATCAAACATAAGTACTTTGCTACGCCACTGCTCCGCTGCATGGGTGGAAATAATTCTGGGGAGCTTGTGACCGACTCACTGAGCACCCAGCTGTCAAAAACACATGTTATCAGAATTATTTCCACCTGGAAAGTACTATTTTTCTCACGGCCAAAGACGGAAAAAATAGTTGCACGCTCTGCGCATTCTATCAAACATAGGTACTTTGCTACGCCACTGCTCCGCTGCATGGGTGGAAATAATTCTGAGGAGCTTGTCACCGACTCACTGAGCACCCAGCTGTAAAAAACACATGTTATCAGAATTATTTCCACCTGGAAAGTACTATTTTTCTCACGGCCAAAGACGGAAAAAATAGTTGCACGCTCTGCGCATTCTATCAAACATAGGTACTTTGCTACGCCACTGCTCCGCTGCATGAGTGGAAATAATAATGAGGAGGATGTCATCGACTTCTTTAGCAACAGACTGCAGCAAGAACCTGTTTCTAGAATTATTTTTACCTGGAAAGTACGGCTTTTCCAAGGGCGAAAGACGAAGAAAATCACAGATCAAGGTAATGCGTGTTCTTTATAATATGGGTTCTTTGCTACGCCACTGCTCCGCTGCATGGGTGGAAATAATTCTGGGGAGCTTGTCACCGACCCACTGAGCACCCAGCTGTCAAAAACACATGTTATCAGAATTATTTCCACCTGGAAAGTACTATTTTTCTCACGGCCAAAGACGGAAAAAATAGTTGCACGCTCTGCGCATTCTATCAAACATAGGTACTTTGCTACGCCACTGCTCCGCTGCATGGGTAGAAATAATTCTGAGGAGGATGTCATCGACTTCTTTAGCACCAGACTGCAGCAAGAACCTGTTTTCAGAATTATTTCCACCTAGAAAGTACGGCTTTTCCAAGGGCGAAAGACGAAGAAAATCACAGATCAAGGTAATGCGTGTTCTTTCAAATATGGGTTCTTTGCTACGCCACTGCTCCGCTGCATGGGTGGAAATAATTCTGGGGAGCTTGTCACCGACCCACTGAGCACCTAGCTGTCAAAAACACATGTTATCAGAATTTTTTCCACCTGGAAAGTACTATTTTTCTCACGGCCAAAGACGGAAAAAATAGTTGCACGCTCTGCGCATTCTATCAAACATAGGTACTTTGCTACGCCACTGCTCCGCTGCATGAGTGGAAATAATTCTGGGGAGCTTGTCACCGACTCACTGAGCACCCAGCTGTAAAAAACACATGTTATCAGAATTATTTCCACCTGGAAAGTACTATTTTTCTCACGGCCAAAGACGGAAAAAATAGTTGCACGCTCTGCGCATTCTATCAAACATAGGTACTTTGCTACGCCACTGCTCCGCTGCATGAGTGGAAATAATTCTGGGGAGCTTGTCACCGACTCACTGAGCACCCAGCTGTAAAAAACACATGTTATCAGAATTATTTCCACCTGGAAAGTACTATTTTTCTCACGGCCAAAGACGGAAAAAATAGTTGCACGCTCTGCGCATTCTATCAAACATAGGTACTTTGCTACGCCATTGCTCCGCTGCATGAGTGGAAATAATTCTGGGGAGCTTGTCACCGACTCACTGAGCACCCAGCTGTCAAAAACACATGTTATCAGAATTATTTCCACCTGGAAAGTACTATTTTTCTCACGGCCAAAGACGGAAAAAATAGTTGCACGCTCTGCGCATTCTATCAAACATAGGTACTTTGCTACGCCACTGCTCCGCTGCATGGGTGGAAATAATTCTGGGGAGCTTGTCACCGACTCACTGAGCACCCAGCTGTCAAAAACACATGTTATCAGAATTATTTCCACCTGGAAAGTACTATTTTTCTCACGGCCAAAGACGGAAAAAATAGTTGCACGCTCTGCGCATTCTATCAAACATAGGTACTTTCCTACGCCACTGCTCCGCTGCATGAGTGGAAATAATTCTGGGGAGCTTGTCACCGACTTACTGAGCATTCAGCTGTAAAAAACACATGTTATCAGAATTATTTCCACCTGGAAAGTACTATTTTTCTCACGGCCAAAGACGGAAAAAATAGTTGCACGCTCTGCGCATTCTATCAAACATAGGTACTTTGCTACGCCACTGCTCCGCTGCATGGGTGGAAATAATTCTGAGGAGGATGTCATCGACTTCTTAAGCACCAGACTGCAGCAAGAACCTGTTTTCAGAATTATTTCCACCTGGAAAGTACGGCTTTTCCAAGGGCGAAAGACGAAGAAAATCACAGATGAAGGTAATTCGTGTTCTTTTAAATATGGGTTCTTTGCTACGCCACTGCTTCGCTGCATGGGTGGAAATAATTCTGGGGAGCTTGTCACCGATCCACTGAGCACCCAGCTGTCAAAAACACATGTTATCAGAATTATTTCCACCTGGAAAGTACTATTTTTCTCACGGCCAAAGACGGAAAAAATAGTTGCACGCTCTGCGCATTCTATTAAACATAGGTACTTTGCTACGCCACTGCTCCGCTGCATGAGTGGAAATAATTCTGGGGAGCTTGTCACCGACTCACTGAGCACCCAACTGTAAAAAACACATGTTATCAGAATTATTTCCACCTGGAAAGTACTATTTTTCTCACGGCCAAAGACGGAAAAAATAGTTGCACGCTCTTCGCATTCTATCAAACATAGGTACTTTGCTACGCCACTGCTCCGCTGCATGAGTGGAAATAATTCTGGGGAGCTTGTCACCGACTTACTGAGCACCCAGCTGTAAAAAACACATGTTATCAGAATTATTTCCACCTGGAAAGTACAATTTTTCTCACGGCCGAAGACGGAAAAAATAGTTGCACGCTCTGCGCATTCTATCAAACATAGGTACTTTGCTACGCCACTGCTCCGCTGCATGGGTCGAAATAATTCTGGGGAGCTTGTCACCGACTCACTGAGCACCCAGCTGTAAAAAACACATGTTATCAGAATTATTTCCACCTGGAAAGTACAATTTTTCTCACGGCCAAAGACGGAAAAAATAGTTGCACGCTCTGCGCATTCTATCAAACATAGGTACTTTGCTACGCCACTGCTCCGCTGCATGAGTGAAAATAATTCTGGGGAGCTTGTCACCGACTCACTGAGCACCCAGCTGTAAAAAACACATGTTATCAGAATTATTTCCACTTGGAAAGTACTATTTTTCTTACGGCCAAAGACGGAAAAAATAGTTGCACGCTCTGCGCATTCTATCAAACATAGGTACTTTGCTACGCCACTGCTCCGCTGCATGGGTGGAAATAATTCTGAGGAGGATGTCATCGACTTCTTTAGCAGCAGACTGCAGCAAGAACCTGTTTTCAGAATTATTTCCACCTGGAAAATACGGCTTTTCCAAGGGCGAAAGACGAAGAAAATCACAGATCAAGGTATTGCGTGTTCTTTTAAATATGGGTTCTTTGCTACGCCACTGCTCCGCTGCATGGGTAGAAATAATTCTGGGGAGCTTGTCACCGATCCACTAAGCACCCAGCTGTCAAAAACACATGTTATCAGAATTATTTCCACCTGGAAAGTACTATTTTTCTCACGGCCAAAGACGGAAAAAATAGTTGCACGCTCTGCGCATTCTATCAAACATAGGTACTTTGCTACGCCTCTGCTCCGCTGCATGAGTGGAAATAATTCTGGGGAGCTTGTCACCGACTCACTGAGCACCCAGCTGTAAAAAACACATGTTATCAGAATTATTTCCACCTGGAAAGTACTATTTTTCTCACGGCCAAAGACGGAAAAAATAGTTGCACGCTCTGCGCATTCTATCAAACATAGGTACTTTGCTACGCCACTCCTCCGCTGCATGAGTGGAAATAATTCTGGGGAGCTTGTCACCGACTCACTGAGCAACCAGCTGTAAAAAACACATGTTATCAGAATTATTTCCACCTGGAAAGTACTATTTTTCTCACGGCCAAAGACGGAAAAAATAGTTGCACGCTCTGCGCATTCTATCAAACATAGGTACTTTGCTACGCCACTGCTCCGCTGCATGAGTGGAAATAATTCTGGGGAGCTTGTCACCGACTCACTGAGCAACCAGCTGTAAAAAACACATGTTATCAGAATTATTTCCACCTGGAAAGTACTATTTTTCTCACGGCCAAAGACGGAAAAAATAGTTGCACGCTCTGCGCATTCTATCAAACATAGGTACTTTGCTACGCCACTGCTCCGCTGCATGGGTGGAAATAATTCTGGGGAGCTTGTCACCGACTCACTGAGCACCCAGCTGTCAAAAACACATGTTATCAGAATTATTTCCACCTGGAAAGTACTATTTTTCTCACGGCCAAAGACGGAAAAAATAGTTGCACGCTCTGCGCATTCTATCAAACATAGGTACTTTCCTACGCCACTGCTCCGCTGCATGAGTGGAAATAATTCTGGGGAGCTTGTCACCGACTTACTGAGCAACCAGCTGTAAAAAACACATGTTATCAGAATTATTTCCACCTGGAAAGTACTATTTTTCTCACGGCCAAAGACGGAAAAAATAGTTGCACGCTCTGCGCATTCTATCAAACATAGGTACTTTGCTACGCCACTGCTCAGCTGCATGGGTGGAAATAATTCTGAGGAGGATGTCATCGACTTCTTTAGCACCAGACTGCAGCAAGAACCTGTTTTCAGAATTATTTCCACCTGGAAAATACGGCTTTTCCAAGGGCGAAAGACGAAGAAAATCACAGATCAAGGTAATTCGTGTTCTTTTAAATATGGGTTCTTTGCTACGCCACTGCTCCGCTGCATGGGTGGAAATAATTCTGGGGAGCTTGTCACCGATCCACTAAGCACCCAGCTGTCAAAAACACATGTTATCAGAATTATTTCCACCTGGAAAGTACTATTTTTCTCACGGCCAAAGACGGAAAAAATAGTTGCACGCTCTGCGCATTCTATCAAACATAGGTACTTTGCTACGCCACTGCTCCGCTGCATGAGTGGAAATAATTCTGGGGAGCTTGTCACCGACTCACTGAGCACCCAGCTGTAAAAAACACATGTTATCAGAATTATTTCCACCTGGAAAGTACTATTTTTCTCACGGCCAAAGACGGAAAAAATAGTTGCACGCTCTGCGCATTCTATCAAACATAGGTACTTTGCTACGCCACTGCTCCGCTGCATGAGTGGAAATAATTCTGGGGAGCTTGTCACCGACTCACTGAGCACCCAGCTGTAAAAAACACATGTTATCAGAATTATTTCCACCTGGAAAGTACTATTTTTCTCACGGCCAAAGACGGAAAAAATAGTTGCACGCTCTGCGCATTCTATCAAACATAGGTACTTTGCTACGCCACTGCTCCGCTGCATGGGTGGAAATAATTCTGGGGAGCTTGTCACCGACTCACTGAGCACCCAGCTGTAAAAAACACATGTTATCAGAATTATTTCCACCTGGAAAGTACTATTTTTCTCACGGCCAAAGACGGAAAAAATAGTTGCACGCTCTGCGCATTCTATCAAACATAGGTACTTTGCTACGCCACTGCTCCGCTGCATGGGTGGAAATAATTCTGAGGAGCTAGTCACCGATCCACTAAGCACCCAGCTGTCAAAAACACATGTTATCAGAATTATTTTCACCTGGAAAGTACTATTTTTCTCACGGCCAAAGACGGAAAAAATAGTTGCACGCTCTGCGCATTCTATCAAACATAGGTACTTTGCTACGCCACTGCTCCGCTGCATGAGTGGAAATAATTCTGGGGAGCTTGTCACCGACTCACTGAGCAACCAGCTGTAAAAAACACATGTTATCAGAATTATTTCCACCTGGAAAGTACTATTTTTCTCACGGCCAAAGACGGAAAAAATAGTTGCACGCTCTGCGCATTCTATCAAACATAGGTACTTTGCTACGCCACTGCTCCGCTGCATGGGTGGAAATAATTCTGGGGAGCTTGTCACCGACTCACTGAGCACCTAGCTGTAAAAAACACATGTTATCAGAATTATTTCCACCTGGAAAGTACTATTTTTCTCACGGCCAAAGACGGAAAAAATAGTTGCACGCTCTGCGCATTCTATCAAACATAGGTACTTTGCTACGCCACTGCTCCGCTGCATGAGTGGAAATAATTCTGGGGAGCTTGTCACCGACTCACTGAGCACCCAGCTGTAAAAAACACATGTTATCAGAATTATTTCCACCTGGAAAGTACTATTTTTCTCACGGCCAAAGACGGAAAAAATAGTTGCACGTTCTGCGCACTCTATCAAACATAGGTACTTTCCTACGCCACTGCTCCTCTGCATGAGTGGAAATAATTCTAAAGAGCTTGTCACCGACTCTTTAAGCACCCAGCTGTAAAAAACACATGGCACCAGAATTTTTTCCACCTGGAAAGTACTATTTTTCTCACGGCCAAAGACGGAAAAAATAGTTGCACGCTCTGCGCATTCTATCAAACATAGGTACTTTGCTACGCCACTGCTCCGCTGCATGGGTGGAAATAATTCTGGGGAGCTTGTCACCGACTCACTGAGCACCCAGCTGTAAAAAACACATGTTATCAGAATTATTTCCACCTGGAAAGTACTATTTTTCTCACGGCCAAAGACGGAAAAAATAGTTGCACGCTCTGCGCATTCTATCAAACATAGGTACTTTGCTACGCCACTGCTCCGCTACATGAGTTGAAATAATTCTGGGGAGCTTGTCACCGACTCACTGAGCACCCAGCTGTAAAAAACACATGTTATCAGAATTATTTCCACCTGGAAAGTACTATTTTTCTCTCGGCCAAAGACGGAAAAAATAGTTGCACGCTCTGCGCATTCTATCAAACATAGGTACTTTGCTACGCCACTGCTCCGCTGCATGTGTGAAAAAAATTCCGAGGAGGATGTCATCGACTTCTTTAGCACCAGACTAAAGCAGGAATCTGTTTTCAGAATTATTTCCATCTGTAAAGTACTACTTTTCAACGGCGAAAGACGAAGAAAATCACAGATCAAGGTAATGCGTGTTCTTTTAAATATGGGTTCTTTGCTACGCCACTGCTCCGCTGCATGGGTGGAAATAATTCTGGGGAGCTTGTCACCGACCCACTGAGCACCCAGCTGTCAAAAACACATGTTATCAGAATTATTTACACCTGGAAAGTACTATTTTTCTCACGGCCAAAGACGGAAAAAATAGTTGCACGCTCTGCGCATTCTATCAAACATAGGTACTTTGCTACGCCACTGCTCCGCTGCATGAGTGGAAATAATTCTGGGGAGCTTGTCACCGACTCACTGAGCACCCAGCTGTAAAAAACACATGTTATCAGAATTATTTCCACCTGGAAAGTACTATTTTTCTCACGGCCAAAGACGGAAAAAATAGTTGCACGCTCTGCGCATTCTATCAAACATAAGTACTTTGCTACGCCACTGCTCCGCTGCATGGGTGGAAATAATTCTGGGGAGCTTGTGACCGACTCACTGAGCACCCAGCTGTCAAAAACACATGTTATCAGAATTATTTCCACCTGGAAAGTACTATTTTTCTCACGGCCAAAGACGGAAAAAATAGTTGCACGCTCTGCGCATTCTATCAAACATAGGTACTTTGCTACGCCACTGCTCCGCTGCATGGGTGGAAATAATTCTGAGGAGCTTGTCACCGACTCAATGAGCACCCAGCTGTAAAAAACACATGTTATCAGAATTATTTCCACCTGGAAAGTACTATTTTTCTCACGGCCAAAGACGGAAAAAATAGTTGCACGCTCTGCGCATTCTATCAAACATAGGTACTTTGCTACGCCACTGCTCCGCTGCATGAGTGGAAATAATTATGAGGAGGATGTCATCGACTTCTTTAGCAACAGACTGCAGCAAGAACCTGTTTCTAGAATTATTTTTACCTGGAAAGTACGGCTTTTCCAAGGGCGAAAGACGAAGAAAATCACAGATCAAGGTAATGCGTGTTCTTTATAATATGGGTTCTTTGCTACGCCACTGCTCCGCTGCATGGGTGGAAATAATTCTGGGGAGCTTGTCACCGACCCACTGAGCACCCAGCTGTCAAAAACACATGTTATCAGAATTATTTCCACCTGGAAAGTACTATTTTTCTCACGGCCAAAGACGGAAAAAATAGTTGCACGCTCTGCGCATTCTATCAAACATAGGTACTTTGCTACGCCACTGCTCCGCTGCATGGGTAGAAATAATTCTGAGGAGGATGTCATCGACTTCTTAAGCACCAGACTGCAGCAAGAACCTGTTTTCAGAATTATTTCCACCTAGAAAGTACGGCTTTTCCAAGGGCGAAAGACGAAGAAAATCACAGATCAAGGTAATGCGTGTTCTTTCAAATATGGGTTCTTTGCTACGCCACTGCTCCGCTGCATGGGTGGAAATAATTCTGGGGAGCTTGTCACCGACCCACTGAGCACCTAGCTGTCAAAAACACATGTTATCAGAATTTTTTCCACCTGGAAAGTACTATTTTTCTCACGGCCAAAGACGGAAAAAATAGTTGCACGCTCTGCGCATTCTATCAAACATAGGTACTTTGCTACGCCACTGCTCCGCTGCATGAGTGGAAATAATTCTGGGGAGCTTGTCACCGACTCACTGAGCACCCAGCTGTAAAAAACACATGTTATCAGAATTATTTCCACCTGGAAAGTACTATTTTTCTCACGGCCAAAGACGGAAAAAATAGTTGCACGCTCTGCGCATTCTATCAAACATAGGTACTTTGCTACGCCACTGCTCCGCTGCATGAGTGGAAATAATTCTGGGGAGCTTGTCACCGACTCACTGAGCACCCAGCTGTAAAAAACACATGTTATCAGAATTATTTCCACCTGGAAAGTACTATTTTTCTCACGGCCAAAGACGGAAAAAATAGTTGCACGCTCTGCGCATTCTATCAAACATAGGTACTTTGCTACGCCATTGCTCCGCTGCATGAGTGGAAATAATTCTGGGGAGCTTGTCACCGACTCACTGAGCACCCAGCTGTAAAAAACACATGTTATCAGAATTATTTCCACCTGGAAAGTACTATTTTTCTCACGGCCAAAGACGGAAAAAATAGTTGCACGCTCTGCGCATTCTATCAAACATAGGTACTTTGCTACGCCACTGCTCCGCTGCATGGGTGGAAATAATTCTGGGGAGCTTGTCACCGACTCACTGAGCACCCAGCTGTCAAAAACACATGTTATCAGAATTATTTCCACCTGGAAAGTACTATTTTTCTCACGGCCAAAGACGGAAAAAATAGTTGCACGCTCTGCGCATTCTATCAAACATAGGTACTTTCCTACGCCACTGCTCCGCTGCATGAGTGGAAATAATTCTGGGGAGCTTGTCACCGACTTACTGAGCAACCAGCTGTAAAAAACACATGTTATCAGAATTATTTCCACCTGGAAAGTACTATTTTTCTCACGGCCAAAGACGGAAAAAATAGTTGCACGCTCTGCGCATTCTATCAAACATAGGTACTTTGCTACGCCACTGCTCCGCTGCATGGGTGAAAATAATTCTGGGGAGCTTGTCACCGACTCACTGAGCACCCAGCTGTAAAAAACACATGTTATCAGAATTATTTCCACCAGGAAAGTACTATTTTTCTCACGGCCAAAGACGGAAAAAATAGTTGCACGCTCTGCGCATTCTATCAAACATAGGTACTTTGCTACGCCACTGCTCCGCTGCATGAGTGGAAATAATTCTGGGGAGCTTGTCACCGACTCACTGAGCACCCAGCTGTCAAAGACACATGTTATCAGAATTATTTCCACCTGGAAAGTACTATTTTTCTCACGGCCAAAGACGGAAAAAATAGTTGCACGCTCTGCGCATTCTATCAAACATAGGTACTTTGCTACGCCACTGCTCCGCTGCATGGGTGGAAATAATTCTGGGGAGCTTGTCACCGACTCACTGAGCACCCAGCTGTAAAAAACACATGTTATCAGAATTATTTCCACCTGGAAAGTACTATTTTTCTCACGGCCAAAGACGGAAAAAATAGTTGCACGCTCTGCGCATTCTATCAAACATAGGTACTTTGCTACGCCACTGCTCCGCTACATGAGTGGAAATAATTCTGGGGAGCTTGTCACCGACTCACTGAGCACCCAGCTGTAAAAAACACATGTTATCAGAATTATTTCCACCTGGAAAGTACTATTTTTCTCACGGCCAAAGACGGAAAAAATAGTTGCACGCTCTGCGCATTCTATCAAAAATAGGTACTTTGCTACGCCACTGCTCCGCTGCATGTGTGAAAAAAATTCTGAGGAGGATGTCATCGACTTCTTTAGCACCAGACTGCAGCAAGAACCTGTTTTCAGAATTATTTCCACCTGTAAAGTACGGCTTTTCCAAGGGCGAAAGACGAAGAAAATCACAGATCAAGGTAATGCGTGTTCTTTTAAATATGGGTTCTTTGCTACGCCACTGCTCCGCTGCATGGGTGGAAATAATTCTGGGGAGCTTGTCACCGACCCACTGAGCACCCAGCTGTCAAAAACACATGTTATCAGAATTATTTCCACCTGGAAAGTACTATTTTTCTCACGGCCAAAGACGGAAAAAATAGTTGCACGCTCTGCGCATTCTATCAAACATAGGTACTTTGCTACGCCACTGCTCCGCTGCATGAGTGGAAATAATTCTGGGGAGCTTGTCACCGACTCACTGAGCACCCAGCTGTAAAAAACACATGTTATCAGAATTATTTCCACCTGGAAAGTACTATTTTTCTCACGGCCAAAGACGGAAAAAATAGTTGCACGCTCTGCGCATTCTGTCAAACATAAGTACTTTGCTACGCCACTGCTCCGCTGCATGGGTGGAAATAATTCTGGGGAGCTTGTGACCGACTCACTGAGCACCCAGCTGTCAAAAACACATGTTATCAGAATTATTTCCACCTGGAAAGTACTATTTTTCTCACGGCCAAAGACGGAAAAAATAGTTGCACGCTCTGCGCATTCTATCAAACATAGGTACTTTGCTACGCCACTGCTCCGCTGCATGGGTGGAAATAATTCTGAGGAGCTTGTCACCGACTCAATGAGCACCCAGCTGTAAAAAACACATGTTATCAGAATTATTTCCACCTGGAAAGTACTATTTTTCTCACGGCCAAAGACGGAAAAAATAGTTGCACGCTCTGCGCATTCTATCAAACATAGGTACTTTGCTACGCCACTGCTCCGCTGCATGAGTGGAAATAATTATGAGGAGGATGTCATCGACTTCTTTAGCAACAGACTGCAGCAAGAACCTGTTTCTAGAATTATTTTTACCTGGAAAGTACGGCTTTTCCAAGGGCGAAAGACGAAGAAAATCACAGATCAAGGTAATGCGTGTTCTTTATAATATGGGTTCTTTGCTACGCCACTGCTCCGCTGCATGGGTGGAAATAATTCTGGGGAGCTTGTCACCGACCCACTGAGCACCCAGCTGTCAAAAACACATGTTATCAGAATTATTTCCACCTGGAAAGTACTATTTTTCTCACGGCCAAAGACGGAAAAAATAGTTGCACGCTCTGCGCATTCTATCAAACATAGGTACTTTGCTACGCCACTGCTCCGCTGCATGGGTAGAAATAATTCTGAGGAGGATGTCATCGACTTCTTAAGCACCAGACTGCAGCAAGAACCTGTTTTCAGAATTATTTCCACCTAGAAAGTACGGCTTTTCCAAGGGCGAAAGACGAAGAAAATCACAGATCAAGGTAATGCGTGTTCTTTCAAATATGGGTTCTTTGCTACGCCACTGCTCCGCTGCATGGGTGGAAATAATTCTGGGGAGCTTGTCACCGACCCACTGAGCACCTAGCTGTCAAAAACACATGTTATCAGAATTTTTTCCACCTGGAAAGTACTATTTTTCTCACGGCCAAAGACGGAAAAAATAGTTGCACGCTCTGCGCATTCTATCAAACATAGGTACTTTGCTACGCCACTGCTCCGCTGCATGAGTGGAAATAATTCTGGGGAGCTTGTCACCGACTCACTGAGCACCCAGCTGTAAAAAACACATGTTATCAGAATTATTTCCACCTGGAAAGTACTATTTTTCTCACGGCCAAAGACGGAAAAAATAGTTGCACGCTCTGCGCATTCTATCAAACATAGGTACTTTGCTACGCCACTGCTCCGCTGCATGAGTGGAAATAATTCTGGGGAGCTTGTCACCGACTCACTGAGCACCCAGCTGTAAAAAACACATGTTATCAGAATTATTTCCACCTGGAAAGTACTATTTTTATCACGGCCAAAGACGGAAAAAATAGTTGCACGCTCTGCGCATTCTATCAAACATAGGTACTTTGCTACGCCACTGCTCCGCTGCATGGGTGGAAATAATTCTGGGGAGCTTGTCACCGACTCACTGAGCACCCAGCTGTCAAAAACACATGTTATCAGAATTATTTCCACCTGGAAAGTACTATTTTTCTCACGGCCAAAGACGGAAAAAATAGTTGCACGCTCTGCGCATTCTATCAAACATAGGTACTTTCCTACGCCACTGCTCCGCTGCATGAGTGGAAATAATTCTGGGGAGCTTGTCACCGACTTACTGAGCATTCAGCTGTAAAAAACACATGTTATCAGAATTATTTCCACCTGGAAAGTACTATTTTTCTCACGGCCAAAGACGGAAAAAATAGTTGCACGCTCTGCGCATTCTATCAAACATAGGTACTTTGCTACGCCACTGCTCCGCTGCATGGGTGGAAATAATTCTGAGGAGGATGTCATCGACTTCTTAAGCACCAGACTGCAGCAAGAACCTGTTTTCAGAATTATTTCCACCTGGAAAGTACGGCTTTTCCAAGGGCGAAAGACGAAGAAAATCACAGATGAAGGTAATTCGTGTTCTTTTAAATATGGGTTCTTTGCTACGCCACTGCTTCGCTGCATGGGTGGAAATAATTCTGGGGAGCTTGTCACCGATCCACTGAGCACCCAGCTGTCAAAAACACATGTTATCAGAATTATTTCCACCTGGAAAGTACTATTTTTCTCACGGCCAAAGACGGAAAAAATAGTTGCACGCTCTGCGCATTCTATTAAACATAGGTACTTTGCTACGCCACTGCTCCGCTGCATGAGTGGAAATAATTCTGGGGAGCTTGTCACCGACTCACTGAGCACCCACCTGTAAAAAACACATGTTATCAGAATTATTTCCACCTGGAAAGTACTATTTTTCTCACGGCCAAAGACGGAAAAAATAGTTGCACGCTCTTCGCATTCTATCAAACATAGGTACTTTGCTACGCCACTGCTCCGCTGCATGAGTGGAAATAATTCTGGGGAGCTTGTCACCGACTTACTGAGCACCCAGCTGTAAAAAACACATGTTATCAGAATTATTTCCACCTGGAAAGTACAATTTTTCTCACGGCCGAAGACGGAAAAAATAGTTGCACGCTCTGCGCATTCTATCAAACATAGGTACTTTGCTACGCCACTGCTCCGCTGCATGGGTCGAAATAATTCTGGGGAGCTTGTCACCGACTCACTGAGCACCCAGCTGTAAAAAACACATGTTATCAGAATTATTTCCACCTGGAAAGTACAATTTTTTTCACGGCCAAAGACGGAAAAAATAGTTGCACGCTCTGCGCATTCTATCAAACATAGGTACTTTGCTACGCCACTGCTCCGCTGCATGAGTGATAATAATTCTGGGGAGCTTGTCACCGACTCACTGAGCACCCAGCTGTAAAAAACACATGTTATCAGAATTATTTCCACCTGGAAAGTACTATTTTTCTTACGGCCAAAGACGGAAAAAATAGTTGCACGCTCTGCGCATTCTATCAAACATAGGTACTTTGCTACGCCACTGCTCCGCTGCATGGGTGGAAATAATTCTGAGGAGGATGTCATCGACTTCTTAAGCACCAGACTGCAGCAAGAACCTGTTTTCAGAATTATTTCCACCTGGAAAGTACGGCTTTTCCAAGGGCGAAAGACGAAGAAAATCACAGATCAAGGTATTGCGTGTTCTTTTAAATATGGGTTCTTTGCTACGCCACTGCTCCGCTGCATGGGTAGAAATAATTCTGGGGAGCTTGTCACCGATCCACTAAGCACCCAGCTGTCAAAAACACATGTTATCAGAATTATTTCCACCTGGAAAGTACTATTTTTCTCACGGCCAAAGACGGAAAAAATAGTTGCACGCTCTGCGCATTCTATCAAACATAGGTACTTTGCTACGCCTCTGCTCCGCTGCATGAGTGGAAATAATTCTGGGGAGCTTGTCACCGACTCACTGAGCACCCAGCTGTAAAAAACACATGTTATCAGAATTATTTCCACCTGGAAAGTACTATTTTTCTCACGGCCAAAGACGGAAAAAATAGTTGCACGCTCTGCGCATTCTATCAAACATAGGTACTTTGCTACGCCACTGCTCCGCTGCATGAGTGGAAATAATTCTGGGGAGCTTGTCACCGACTCACTGAGCAACCAGCTGTAAAAAACACATGTTATCAGAATTATTTCCACCTGGAAAGTACTATTTTTCTCACGGCCAAAGACGGAAAAAATAGTTGCACGCTCTGCGCATTCTATCAAACATAGGTACTTTGCTACGCCACTGCTCCGCTGCATGAGTGGAAATAATTCTGGGGAGCTTGTCACCGACTCACTGAGCAACCAGCTGTAAAAAACACATGTTATCAGAATTATTTCCACCTGGAAAGTACTATTTTTCTCACGGCCAAAGACGGAAAAAATAGTTGCACGCTCTGCGCATTCTATCAAACATAGGTACTTTGCTACGCCACTGCTCCGCTGCATGGGTGGAAATAATTCTGGGGAGCTTGTCACCGACTCACTGAGCACCCAGCTGTCAAAAACACATGTTATCAGAATTATTTCCACCTGGAAAGTACTATTTTTCTCACGGCCAAAGACGGAAAAAATAGTTGCACGCTCTGCGCATTCTATCAAACATAGGTACTTTGCTA
The DNA here is from genome assembly GCA_038380765.1 of Odontothrips loti. Classification (NCBI taxonomy): domain Eukaryota; kingdom Metazoa; phylum Arthropoda; class Insecta; order Thysanoptera; family Thripidae; genus Odontothrips; species Odontothrips loti. The sequence goes on from CM076243.1 coordinate 5,616,908, forward strand.
CGCCACTGCTCCGCTGCATGAGTGGAAATAATTCTGAAGAGCTTGTCACCGACTTACTGAGCACCCAGCTGTAAAAAACACATGTCATCAGAATTATTTCCACTTGGAAAGTACTAATTTTCTCACGGCCAAAGACGGAAAAAATAGTTGCACGCTCTGCGCAATCTATCAAACATAGGTACTTTGCTACGCCACTGCTCAGCTGCATGGGTGGAAATAATTCTGAGGAGGATGTCATCGACTTCTTTAGCACCAGACTGCAGCAAGAACCTGTTTTCAGAATTATTTCCACCTGGAAAATACGGCTTTTCCAAGGGCGAAAGACGAAGAAAATCACAGATCAAGGTAATTCGTGTTCTTTTAAATATGGGTTCTTTGCTACGCCACTGCTCCGCTGCATGGGTGGAAATAATTCTGGGGAGCTTGTCACCGATCCACTAAGCACCCAGCTGTCAAAAACACATGTTATCAGAATTATTTCCACCTGGAAAGTACTATTTTTCTCACGGCCAAAGACGGAAAAAATAGTTGCACGCTCTGCGCATTCTATCAAACATAGGTACTTTGCTACGCCACTGCTCCGCTGCATGAGTGGAAATAATTCTGGGGAGCTTGTCACCGACTCACTGAGCACCCAGCTGTAAAAAACACATGTTATCAGAATTATTTCCACCTGGAAAGTACTATTTTTCTCACGGCCAAAGACGGAAAAAATAGTTGCACGCTCTGCGCATTCTATCAAACATAGGTACTTTGCTACGCCACTGCTCCGCTGCATGAGTGGAAATAATTCTGGGGAGCTTGTCACCGACTCACTGAGCACCCAGCTGTAAAAAACACATGTTATCAGAATTATTTCCACCTGGAAAGTACTATTTTTCTCACGGCCAAAGACGGAAAAAATAGTTGCACGCTCTGCGCATTCTATCAAACATAGGTACTTTGCTACGCCACTGCTCCGCTGCATGGGTGGAAATAATTCTGGGGAGCTTGTCACCGACTCACCGAGCACCCAGCTGTAAAAAACACATGATATCAGAATTATTTCCACCTGGAAAGTACTATTTTTCTCACGGCCAAAGACGGAAAAAATAGTTGCACGCTCTGCGCATTCTATCAAACATAGGTACTTTGCTACGCCACTGCTCCGCTGCATGGGTGGAAATAATTCTGAGGAGCTAGTCACCGATCCACTAAGCACCCAGCTGTCAAAAACACATGTTATCAGACTTATTTCCACCTGGAAAGTACTATTTTTCTCACGGCCAAAGACGGAAAAAATAGTTGCACGCTCTGCGCATTCTATCAAACATAGGTACTTTGCTACGCCACTGCTCCGCTGCATGAGTGGAAATAATTCTGGGGAGCTTGTCACCGACTCACTGAGCACCTTGCTGTAAAAAACACATGTTATCAGAATTATTTCCACCTGGAAAGTACTATTTTTCTCACGGCCAAAGACGGAAAAAATAGTTGCACGCTCTGCGCATTCTATCAAACATAGGTACTTTGCTACGCCACTGCTCCGCTGCATGAGTGGAAATAATTCTGGGGAGCTTGTCACCGACTCACTGAGCACCCAGCTGTAAAAAACACATGTTATCAGAATTATTTCCACCTGGAAAGTACTATTTTTCTCACGGCCAAAGACGGAAAAAATAGTTGCACGCTCTGCGCATTCTATCAAACATAGGTACTTTGCTACGCCACTGCTCCGCTGCATGGGTGGAAATAATTCTGGGGAGCTTGTCACCGACTCACTGAGCACCCAGCTGTAAAAAACTTATGTTTTCAGAATTATTTCCACCTGAGAAGTACGGCTTTTTCAAGGGCGAAAGACGACGAAAATCACAGATCAAGGTAATGCGTGTTCTTTTAAATATAGGTTCTTTGCTACGCCACTGCTCCGCTGCATGGCTGGAAATAATTCTGTAGAGCTTGTCACCGACCCACTGAGCACCCAGCTGTCAAAGACACATGTTATCAGAATTATTTCCACCTGGAAAGTACTATTTTTCTCACGGCCAAAGACGGAAAAAATAGTTGCACGCTCTGCGCATTCTATCAAACATAGGTACTTTCCTACGCCACTGCTCCGCTGCATGGGTGGAAATAATTCTGGGGAGCTTGTCACCGACTCACTGAGCACCCAGCTGTAAAAACCACATGTTATCAGAATTATTTCCACCTGGAAAGTACTATTTTTCTCACGGCCAAAGACGGAAAAAATAGTTGCACGCTCTGCGCATTCTATCAAACATAAGTACTTTGCTACGCCACTGCTCCGCTGCATGGGTGGAAATAATTCTGGGGAGCTTGTCACCGACTCACTGAGCACCCAGCTGTAAAAAACACATGTTATCAGAATTATTTCCACCTGGAAAGTACTATTTTTCTCACGGCCAAAGACGGAAAAAATAGTTGCACGCTCTGCGCATTTTATCAAACATAGGTACTTTGCTACGCCACTGCTCCGCTGCATGAGTGGAAATAATTCTGGGGAGCTTGTCACCGACTCACTGAGCACCCAGCTGTAAAAAACACATGTTATCAGAATTATTTCCACCTGGAAAGTACTATTTTTCTCACGGCCAAAGACGGAAAAAATAGTTGCACGCTCTGCGCATTCTATCAAACATAGGTACTTTGCTACGCCACTGCTCCGCTGCATGGGTGGAAATAATTCTGGGGAGCTTGTCACCGACTCACTGAGCACCTAGCTGTAAAAAACACATGTTATCAGAATTATTTCCACCTGGAAAGTACTATTTTTCTCACGGCCAAAGACGGAAAAAATAGTTGCACGCTCTGCGCATTCTATCAAACATAGGTACTTTGCTACGCCACTGCTCCGCTGCATGAGTGGAAATAATTCTGGGGAGCTTGTCACCGACTCACTGAGCACCCAGCTGTAAAAAACACATGTTATCAGAATTATTTCCACCTGGAAAGTACTATTTTTCTCACGGCCAAAGACGGAAAAAATAGTTGCACGCTCTGCGCATTCTATCAAACATAGGTACTTTGCTACGCCACTGCTCCGCTGCATGGGTGGAAATAATTCTGGGGAGCTTGTCACCGACTCACTGAGCACCCAGCTGTAAAAAACTTATGTTTTCAGAATTATTTCCACCTGAGAAGTACGGCTTTTTCAAGGGCGAAAGACGACGAAAATCACAGATCAAGGTAATGCGTGTTCTTTTAAATATAGGTTCTTTGCTACGCCACTGCTCCGCTGCATGGCTGGAAATAATTCTGTAGAGCTTGTCACCGACCCACTGAGCACCCAGCTGTCAAAGACACATGTTATCAGAATTATTTCCACCTGGAAAGTACTATTTTTCTCACGGCCAAAGACGGAAAAAATAGTTGCACGCTCTGCGCATTCTATCAAACATAGGTACTTTCCTACGCCACTGCTCCGCTGCATGGGTGGAAATAATTCTGGGGAGCTTGTCACCGACTCACTGAGCACCCAGCTGTAAAAAACACATGTTATCAGAATTATTTCCACCTGGAAAGTACTATTTTTCTCACGGCCAAAGACGGAAAAAATAGTTGCACGCTCTGCGCATTCTATCAAACATAAGTACTTTGCTACGCCACTGCTCCGCTGCATGGGTGGAAATAATTCTGGGGAGCTTGTGACCGACTCACTGAGCACCCAGCTGTAAAAAACACATGTTATCAGAATTATTTCCACCTGGAAAGTACTATTTTTCTCACGGCCAAAGACGGAAAAAATAGTTGCACGCTCTGCGCATTCTATCAAACATAGGTACTTTGCTACGCCACTGCTCCGCTGCATGGGTGGAAATAATTCTGAGGAGCTTGTCACCGACTCACTGAGCACCCAGCTGTAAAAAACACATGTTATCAGAATTATTTCCACCTGGAAAGTACTATTTTTCTCACGGCCAAAGACGGAAAAAATAGTTGCACGCTCTTCGCATTCTATCAAACATAGGTACTTTGCTACGCCACTGCTCCGCTGCATGAGTGGAAATAATTATGAGGAGGATGTCATCGACTTCTTTAGCAACAGACTGCAGCAAGAACCTGTTTCTAGAATTATTTTTACCTGGAAAGTACGGCTTTTCCAAGGGCGAAAGACGAAGAAAATCACAGATCAAGGTAATGCGTGTTCTTTTAAATATGGGTTCTTTGCTACGCCACTGCTCCGCTGCATGGGTGGAAATAATTCTGGGGAGCTTGTCACCGACCCACTGAGCACCCAGCTGTCAAAAACACATGTTATCAGAATTTTTTCCACCTGGAAAGTACTATTTTTCTCACGGCCAAAGACGGAAAAAATAGTTGCACGCTCTGCGCATTCTATCAAACATAGGTACTTTGCTACGCCACTGCTCCGCTGCATGGGTGGAAATAATTCTGGGGAGCTTGTCACCGACTCACTGAGCACCCAGCTGTAAAAAACACATGTTATCAGAATTATTTCCACCTGGAAAGTACTATTTTTCTCACGGCCAAAGACGGAAAAAATAGTTGCACGCTCTGCGCATTCTATCAAACATAGGTACTTTGCTACGCCACTGCTCCGCTGCATGAGTGGAAATAATTCTGGGGAGCTTGTCACCGACTCACTAAGCACCCAGCTGTAAAAAACACATGTTATCAGAATTATTTCCACCTGGAAAGTACTATTTTTCTCACGGCCAAAGACGGAAAAAATAGTTGCACGCTCTGCGCATTCTATCAAACATATGTACTTTGCTACGCCATTGCTCCGCTGCATGAGTGGAAATAATTCTGGGGAGCTTGTCACCGACTCACTGAGCACCCAGCTGTAAAAAACACATGTTATCAGAATTATTTCCACCTGGAAAGTACTATTTTTCTCACGGCCAAAGACGGAAAAAATAGTTGCACGCTCTGCGCATTCTATTAAACATAGGTACTTTGCTACGCCACTGCTCCGCTGCATGAGTGATAATAATTCTGGGGAGCTTGTCACCGACTCCTTGAGCACCCAGCTATAAAAAACACATGTTATCAGAATTATTTCCACCTGGAAAGTACTATATTTCTCACGGCCAAAGACGGAAAAAATAGTTGCACGCTCTGCGCATTCTATCAAACATAGGTACTTTGCTACGCCACTGCTCCGCTGCATGAGTGGAAATAATTCTGGGGAGCTTCTCACCGACTCACTGAGCACCCAGCTGTAAAAAACACATGTTATCAGAATTATTTCCACCTGGAAAGTACTATTTTTCTCACGGCCAAAGACGGAAAAAATAGTTGCACGCTCTGCGCATTCTATCAAACATAGGTACTTTGCTACGCCACTGCTCCGCTGCATGGGTGGAAATAATTCTGGGGAGCTTGTCACCGACTCACTGAGCACCTAGCTGTAAAAAACACATGTTATCAGAATTATTTCCACCTGGAAAGTACTATTTTTCTCACGGCCAAAGACGGAAAAAATAGTTGCACGCTCTGCGCATTCTATCAAACATAGGTACTTTGCTACGCCACTGCGTCGCTGCATAAGTGGAAATAATTCTGGGGAGCTTCTCACCGACTCACTGAGCACCCAGCTGTAAAAAACACATGTTATCAGAATTATTTCCACCTGGAAAGTACTATTTTTCTCACGGCCAAAGACGGAAAAAATAGTTGCACGCTCTGCGCATTCTATCAAACATAGGTACTTTGCTACGCCACTGCTCCGCTGCATGGGTGGAAATAATTCTGGGGAGCTTGTCACCGACCCACTGAGCAGCCAGCTGTCAAAAACACATGTTTTTAGAATTATTTCTACTTGGAAAGTACTATTTTTCTCACGGCCAAAGACGGAAAAAATAGTTGCACGCTCTGCGCATTCTATCAAACATAGGTACTTTGCTACGCCACTGCTCCGCTGCATGAGTGGAAATAATTCTGGGGAGCTTGTCACCGACTCACTGAGCACCCAGCTGTAAAAAACACATGTTATCAGAATTATTTCCACCTGGAAAGTACTATTTTTCTCACGGCCAAAGACGAAAAAAATAGTTGCACGCTCTGCGCATTCTATCAAACATAGGTACTTTGCTACGCCACTGCTCCGCTGCATGGGTGGAAATAATTCTGGGGAGCTTGTCACCGACTCACTGAGCACCTAGCTGTCAAAAACACATGTTATCAGAATTATTTCTACCTGGAAAGTACTATTTTTCTCACGGCCAAAGACGGAAAAAATAGTTGCACGCTCTGCGCATTCTATCAAACATAGGTACTTTGCTACGCCACTGCTCCGCTGCATGAGTGGAAATAATTCTGGGGAGCTTGTCACCGACTCACTGAGCACCCAGCTGTAAAAAACACATGTTATCAGAATTATTTCCACCTGGAAAGTACTATTTTTCTCACGGCCAAAGACGGAAAAAATAGTTGCACGCTCTGCGCATTCTATCAAACATAGGTACTTTGCTACGCCACTGCTCCGCTGCATGGGTGGAAATAATTCTGGGGAGCTTGTCACCGACTCACTGAGCACCCAGCTGTAAAAAACACATGTTTTCAGAATTATTTCCACCTGAAAAGTACGGCTTTTTCAAGGGCGAAAGACGAAGAAAATCACAGATCAAGGTAATGCGTGTTCTTTTAAATATAGGTTCTTTGCTACGCCACTGCTCCGCTGCATGGCTGGAAATAATTCTGTAGAGCTTGTCACCGACCCACTGAGCACCCAGCTGTCAAAGACACATGTTATCAGAATTATTTCCACCTGGAAAGTACTATTTTTCTCACGGCCAAAGACGGAAAAAATAGTTGCACGCTCTGCGCATTCTATCAAACATAGGTACTTTGCTACGCCACTGCTCCGCTGCATGGGTGGAAATAATTCTGGGGAGCTTGTCACCGACTAACTGAGCACCTAGCTGTAAAAAACACATGTTATCAGAATTATTTCCACCTGGAAAGTACTATTTTTCTCACGGCCAAAGACGGAAAAAATAGTTGCACGCTCTGCGCATTCTATCAAACATAGGTACTTTGCTACGCCACTGCTCCGCTGCATGAGTGGAAATAATTCTGAGGAGGATGTCATCGACTTCTTTGGCACCAGACTGCAGCAAGAACCTGTTTTCAGAATTATTTCCACCTGGAAAGTACGGCTTTTCCAAGGGCGAAAGACGAAGAAAATCACAGATCAAGGTAATGCGTGTTCTTTTAAATATGGGTTCTTTGCTACGCCACTGCTCCGCTGCATGGGTGGAAATAATTCTGGGGAGCTTGTCACCGACCCACTGAGCACCCAGCTGTCAAAAACACATGTTATCAGAATTATTTCCACCTGGAAAGTACTATTTTTCTCACGGCCAAAGACGGAAAAAATAGTTGCACGCTCTGCGCATTCTATCAAACATAGGTACTTTGCTACGCCACTGCTCCGCTGCATGAGTGGAAATAATTCTGGGGAGCTTGTCACCGACTCACTGAGCACCCAGCTGTAAAAAACACATGTTATCAGAATTATTTCCACCTGGAAAGTACTATTTTTCTCACGGCCAAAGACGAAAAAAATAGTTGCACGCTCTGCGCATTCTATCAAACATAGGTACTTTGCTACGCCACTGCTCCGCTGCATGAGTGGAAATAATTCTGGGGAGCTTGTCACCGACTCACTGAGCACCCAGCTGTAAAAAACACATGTTATCAGAATTATTTCCACCTGGAAAGTACTATTTTTCTCACGGCCAAAGACGGAAAAAATAGTTGCACGCTCTGCGCATTTTATCAAACATAGGTACTTTGCTACGCCACTGCTCCGCTGCATGAGTGGAAATAATTCTGGGGAGCTTGTCACCGACTCACTGAGCACCCAGCTGTAAAAAACACATGTTATCAGAATTATTTCCACCTGGAAAGTACTATTTTTCTCACGGCCAAAGACGGAAAAAATAGTTGCACGCTCTGCGCATTCTATCAAACATAGGTACTTTGCTACGCCACTGCTCCGCTGCATGAGTGGAAATAATTCTGGGGAGCTTGTCACCGACTCACTGAGCACCCAGCTGTAAAAAACACATGTTATCAGAATTATTTCCACCTGGAAAGTACTATTTTTCTCACGGCCAAAGACGAAAAAAATAGTTGCACGCTCTGCGCATTCTATCAAACATAGGTACTTTGCTACGCCACTGCTCCGCTGCATGAGTGAAAATAATTCTGGGGAGCTTGTCACCGACTCACTGAGCACATAGCTGTAAAAAACACATGTTATCAGAATTATTTCCACCTGGAAAGTACTATTTTTCTCACGGCCAAAGACGAAAAAAATAGTTGCACGCTCTGCGCATTCTATCAAACATAGGTACTTTGCTACGCCACTGCTCCGCTGCATGAGTGATAATAATTCTGGGGAGCTTGTCACCGACTCACTGAGCACATAGCTGTAAAAAACACATGTTATCAGAATTATTTCCACCTGGAAAGTACTATTTTTCTCACGGCCAAAGACGGAAAAAATAGTTGCACGCTCTGCGCATTCTATCAAACATAGGTACTTTGCTACGCCACTGCTCCGCTGCATGGGTGGAAATAATTCTGGGGAGCTTGTCACCGACTCACTGAGCACCCAGCTGTAAAAAACACATGTTATCAGAATTATTTCCACCTGGAAAGTACTATTTTTCTCACGGCCAAAGACGGAAAAAATAGTTGCACGCTCTGCGCATTCTATCAAACATAGGTACTTTGCTACGCCACTGCGTCGCTGCATAAGTGGAAATAATTCTGGGGAGCTTCTCACCGACTCACTGAGCACCCAGCTGTAAAAAACACATGTTATCAGAATTATTTCCACCTGGAAAGTACTATTTTTCTCACGGCCAAAGACGGAAAAAATAGTTGCACGCTCTGCGCATTCTATCAAACATAGGTACTTTGCTACGCCACTGCTCCGCTGCATGAGTGGAAATAATTCTGGGGAGCATGTCATCGACCCTTAAAGCACCAGACTGAAGCAGGAACCTGTTTTCAGAATTATTTTTACCTGGAAAGTACGACTTTTCCAATAGCGAAAGACGGAGGAAATAGTATGACGGAGATGACGAATTTGTCCGTGTTGATATGATATGCCACCAACTAGAGAAAAAAGGGCTCTTATGACGGTTTTTCAGTGTTTTTTCAACGTTTTGGCTTGTTAGACAGATATATCCTGCGTGTGACTGTCCATAGCACGCGCATATAAGCTGAGACCGATTTGGCCCAAATCGATTTGGCCAAATGCACGGCCGTGGGGAAACAGCAGGGCAGGCATTAACTTGATTCGAAAGGAGAGATGATGAAATGAAGCGAACACCCAATGTCAAATCTGTTTCAGTGCTACATGCTGCACTATCTTCATAAACCTTGCGGACCACTTAACCTCTCAATCATAGATAGTAAACAAATATTGTTTTTTTCCCTATGTAAGAAGGACACGGTACTCTGACACCTTCCAGAAGTTACAAATAAGCTTTGGAAGCGCAATGTTGCTTACGTTATAGGTAGTCAACGAATATTTTCTTTAAAATTACATTCCGGCAATCCCTAACGAAACCAAGAGCAAACATCAACAAACTGGAAGGGGGCGGGGCCGGGGGGCGAAAGAAGGCAGACGTCGTCACAGAATGAGCACAGTTAATAAATAACTACCTCGCAACTCACCTTTGATCGAAGTGGACTCCATCGGAGAGAGGCAAATTCCTTAAAAATAACTTCTTCAAGATAATGCGGGTTGACGACGAGCAAAAGCTCGTGTCTCTGCGACACAACCGAGACGATACGCCTGGCCTGGCCGTGCCGAGCTGAGCTCAGCCCAGCTGAGCCGCACAGTGGTACCAGATGCGCGGCTTTGAAATTGAATCATTACAAAAATATTTCAAATTCCATTGACCGAAAAAATGGCTCGTAGTGTTCTCCACAATTAAATGTCGATTCGCAATCTGGAAGGTCAACCTAATCTGTTGCGTGGTGTTTCTGAAAAGTCCGTGAGTGACGGACAGACAGACTCACGACGAGTGTCGTCGCGTGGTCCGTTTGGAGAAGTGGGCTCGCTACGCTCGCCAAATACCAGCAGTATTTCACATGTGAAAACAATTTCTTTGGATGTATACTTAACCAGACTAACTGAACTTAACAATCGATTTGGGGGTACGGTTTAGTGAAAATGCAGTTAGTTCTTTGCATGATCAGAATTTAGAGCCAATATGTATTCTCAAAGACCAAGTATTTAGTCAAGAAACTTAAGTCAAGACTTATGGTGGTCTGGAATTTCTATTCAGATTGTATGAATTTTGTTTTTGAATTCCAGAAAAAGAATAAAAAGGTCCAAGTCATAGAGAATAATTTTCTTTCAGACTACAACCTATGTGACATACACTGACTGGAGAAAGTGAGGTACCCCTTGGGTTGGCCTCTGAAACTTTTGTTTGCAGAATATATATTTCTAAAAAGTTGTTTCCTTAGTTTCCCATATTAAAACAAAAAATTAGGAATGGTAGCAGAGTCATTTTTGTTAACTCTTTTATTGATTTACTAATTTAATCCGATTGGAAGGATATTTGAATTGTATATTTTTCTTAAACCCTTTATTAGGTGGCAGATGTTGCAGCACCACAAGGTTCAAGTCATTCCTAGTCTGGTTTCCATTTAGATAAATTTTAGAGAGCTTTTTTTTTGTTTGGTCACAAACTTGAGGAAGATGGAAAGAAAATATAGGATAGCATTAATTGGTTTGCAATGTCACCAATAAAATATGCATTTCAACATGGTATCTATTCAAGTCCATTTAATTTAGTGCTTGTGAATGGTGCGTTCATAAACATTGGGTTGAGATCAAGACAAGAATGTGAGAACACTACTGATTACAAATATACGTTTAAATTACGCAAGATGTCAAATTATTTACTGACCGTTAACAACAACCAAGGAAACACAACTCGTGAGCTCAGTCATTTCTTGCCTAAAAATTGAGAGCACGTACCCATATGAAAATACATAGGGATTTGAAGGTCAGTGATGCTGAGTACAGTCCATTGAATTGACAGTAAAATAAAATCTAACTACTACGTCAGTAGAATGTGGTGAAATTTAGCCAACTACCCTGACTGGCTTTTTAGAATTCACTATTTTAATTCAGTCTGCTTTAACAGAGTACAAAAAACAAATACTTAAAGTGGACTGTACAGGTTCCCATAAATGGGATTAAAATCACAGCTACATGTCTTGATGGTAACATAACTTACAAGGTAGCAACAAATTACATACAAAATAACACAAAAAAAAAAAACAGGAAGAATAAAACTAAACAATAAAATTCGTACAACAAAGCTATATGTCATGATTGTAGAATGAACGACAAGGTAGCAGACTCTGGAGTGAGTCATTGCCTACATTACTACTGCTTATAAAAGTATCCATTTAAATGATCAGAACAGATAAAAGTACCCAAATAGACTTCAAAACGAACCCTATGAATCTTGGTTGTAGCATGATCGGCAAACAAAATCACCAGTCGGTATTGCAGTTAGCCCTTCAAATTTTGGGTGAAACCACTCTATACAGACTTCACAATTAATAATTGTTGAGTCAAAATGCTGAGGAAGACGGCATGAGCAGTATACAGCTGTTAACGTCGACTTCTTCTTTGAGCACCTGCTCTTTCTAGTTACTTCCTTTCGAGGAAAAGGAGTCAACTTGCCTTCAAGTAGACACTGCCGCCAGTGACTTCTTAGATCCGTTTCTATGAAATCAACATGGTCCACACTTTTTGTATACGCGAATTCAGTGGCAAATGCAATAGCATATAACCCACAGTTATTTTTGGTTTGCTGAGCACAGACAGGGTAAGACATAACATAGGCTGCCTTAGTACAATGCATTAGCATAGCTACTTGGATTTCCGTCTCTGACGTAATGGTCAGATGACTTGCTGAGTCAAAGATCAATGGCCGTGACGGCTCATCTACAACAAAAGGACATTAAAAATCATTAAGCTGTCGAACACTAGTTAAATACGATATGTTTGAGATCAATTCTTTGTTTATTACCTTTTGGAATAACACATGTGATCCAATGTTCTTTTCCAGTGTTAATAATTTGAATACAATCCTTTTCAGTTTCGGCAGGCTTATACCTCAACTCAATGGGCTCCTGCGAAACTACAGCCAAGGGTGTATTTAGACCGCCTAGATCAGGAAACTGACCTTGCAGCAGGACAGTGGCTCTGTTCAGATGAGCATCAGACAGAAATAAATCTTCCGAATCCAGTTCCTGCATTGCACTAAGTGGTATGTTGTATTCTGTAAGTAAATATTTTGAGTTATAAGGATTTTTTTCCAAATCAAAGTACACAGTACACAAATAAAATACACAAAAGGGCATCAAACCTTTGGCAAAGAAACATGCAGGGCACAACTGTACATCCTGTCCCTCCACCTCACAAGCAGACCCACAAGAGTTGTGTAAAGGTTTGTCACATCTATGGCAAGTAACAAATCCTTCATCCTTTTGGCACACAAAACATTTACAGACATGGTCCTTGTCACGCAGGTGCTTGCACAACAGGCAAATGCAATCCAAGCAGCACCTCATGTTCCTTGCATGCTCAAATTTAGAGCACTCCTCATGTACACGCCTTGAACACTGAGTGCAATTGGCCAATGCCTTTGATGAACTTGTTTTGCACACACAGCAAACTTCACTACATCCTGTTAAAAATATGCGAGAAATGGATGTCAAACGTAAAATCTTCTCCTCTGTAAAATATTTTCAGATGCACTCTTACCAGCCCCAATGTTTGTAAATGTAGAAATCTTTGAAGGGGAAAAAGAAAACCTTTGAGTTCTTGTAGACTTTGCAGCAGTACCTAGCAAATAAATTTAAATTGTTCTGTTATTGTTCTACATTTAATGTACATCAGAACTACTGTCAGTCTGGTGTGACTCCAAGAGTTCTAAATAAGAGACTTCCAGCAAAAATCTTCTTAAGTACAGTCAAGTTTACAGTGTTTAACTAAATTAAAACTGAATGAGAACCTTGATCAATCAGGGAAGTACTTCATGAATGTACCCTTGTGTGTGAGAGTCACACTGTCAGTCTCAATAATACACAGCACCGTCCACTGTGAACACTCACCCAATTCCTTCGACATTCCAGTGGTCCAATCAAACAGAACGCCACTTTATCACATTACTAGAAACACTTCGCAACCAATACTCTGCTGAGATCACAATTAACATTTTTGGCAAACTTCTGAGAACTGCATATGGCCATACAATTAACATAACCAGTTTTAAAACATGAACTAAGCAGATGTCGTTTGGTTGCGAGATATTTCTATGACATGGAGATACAGGGACTAAAAGAAAATAAAAACATTAGTCATCAGTGCTCACGTGCCAAATATAGTCCACCGATGAAAGAGAGACAGATGGAAAGAGCATAGGAGGGGAAGGATTTTAAACCAGCACCAAAAGTAATGCAATTGAACCACATCACAATCATTAAAAAAAGAAAAAGCCACTCCCAAAGCATTGAAAAGAAAATAGAAACCCACTACAAAAGGGGTCACCTATCTCATTTGTGACGTCTGCACTGAACACTGAGAGATAAGCATGCAGTCGATGTTCTTTTGCCAGCACAAACCATGAGAACAAAAATAATCTGCTACTTTGTAGCAATGCTTGCATGGTCTTCTGTCTTCACAAGAACAAGAGAGACAATGAGCACATATATCGGTTACACATGTGCAGTTGGCTGAATCCTTCTTGCAAACAGTGTAGGAAACAGACTTTAGACATTGCGAAACCACTTTCCAAGCACCATCACACACAGAAACATCACTGTCTGGTATTGCTAGCCCCCGTGACAATCTCCCTTCTGAAGCATGTGCTTCCCTATCTTCATGTGACAATAGTGCACCACCTGCAATATTTTTTTTTTTAAATTGTATGCTAATGACTAATACTAAAAACTTCAGTCAATGTAGTTGAATCGGCTTACGTGGTCGCTTGACAGTACTGTTCGATTTTTGGGGGTCTTTGTTGGGCCAATTGTGAACAGTTTTAGTAAGACCTTTTGGTCGACCCTTATGTTTTACTGAGGGCGGAATGTGAAAGTCGCCAAACATTCGATTGACTTTCTCATGCAATTGTACTGGAATACACATAAAATACACATGACAAGAGTACAACTAGTGGAAAAAATAGGACAAACAGATACCAAATGAGTTAACTTACATTGATCTCCACTTTCACGTGAGACTGGCTTGGACTTTAATTGGTCATCGTTATTGCCAGATTTGTCATCTCTATCTTTCTGGACTGTTCTCATATCAACTGGCTTGGGTTTTAACTTATCCGCCTCAGTTCTCTTGGCTGTTCTGAAGAATCGGCAGACATTGTTGGCACACTTGTAGAAAGGGTTCCCTTTCATTCTGGAGTCCAGTCGAGAGTTTAGTCTAAAAAATAATAAATTTGCATGAAATACGAGATCAGATTCTGTATAATCTACATAATTCATCCATAGACAAATTGATTACACTGATCACTGTAGTACAAACCTGATGGCTTCGTTGCCACAAAAGCAATCTGGTGGAGGAGGGAGAGACACACTCTCTTTTCCACTTTCCTCTGTCACAACAGACAGCTCATAATCACATCCATCGTTGAGTAAGTCACCTATAAGGCATCGACGAAATCGACAAATTAATGAGCGTCTATAAAACAACTAGAAATAGACAAATCCTGAGACCGATATTGAAGTGCATACCTAGAGAATTGTCTTGACCTGACTGAAAAGTTTGGCGAGATGTGTTATCCTCAGTGGTCTGTTCATCATGGTAACCAGTGGCGTCTTGATCTGACTGACAATTTTGGCGAGATGTGTTATCCTCAGTTGCCTGTTCATCATGGTGAGCAGTGGCGTCTTGGTCTGACTGACACTTTTCGTGAGTGTTGTCCTCAGTTGCCATGCCAAGTTGATCAGAGTGGTCTGACATAAAGAGAGAAAATTCAGATAAAAAACAACACAAAAAAAAACCAATTCTATTCTGGTATTATAATATCAACAAACAAAATAAAAGTTATTACCATCCTCACACAATACAGGTTCTCCACCACTGGGGTTAGATGATGGGCGCACATCTGCTTCTTGACCGGATGCCCAAATATTGAACAGCTCACGGAGAGCTCTTAAACGAGAAGCATACTGGCTTTCTCCAGATTCCGCCATAATGCTGACACACTTTTTGGCTAGAACCATGGCCTTCGAGTACTTCTCTGCTGCTGTTTTGGGGATTAATTTAGCAGGTACAACAGAACACGAGATGCTGCTTCCTTGTTTAGATGAAGTCTCAACTGAGGTACTGTTAGAGATTCCAGACGACTTGAAGAACATAGGATGTATGGCATCCGTGCAATAAAAAGGTAAACCTGCAAAGTATGTATAAAAGTACAGAATGTAATGGCATGTAACATTTAAGGGGCAAAAACTACCCAGGCAAACACTTACTCTTGTCCCTTTTAAATTTAATTATGTGTCGGCATGGAAGACCAACAAAATTTATAAAATGGGCGCAACCACACTTTTCAAGAGTGGTGTCAGTTCTAACTTGATGTCCCTCAGCAGCTTTTTTTTCCTCCCACAACACCAAGTCTGCTGATTACTCGGTTAGGTCATTCAGAATCTCCCCTATTTTGGGTGTTTCTCCAGTAGTTAGATATGACCGCTTCACCCTTGAAATGGTGCTGCGGAAAAGAGCATCATTTTCCCGCAGTTGCACAATTTTCAGCAGCTCTTGAAGTGACTCATGTAGGCTGAAATCAATGTTGAGAACCTGGTGCAACAGAAGAAACAAAAAAAATATGAATCGATTCAGGCAAATACGCAATATCTTATAAAATGAAGGGTTGTCAGTCTTACCATTTTGAACTTGGAATTAATACTCTCCAAGCGGTTGTTCGTAGTGTTTCCCAAATTTGGTGCTCTTTTCTTGTCCGTTTGACCAGGCAAGTGGGCACTTCAACCAATTGGTCTCGAAGTACTTGAAGAAGCTGGGTGATGCCACTTCTTTCAATTTATCACGTAAAGAGTCAAAAGTTTTGTCATCACTACAAAATCTCAAATCAGAGAGAATCTTCTTCACTTCAGGATTTTCTTTGCCACTTTTTTGGTGAAAATGTTGGGCACATGAAAGTCACATAGCTGGATACAAGCATTAGGCAAGACCTCTTACTGCACCCGCTTCTGAATAATCTTCATCCAATCACAACAGTTTTAATACGATCTGCTACTTCTTCTGTCACTGACTGTTTAAACTGTCCCAAGACTGCAGAGAGAGTACACTTTTCTTCATTAGCAAAGTATGCAATGCCTGCTACCCTGCCAAGGCCATTGCTATCAGAGACCATCAAAACAGTAACTGGCATTCCATTTTTGTCAATTTTGTAAGTGCTGTCCATCAACAGGACCGATCCATACTTTTCTACATTACTTCTCATTGATGTTGTTTGCACAAAGAGAAAAACAACACCACTCTCTTCATCTTTTTCTACATGTACATGGGCCCCAAGGTCGGCTGCTAGAATCTGTTCGATGGTGTCTTTAAACATTTGCTCATCTGTTCGTCCATTTCTTATTTCTGCTTTTCTCTTTGCCCTGTAAGGAAAGGTGACAGTAAAGACACAGAAGAACACTCCACACCACAGAATACCAATGATGAAGCCGAAGTTCCTTCACCATCATGAATTCTACCATTCCTGATTTCTGCTTTCCTCTTTAACCTTGGATAAGCAGTGAAAAAGAGAAGAGAGAAGGAGATTATTCCACACCAAAGAGTATAGGAAGACACCATGCCATCTGTAACTTCCAGTAACTGATAGAGCGTGCAATAGAAATTCAGAAGTACAGTAGAAATACGTTCCATTCAACAATGTTGGCATGACAGTCAGAAAGGTACATTACCAAATCTTCAAACTCAAATAAGAAAGGATTTTACTTACTTCAGGTTTGCAATGTCCCGCGCATTCAAATTTCCCGATCTGCTATTCTGCAAAATGGGCCGACTAGTCGAGGGTTTAGCCCTGGATTGCAGAAGCAGGTCCAGGTCATGGGCATCATTGGGATGAACTTTCCGGTTTTCCGGTATGACTGCTGCCTCCTCTTCTGTGCACTCATGGTTTGTGTGGACATCTCGGAACGCAACTACCTGGAGGACTCCACCTAGATTGCCACTGGTTGTCCTGGCGATCAGTTGCAGTACGGCATTGCAGCCAAGTTTCCAAGTACTGGGAAGAAAGAGTATATGTTTTCCAGACCCAGTAGATACCTGATAATAATGAGATAAAAATTCGAAGAAAAACCAGGATAACCTTACCTCTGCTTAACTCGAAGGCCCTTGCCCGTCCTAATTCTTTCTCTCCCTCCAAACTTGCTCGGAAACGTGATATATTTGTACTGCAAATCTGAGCTCCATGGGTCATGTCCAGCAGCCAATCTTTTTTGATTCTCTGTTTTGATGGGAAACGAGGATTTTGTTTCCCATATTACATGCTTATCGTTTTCGTATGCCCTACGCAGACTTTAAAACTCCTCAAAAGTAGCAAACTCCTGCCCCACACGAAACTGAGGAGAATCCATGGTGTCACATCTAAAAGAAAAGATAAATTTTAGTACTCATTGATAGAGCAAACAGTGGACAGCATACATAAGTTTATCACACAAGGCACAATGCAGAAAGTTAACGACGTGACCCCTGACGTATCGTGTGAGTCCATGACACACAAAATACGCCAATGACATGTTTTAGACATAATGGTGCTTGTTTCCAGGTACCCGAACGGTATTATCACTTCATGGTGCCGGTAACCTCCTAATGAGGTTATGGATGAATTAGGGGCAGATTTAGAGGCCAGCAGAATTCTATGACTACGAGCCAATGTATAAGTAAAAACCAATCGTTGCTAGACATCACAGACCAACGCCGGGAGCTGCGTCATCGCTTCTAACAAAGATTTGAAGTGATTCAGGAGGTTCAGAGACCGGTCTAACGCACAATATAGAGGACCACATGGGTTTCTATTTTTTGAAAAAGACCATTATGGAGGAAATCTTAATTTAACACTCAATCACTTGCCAGTCGATCATATGTCACTCTTCACCACATCGTTTAGGCAATTTAGAACCAGGAAAATACACCAGCAGCAAACACAAAACCGACGGCGGCGCGCTAAGATTACGATTACGATTTTCTCAAGCACAATTCCCGTAAAATTCCGACCTTCCTTCCCTTGGTGGGTGTCGGGGCCCTCCACCGCGAACGTCGTCAAGTGCTTGACGGTGGCGTTTTCGCGGTTGGGGCTGCCGGACCTGATTGTGTCCGACAATGGAACTGCGCTTACGTCGAGAGAATTCCAGGCGTTCTTGCAGGAGCGAGGCATTCGCCAGCTCACCATTGCGCCGCACTGTGCGTGGTCGAACGGCCTGGCGGAGCGCAGCGTGCGCACCGTCAAGGAGATACTCGAGCGCATGGACGGCGGCGACGAACAGCGCCTGCGCACAACCCTCGAGGCAACCCGCTTCACGCCGGGGCCAGATGGGTTGTCGCCCGCACACCGCCTGCTAGGCTGGAAACCGATGACGCGCCTCCGCCGCATGGTACCGGAACCGGAGGACGAAAGGATCCAACCCGAGCCGGAACAGGCAGGGGCGGAGCCAGGACTAGCGGGGGAGGGGGTAGGGGCCGGGCTGAAAGTAGCTCAACGGTTCCTCCTCGGACAGCAAGTCTGGGAGCGGGTGTACCGGGGCAAGCGAGGGGCAAAGTGGGCCCCAGCAGCCATAGCGCAGCGCAAGGGCTCGAGGCTCTGGATGTGCAGGACTGCGGACGGTAGTTTAATCAAACGCCATGTTTCGCAGATTCGAGCCCGGATGAGCCGGCGAGTGGAGAAATCCCGACCTCGAGGCCGCCCCGTCGGTGAATGGGGGCCGGAAGAGGAGGAACACCGCCAGGCGGCCGAAGAAGCGGCGCGCCGGGCTCAGCGGGGAAGCGACGAGCGGGCCGGGGTCGACACCAGGGACGCCGCC
Organism: Odontothrips loti; assembly: GCA_038380765.1. Classification (NCBI taxonomy): domain Eukaryota; kingdom Metazoa; phylum Arthropoda; class Insecta; order Thysanoptera; family Thripidae; genus Odontothrips; species Odontothrips loti. Next base: position 5,635,985 of record CM076243.1, read on the forward strand.
AGCCTAGCATCCACAGGCGACCCCGACGTATTCGTCGATATCGATCTGGGCCTCGACGGCGACTCGCTGTCCGGGGCGGAAGATGACGACCACGAGGAGGGTCAGCTGTCCTCGGAGGACGACGCGGAGGACCGGAGCTTCATGGGGTGGTGGGTCAAAAACAAAGTCGAACAGAACGCCAAGGAGGCCCGTGCCCGGGAGGCCGCCCAGGAGTCTTGGGCGAAGGCCACCGGCACGACCTCGGGGGCAGGCGGACCTCCAGCACCAAGGCGAGTCGAAAGGAGAGTACGACGCCGGAGGCCGCGGCCACGGCATCGCCAGCGGCTGAGCGCGGCAGGGAGAGCCCCGCGACCCCTCAGTCGGCGAAGAGCCACCGCAACCAGAAGCGCCGCCAGCGCCGGGAGGCCCTGCGAGACAAGCTGGGGGACGAGTGGGACCCCAAGCACCAAGGGGCCCCAGCAGCGCCGGGAGGCCCCACGCCACCGCGCGCTGAGGCGGCTGGACCCAGCACGCCCCGACGTCCGACGGCGTCCCCCGCCAACTGGGCCACGGGCGAGGCCAGCAGGGCCAGCTCGAGGTCTCGGTCAGGAACTGCAGGTGCAGGATCCGGGCGACCCGCCTACGGACCCTCCCTAGCGGAACGGCGGGAGCGGGAGGCCGCAAAAGCACGCGTGGAGGAGGCGCAGCGGCAACTGGACGAGGCGGCTCGGGTGTTCCAGACGGCGGAGCAGGAGATGGCGGCCGCCGAGGGGGCGTTTGAGACGGCCTGGTCACGGCAGGTGGCCCGGCGGCTGGCCCAAGAGACCGCCGCCCGCCGCAACAACAACAACACGGCTGCCGCCACCCCCCGAGGATCGGGACGGCCCCGCCGAGCGGCCAGGAGGCCCGCGCGCCCGGACCGCAAGGCGGGAAGCCAGCGTAGGTGCAAGGGCACATACCCAGCGCGAGGCTCTAAGCCAGCGCCCTTCGATACCGGACCTGACCTTGAATCGTAATTCCTTGTTGTTAATTTTGCGTTATTGTTTAAGGTTATACAGCGTATGTTTTGTTGTTGTTGTGAAATATTAAAAGACTTGGGGGGGAGGGGTGATGTGTCGCAACCTAGAGTATAAAGTTGGCAGTGCCACAGTTCCGGGTTCCGCCACCAGGGAGCGCCAGCGCTACCTGGGAGGCGGGCCCGGAGGAGCGAGCCGAGAGAATTCATTCCGTCTATGAGTGAGTTGAAGCACACATCGCCTCTCCAACAAGGACCCCGAGAAACTTGAAACTTGGTGAGTGTTCTTGAACTATACCCTTTCCCCACGCCAGTCACAAGGAGTTGAGGACACGACAGTATCTTTATTGCTTCCATTGTAGTTCGTCATTATCAAGGGGGTATCGACTCCGGTAATCCGCTAGACATGCAAAAGTAATCCGTGGTAATTTGTGTTAATGCAGGTAATCCGAGTTCTCCGGGGTAATTCGAGGTGATCCAAGGTTATGAAAAGTAATCCGGGTTTTCCTGGCCAGGATAATCGAGGAAATCCGGGTAATCCAGGGTAATCCGAGGCCACGAAAAGTAATCCGTGTAATCGGAGGTAATCCGGGGTAATCCGGGCATTCCTAGTAATCCGGATATTGCGGGTAACCCGGAGTAATCCGGGTATTCCAGCCCGGGGTAATCCGAGGTCATGAACAGTAGTCCGAGGTAATCCAGGTATTCTGAGTAACCCGGGGTAATCCGACCAAAAGTAATCCGTTGTACATTGAATTCTAGAGTCGATACCCCCTTGCCCAGCACTTTGTGCTCTTCTACTTTTTATTAAAATAAAAACAAACTGTTGATGCAGACTCGTATCTCTGTGTTTTAAGTTTCCTCTTCAAATTATCGATTTGTGGCCGATATATCGCATTATCGATATTTTAGCTATGTCTATATCAAATTTATCGAAAGATGTTAATATCGATCTTACAAATATCGTTTTTTTTCGTTTAGCTGGGATCTCCAGGTCGCAGAGATTACTGATTCCGCGCGCGAACTATGACAGCCGGCATTGACATGCTGCCGTCATCGGAATTTTTACACCTGGCCCTGGAAGGTAGGCAAGCCCGCAAAATAAAAACGCAACTGGGCGACCGGCTTCCTACTTGGTCCCACTACTGGACTAGTACTACTAGGGGCATGAGGCGGCCTTTGTTTCCTGCCTTGCGGAGGACGGACTTTTTTGTAGACTATGTACCTGATGAAATTAAGAAAAAGTCTGCTGGTCGCCCTGTGAATCATAACAATGAAACATACCGCTGCTTACAAGCCACAGTCGCTGCCCGCTTTAAAGCTCAAGGACCTTCAAGTTTTGTGCCAACATAACATCATTCCACCCAGAGCATATTCGTTTTATGAGTCCTTTCAGCTTTGGATGACGCTGAAGATGATTTTTATGACTGACCTAATTGGCTTCTTAGTTTTTAAGATACCTTGTTTTCTGCTTTGTTGATTGATTAGTTTTAATCATTTGACTGACTCTGCTAAAGTGCAATATATCTTTGTGATTAGTTTAGGATAGCTGTGACTAGCTGTGCACTTCAGTACTGCAGGCCTGTGTGCACATTTGACATGAGTTGGTGGCGTTATAGAGAGGTTTGATTGAATGAAGATGATTCAAGTTGTGCAAAAAGCTGAGCCCTCCGTTCTCGCACAACTTGTGTAGCCTAGTATGGATTGGCTATTCGCACAACTTGTGTCGCACAATGCACAACTTGGTAACCCGTCGAGGAAATGCCGGATTTTTAACAGGTTTTATTTACTTCGGATGGATTTTGCTAGGTTTTTTTTATGGAGCGCCTAGTATATGAAGACATTGATATTCGTCCGAAAAGGGTCGGTGTCGGTGGGTCCCCGGGGAGAGTGGGGGGGGGGGGGGGATGTAAAGCGACAGATGACTGTCGCTACGAGCGTACTGGATTTTGGCGCTCTCCCATCGCTGTGCGCGCTGGTTCCTGGCTGTTTCGTGAGGTTCCTGGCTGTTCTTGGGTGTTCTTGAAAAGCTTCATGCTAAACGTTTAGAAGAGTAACATGCAGTAACATCTGATTTAGTCTATTGGTAAGTGAGTTGATGTTTAATTAAGAGTGTTCGGATGTCAGTTTTTTTTTTCTTATTCCGTTATTCAGTATTTTCTTAAACCAATGTAGTCTTCATTGTGGGTTACCATACAAGGAGCTTCTGAATCTTTTGAGATCTTTGTAAGAATAAAAATCGTGACGTCTGGGGTTTGTGTGAGATGTCCAGCAACGACCTAACATTGATCGCACCGATAGAATTCTTTTTCTCTTTCCTACCGAATTGGCCACAAAAGCATCCATAACCTCATCAGGAGACCCTGGCACCGGCACCGTTCAGGTGTTCAGGTGCCAAAAATCCGGTTACATGAAGTCTAAAATATTAGCTGTCCACTGTCTGCTCCATCGCTGTGCATTAAAGTTACTCACCACTTTTTAGATGTGCAACATGGATCCTCCTCGGTTTTTTGTAGGTCAAGAGTTTTCCACTTTTGAAGAGTTCCAAGAGTTGCGAGCTGCATATGAGCAAAGGAGCCACATCAAATGGGTCACAAACACATCTTTTCCAATAAAAACGGAGAACGAAAAAAGGTTAGCTGCTGGTCAAGAACCATTATCTTCAGACTTGCATTACAAAAATGTGACCTTTCAATGTAAATTTGGTGGAAAAGAAAGGATTAGGTCAGGTAAAGGCCGGAGGGTAAAGCAGAGGTAAGTCATTCCACCAGATTCGTACCTGATTTTAAACTTGTTCACAGTGGCATTCGTGAAATTTTCTCCTCTGTTATAGTACTTGGAAACTGGGCTGCAGTGCCATTCTCCATCTGATTGCTAGGACGAATACTGCGGTGCGCATGATGGACACTACATTTAAGATAGACAAAAATGGTATGCCGGTATGCGTGCTCATGGTGTCAGATGGGAATGGTGTTGGCCGAACTGCTGGTATTGCATATGTAACTAACGAAGAGAAGACAACATTCTCTGCCGTATTGACACAGTTTAAACAATCTGTCACTGAACAAGTTGCTGACAAGATTCAAACTGTAGTGATAGACAAAGACTATTCTGAAGCAGGAGCAATTAATGCCAAATGCTACTATACAGTTGTGCGACTTTCATGTCGCCAACATATTCACTAACAAGAGTGCTAAAGAAGATCCAGCAGTCCGAGAAATTCTTTCAGAACTCAGATTCTGCAGTGATGATGATAATTCCAATGCACTTTGTGTGAAACTTAAAGAAGTAGCATCTGAGAAGTTTTATGCTTAGTTTGATAAAAATTGGTTGCATTGTCCACTGGCATGGTCCAACCGGGATAAGAAAAAGACCCCTAATTTAGGGAATACTACAAATAATAGATTAGAGTTCATGAACTCCAAGTTTAAGATGGTATGATGCAAAAGTGAATGCTTCAATTCTTAATTATCTTGGCTACTTTGCTGTTTCACTTATTCCTTTTCTGTTCCAGGTACTGAATGTAGACTTCGCTCTTCATGAACCACTTGCTGAACTTCTCAAAATTGTCCAGTTGCGTGAAGATGATGCATTGTTTCATAACACCATATCTAGAGTCAAAAAGTCATATCTGACAACTGGAGAGAGTCGTGAAGATGCAGTCATTCTGAATGATTTGACTGAGTACTCCGCAAATCTTGTGCTTTGGGAAGGAAGGCTGCAGAAGGACTTCAGTTAAGATGTGACACCACCCTTGACAGCTGCGGTTGCTCTCATTTTATTAATTTTGTGGGACTGGCATGCCGTCACATAATAAAATTAAAAAGGGACAAAGGTATGTGTTGGCTGTCATAGAGTGTGTGTCTTACATGTCACATGTCATTGTAGTTTGTACCTTCGATCTTTTTAGGTATGTCTTTTTAGGACAAGAATGCTATCCATCCTATGTTCCTGAAGTCATCTCAGAGGTCACATCATGTGCCCACATCCAATCAAAGAGGTAACATCTCATGTGCTGTTGTTCCTGCCAAGATAATTCCCAAAACATCAGCGCAGAGATTTTCACAGACCATGGTTTTGGCAAAAAAATGTGTGTGCATAATGGCAGCATCAGGTGATGTCCAGTATGCAACGCGTCTGAAAGCCCATCGTGGGTTACTTGATATTTGGGCAGCTGGTCATGAGGCAGATATACGCCCATTGTCCAACCAGTCCAACACCAATGGTAGAGAAGCAGGTGTGTGTGTGTGTGTGTGTGTGTGTGTGTTTTTTGATACTTTTTGACTCCATTTTTCTGTCACTTGTCTTCACTATTGATTAAAATCTAGTGTTCTCGTCTCTCTCATCAGATTCATCTACTCAGCAAAATGCTTCATCAGGTCCTCTGATGTCCACTTACCAAAATCAAGATCAGCCAATTGAAGACCCTGCAATTGAAGCAGAGTCCACACTCGGAGATCCAGGCCAACTAATTGACGACTCTGCTATGCAACTACAGCCCATAGAAAGTTCAGATCAGCCAACTGTAGACTGTACTACTGAGCCAACATCACATCAGCCAAGTGACATCTCTTTTGGTATTCACATATATCTTGTAATTTCAAGTATTGCCTGTCAATTTTTTATTTTGGCTCAACATTTGTGCCTTTTTAAACAGATAGTTTACTCAATGATGGAATGGATGTTGACTTCTGCCAAGTGCCTTTGGAGGAGGTTGAAGTCAGCGTATCTCCACCACTGTGCTTCTGTGGTGACGCATCCATCAGGTTTGTCTTAAAATGTTTAGTGTCATTAATTCATGGAACATCTGTTTCCAACTATAGAAGGCTCATATTCTTCATTGTATTTTTTTGTGCGTAATTTCAGTAAATATCATTTTCTAGACTGAACTCTCGATTGGATTCCAAAATGAAGGGCAACCCATTTTTCAAATGTGCAAATAATGTTTGTAGATTTTTTCGAACGGCCATGAGGACTGAGGCAGAGAAAATGTCAGCCAGGCAGCCTGGAAAGACACAAACCCCAACCAGACTCTCTCCTTCTAGCAGTAGTGGAAATCAGAATGGAAGTGCAGCAGTAGAACAAGGTCAGTCACATTTCCTTTGTGTTTTGATTTTGTTGTTTGTTTTTACTCATTTTATTTTTCATTTTGACTAGTCCTCAGCAAGTGCATTGTGTGTGCAGATGGCAATGCACCTACTGGCTCACACACTTGCGTGGTCTGTGGCAAAGGTGTGCACCTTTTCCCCGAATGTTCTCAGCCTGTGGCTGGGCAAGAGGAAGGGCATGGTGAAAAGAGGCGTTGCATATCATGTAGCACTCAACAACTCCATAGTTTGTTACTTTTGTGTGGTATTTTGTACTTTATTCTTTGACTGTCCTTGGTTCTTATTTTCTTGTTTGTGTTCTTGACATTTGGGAATTCTCTTTCCAACAATGATCGGATGTGTTCCATTTCAAAAACCAATGAGAAGAAGGAAAAAGAAGGTTTGCTGTTGTCAATTGAATTAATTGCCATTACCTTGAAAGCATTATTTTTTCATATCTAATACTGTTCATGTGTACTTGTGATGAGTGTCAATATGTTGTGTGGTTACATGTGTCTCTTGCTTTTTTCAGTACAATTGCAAGATAAAGTAAATCAGATTTTTGGGGAATTCCACATTCCCCCATCCGTGAAACATAAAGGGCGACCGAGAGGGCTGAATAAAACTGTTCATCACAACTGGCCTCAAAAATCCTCCAGCCCTACTAAGAAAGCACTTAAACGACCACGTATGGGATTAAGCATTGTTATCTTTTTAAATATACATTTTCAAACTACTTTATATAGTTCTATCTTTATTGATTGTTTCAGGTGGTTCTCTTATGTCTTTGGAAGATAAGAGAGCGAGTGATGTAGAAGGGCGCAGAGCCAGAGGCAATGTTATACCCAACAGTGATGTTTCCATGCTTAATATTGATACCTGGAAGGATGTCTCTCAGTCTGACTCATCGTGCTCTTACACTGTGCAGAGGAAGGATTGCAATTGCCCTTGCACCTCAGATATTTGTGCTAAGTGTCTGTCGTGCTCGTGTAAAGACAAACTTAGACCCTGCAAGCACTGCTACAAAGTAGCTGAATATGTCACCTCACATGCTTTGTCCATACAAGATCTCAAATGCATGCACAGTGTCTTAGCATTTGTTTCAGTGTTCAGTGCAGGTGTCACAAATGAAGTAGGTGACGTTTGTAGTGGGCTCTACTTTTCCTTATTAATGCTTTGGTAGTGGCTCTTTAAAAAAATGCTTGTGATGTCAATTATTAGTATCACTGATGGTGATGGTTTATGAACCTTCCTCTACTTTGCTCTTGCCATTTCACTCTATTTTAGGTGGACTACATTTGGCTACTGAACACTGATTTTAATTGATTATATTTCCTTTCAGTCCGTGTATCTCTCTGTTTTGGGAATACTTTGCAACAAAATGACACCTGTTTTGTTTTCAGAATTGTTCTGATCGAACCCATGCCTTTTATGAAATGGTTTATTCTGTATTAGGCAGTCGATTGCAAAGTGTTTCTAGCCATGTGATTGGTACATCACCATCCACGTGATTAGATTCTGGAATGCCACTCTGCTTGTACTCTCAAGGTAATGTGTTTTTTGAAATTCAAAGAAGCCTTGGATCTTGTAACCGTTGTTACATATTATTGTTTATTTGCAGTTCACAAAATGTCTGAATCCGCAATGGCTGAAATTGATAAAGGTATGCTGCAAGACGCTCACCTGAGCAGGGCGTCACAAATGTTAGCTGCTCAGTTTCCTGACTTAAGTAGACTGGAAGCACCGTTGTATGTTGTCGCCGAAGAACCTATTCCGATGAGTTATAAAGCAACTGCTGGTGACTCAATTCAGATCATAAATACAGGCCGTTCACACTGGGTCACATGCATTATTAAAGAAGGTAAAAAACCATAATTTCTGCTCATGCTGTCATACTCTGAAAAAATATTGATGTGTACCTCAAAATTTTCCAGGTCATGAACACCCGTATGTGTTTGACTCATACAGAGCCTTGGGCATGACGTCAGAAACTGAGACCCATATAGCCATGCTGTTGCATACTCAGAAGCCAGCTTTTAAAATCATAATGACCGAATGTACCCAGCAAGGGAAGGGTGATAATTGTGGACTGTATGCTATCGCATTTGCCACAGAATTTGCTTTGCCCAGGGAAATTAACTGTGTACATATTAAAGAGGCCCAACTTAGAGAGCACTGGAAGCAATGCTTGAAAGAAGGTATGCTCTCCCCCTTCCCAAGGATTAGTACTGCACTGAAGGGGAAGCAAAAGGCGAAGAAAGCAGAAACAATTACTGCAGTTTATTGTACCTGTCGTCTACCTCAGCATTATGACAGGAACATGGTACAATATGAAACTTGTGATGAGTGGATGCATCTTCGATGTTTAGGTTTGGAGTGTGTACCATCCAGTGACTATTACTGTGAGAAATGCTGTCCTTAACTTGCCCTGATTGTACGTGCTTACTTGTTTCTTTTAATATTGATTTTGGACATTACCAGTTTTCTATTGACATATTTCTTTTCAAATTGAATTTTGAAGTATTTTTAGTTAATTATCTTTGAAGTGCACATGCACACACATGCCCTTATATTTATTAAAGTTATTAAAAAGTTATTAGGTTGTAAGTGTCTGTCGATTTTCTGTGATGAATAAACAATCTGATGTTATGCAATAGTGATTTTTGATTATTACCCTATTTTCTGAGCTATTTTCACATTAATTTTTATGTCGTGTTTATATTAGTTAAAAACACCAAACTTCTTTTTTCTAAATACTGCTGCACAACGCTTATCTCTATACTTCAAAATGCTAAAAACAATTGTAGGTTTAATGCAGATCAAAATGAGAAGGCAAATGCATAATCCAATTGCACCCCAACCATGTGGACAAATACTTGTTATTATAACTGTTAATAGTTCTGTGTGGAAACTAAAATTTCTTCCAAACCCCTTTCCCAGTGGACTGCCTAAGCATTGATGTCAGCATACGCTGTCCTATCTTTAAATGTCAGTACGCAAGGGAATTACCTCCGTACAACATGTACACGTCTGCAAAATGCACGAAGCTAAAATAAGTACAGCTATGCCCAGAATATTAGTATGGGAGAAAACTTACAAATTCTTTGATGAACACCCAAATTAATGACTTACTATTATGCTTACAAGAGGTCAAAAAAGGTAAAAGATGCATAAAACAGTCACTTTCTATCTTTTACTTTGAAGTTTGAAATGCTATAAGTGGTTATCGTTACAAATCTAAATTTTCGAAGAGAGAGAGAGAGAGTGCGTTTCAGGGTAATGGCCGGTAATGGCTCTCGGTCACCGGTCACTGCAGCACCTAGCACCAGGCCGAAATTTTCGAAGATTGGCCATTCGAAGATTGGAAGAGCAATTACTGGTTGTGCGAATAACGCGTTCAGTATATTAACAGAAGTTGTGCTTTTTACGAAACGGTAGTTATTAGCACTACTTCGCACAACGCGAGTTGTGCGAATAGCCGCCGTAGTGTAATAGACGCAAGTTATGCCTTTTCACCAGCGTCAGTTATTCGCACAAGTAAAGTGAGTTCAGTTGTGCGAGCAACAGTGCCTACACTTCTCGCACAACACGGGTTGTGCGATTAGCCGATCCATTCAAAGCTGCACAAGTTGTGCGAATATAACTAGCCATATATATATATATAAATATATACCTCCAGGTGGCCAAGAGAGATGGGACGAAGGAGGAGAAGTTGATAGTGCCGATGAAGGAGGGTGGGAAGATGATTTTTTTTATTTTGAAAAATGAAGACCTCTATGATGTGCTGCTGCAAGCTAACGTGCAAACTGGACATGGGGCCCGAGACCGGATGGCACAGAAGCTCAAAGAGAACAATGACAATGTCGGGGAGGAGGTGTGCACTATCTTTAAAGAACTCTGTGGCAAATGCCGCCGCGATGGCGTATTAAGTAATTCCAGATGCCACGGCTCATGATAGACGGCCTGCCTATCTCAGACGGTAACAGTTATGATTGATATTTATTTATAAATATAAAATTTACAGATCAGGTTGTTTCCCCACTGCTGGCAGCGGTAACACTGGCGGGGCGGGGGGAGGCGGTTGCCGAGCTGGTCGGCGCTGCCGCGTCGTCTGCTGCAGCCTAGCAGCCGGCGGCTGGCGTAACGTCACCGGGCGTATCGCGCGCTTTTCAGCGCTGGGGCCTGACGTCACAGGAGCCTTGGCCTGGGGCTCCGTCTGGGTCTCTCGAGATGCCACTTGGGGGTCAGAACGGGGACTACGGTAGCCCTGGGCGGTATTCCGGTATACCGTCAAATACCGCGGTATTTTTTATACCGCGGTTACGGCATTGAATTTTTCAAATATCGGTATACCGTGCCGGTAAAGTACCGCGATACCGTCGCGATACTGATATACCGTTATACCGTGGTACCGGTATACCGCGGCCGCGGTACCGGTCGGTATACCGCGGTACTGGAATACCGCGGTACTGGAATACCGCGGTACTGGAATACCGCGGTACTGGAATACCGCGGTACTGGAACACCGCGGTACCGCGATACGGTGACAATGCCACGCGGACGCGTGCTTCTGCCCCTGCCCTGCATTTCCCTAGCCATATCCAGTTCGCAGCGAGCTCTACTGAGCGTGAGCGAAGCGAAGGCGCGCGCGCTCGCTGCCGCTCGCCCGCAACCCCCACCACGCCTCTAGCGCGTCCCACCGCTTCTCCCAGCCAGTCGGGCACGTGGCCTCCCTCAAAAATTCGACTGCTACTCACAGAATATGAAAAAAGGATAGAAAAATTCAACAACTCAAAATCATCAATCAAACATTCTGTACTGTATGGTCAAATTGCAAAGGCCTTCCTGGAACATGGTGTTGAACGAAGTTCTAAGCAATGCCAGGCCAAGATGAGTGAGTTGCAGCAGAAATTCCGGAAAATTTTTGATAGGCAGAAGCCAACAGGCCAATCGCCAACAAAATGGGTCCACTATGGGAAGATGGTTGAAATTTTCAAAGATAGTTGTAATTTGGATCCCCCTTTTCTTGTCAGTGCGGGGCGAAGTAACAAGTACTCTGTCAAGGGTAAGGAACTGCAAGCCGATGTCACTCAGTCTTCGAGGACCAGAGTCTCAAATGGTGTCGTCAAGAAGTACAAGAATGCTGCAAAGAAGCATCCTAAAATATACAAGTCTTGGCAGCAGACTATACAGGAAGAGAAGGTGAAGGCAAGCCAACATTCTGCTGCTGCCTTCAGCAAGATGGCCAATGACTTCCATTTGCTGAGGGAAGACTTCATGAAGTCTTGCCAGGAAAGAAACCTGATGTTTAAATCAGTGTTTGAAAAGAAGCAGCAAGAACAGTGAACTGTGCTGTAGTCATTTGTCCTCCTTTATTGTTTAGAATAATTTTTCTTTCATATTTGACATTTTGAAACCTTATATGTTTTAAGTTTGAAGATGTGGTGTGTCAATAACATACTACAAGTGGTTCAATTTTATTTTTTTGTTGTTGTTTTTCGCTATTTTATGTCATATATGATGCAAAATCATACAGCTCTTACATATTTTTGTTTCTTTGACTAGTTTGTAAGTGAAATTCATGCCTTCAGCATGTGATATGTAGCAATTAATGATGTGATCAAACACACCAAATATTAGGTTACTGCATTTCAATTAATCAAGCTTGTTAAAGGTGCATTGGGTTTTGTTTCTTGTTTTTACAGGCACTCTTATTTGCATTAATGTTTGAGTTCTTTGGTATGCACTTAATAAAAGCTATGGTTTGACTTAATTTTCTTGTATTCTTTGCTTAACTAAAGCCTACAGAGTTCTAATTCTTGCCAGTTCCTATGCAAATCTGAATGAATCGCTTAAGTCAAAGTTCTCTTCAATTATAAATGAAAATTCAAAATGCTATGTTCAATAATTTGTTTTTGTCGTGTAGTTGAGGATAGGGAGATATTTATCCATGAAAATTTCAAAAATTTGTAATTTTATTCCTACAATTACATCATATTTTGTGGGACAAGTAAACACTCGATTGTCACAACAGTCAATTTTCTAAAAAAAATCAGCCTTTCAGCTGGTAGTAGTGAGAACTGTTTATAAATCAAAACTAAATTGCAGTACTCTAACAAGCCACACTGGATGTCAGAAAATATGTTCACATTAAATTCAAGTAAACTATCACGGGACATACCACATGGGAAATAATACGCAATGATATTTTAACAATAAAATTAGTCTTCATCTACCTCACGAGGTTGTAACACATGGTCAGTCAAAAAGATACGTTTTTCCAAACCCCTGCCTTTGGCTCCTTCCAGTCTGGGATGATCTATTTCATTGTTGGCTTCTTCTTGAGCATTGGGTCTGTTACCCATTGCTTGTTCATCATTGACTGGTAGCTCCAAGTCCTCCATCTGAAACAAAAGCTACAAAATAAATGAATGACATTCATGTTACCCATAAAGAAATTTAAACTCTTAAAATATAGGGATAGAAAGTCTTGCATTTAATGTACAATAAGTACATATGAAAGTTATTATGCACTGACCGGGATCATTTGTTCTCCATGTAGCAAAATAAAATTGTGCAAGACAAATGACACTGTGATGTGGTCAATCAAATTTTCCTGATTGACAGCATGGATATGCTTTAAGCGGCGCCACTTCCCTTTTGCCCTAGCAAAGGCATTTTCCACTCGGACACGAGATTGGGAAAGTCGCCTGTTAAAATTCAACTGAGGCTCAGTGAGATGTCCGTTATTCTCATATGGGCTCATCATCTGAAAATGAAGTACAGGATGAGAAAGAAACAAAAGCAATGAATCTCACAAGGTCTTAACTTAGTCACATTTGATTACTCACAAAATCTGTCAAGGTGTATGCACCATCTCCGACCAGATGTTGTTCAGCTGTCAGATGCGTGTGGTTAAAATCTTCAAGAAGATCGGTATACAGTGGACTGCGCCTAAATACCCTCTGATCATTCATACTTCCTGGTTCTCCAACATGTAGGTCACGTACTGTCAAATTGTGGTCTACCACTGCTTGTACGTTTATACTAAAACTATGATGCCTATTTCTGTAGTTGACAGCATCATCCACAGGGGCAGTTATATAAACGTGTGTACAATCAATGCACCCACAAACCCCTGGAAAGCCAGTGGCCCTCTCAAATACACCACTTATTTCTTCACGTTGACCTGCGTCAGGCCACCTTATGTATTGTGGAGCCATCTCCCTCAGTGACTCGATGATGTAGGCGTAGAAATAGTACACTACACTGGGCCTCTTCCCAAAACGTAACGCAACACTTCTGAATGTATCAGGTGTAGCCAAAATCCATAGAACCATCATTAATATATCTTTTAAAGGAGTTCGCTCCACTTGCAACCTATTTGTCACAACCAGATGGTTCCAAACAGCCTGAATCAATGACTGCAACAAGATTGATACAGAAATGACTGCTTTCCCGATTATCAAATAGCAGTTCAACATTCATGCACAATTAACTTACCTCGAAAGTTCCACAGTTCATTCTAAAATGCATCTTAAATACAGTGTCTGAAAACCGATAATAATCGTCCAAAACGACTGTGACATATTGCCAGGATGCCTCAGTGTTCATTACTTCATCTGTAAGAACAAAAGTGATATAAATAATCACCCCAAAGAGTTAATAATCAATGTTTACATTGGTTTAATGGGCGTCACTAACCTATATCACCATCTTCCTCCATCGCCATCAGAACCATTGCAAAAAGTCTCGTCGTGACTTCAACAAGGGCCATAAATTAATTTTCTTCCTCTTGAAATAACCTGGCTGCCATGACCAGGAGCTCGTTGTTAACCGCCATAATGATAAAGTGAATACTAAAGATATATTATCGAGACACCGGCTGCGGAGACCAGACACCTCCACAACAACAGAACACAACACACCTCCTTCTCCTTCTCATTCCTCCCTTCCCTTCCTCCCTTTCCCCTTCTCCTTGTTGCTTTTTTCAGTTGGTGGCTGCGAACCCCACTTGCGTTGGCCAAGGTAGCGCTCCCTAGCGGCCGGTCCAAGTCCGGCGGGAAACGGTGAAGAATTCAAACCGGCCGGGGCCGCGTGCCCGACTGGCTGGGAGAAGCGGTGGGACGCGCTAGAGGCGTGGTGGGGGTTGCGGGCGAGCGGCAGCGAGCGCGCGCGCCTTCGCTTCGCTCACGCTCAGTAGAGCTCGCCACGAACTGGATATGGCTCCTGCCTGCAGGTAGATCCGTCGCCGAGCCGGCACGACTCTCCCGTCCGACTGACGCTGACACGACACAACCCGACCCCGACCCCCGCCCAGCCCCGCGCCCCGCGCGCACGCCGCCCGCCCGGCTGGCTGTCCGTGCCTTTGTCTTTGTCGCCCGTCGCCGGGCAGGAGGCAAGGTACCACCACCAACCACCATCACGACACGCCGCGCCGGGCTGTGGCTTGTTGGCTTCTGTCAACATGTCAAACATCTGGAATTACTTTCTTGACGTATCCAAGACGGAGGGCAAGTGCAAAAATTGTGGAAAATTGATTCCGCGTACCGGTGGCACTTCCATCCTACGGACTCATCTGAAGAACTACCATCCCTTGCTGCATCACGATTTGAGAAAGTTGACGGGGCCGCGTCGAACAAGCAGCAGCGGCAGCTTAGACCAGGAGGAAGATGAAGAAAGCATTGACGGCGATGTTCATTCCCCGGGCCCGGAATCGCCGTCGCCATCACCAAGTTCTTCTCGCCCTACTACACCGGCACTTTAAGTTGATTTTTATTTCTGTGTGCACATCCGTTTAGTGAGGTCCGTGGGGAATGAGTGCTGCACATTTCAGAGTCAGTGTGAGACGAACGTGCCCCCCCCCCCCTCTTCAGCTCGCAGTTCATCAAAGTAGGGTATTCCGACGCCGACGTACTCAAACTGGAACCTAATCGGGGACCGGCTGAAAAGGGAGAAGGGGGCCGTGCCGTGGCCTAGCGTTCGGTAGTCGGCAGTACGTGGTAAAGGGTACACGAAACCCACCCATAGCCGGGGGGGGGGGGGGGGGCCTTGCTATGGTTTTCGCGCGTCGGCAGGCGCCTTTTTGGATACACAGCATTATGGGGTAATTCCGCCCCTCCCTTTCCCCACCCTATCCCTTTTACGTGCCTGTGAGTTGCGCGGTGCCGCCCCCCCCCCCCCCCCCCCGCCTATTCGGTTTAGCGTTAACATTTCGTTTCCTTCCCTAGGATGTCGCCACCACCCTGTGGTCCATCATCTTCTGCTTCTGCTCCTCCCGCCACCTATCAGCCGACTTTGACCGGTTTTCGGAAGATGTCTCTGCGGGCCCTCGAGAGGGGTCACTTGGTAGTGGCCAACTACATCGCAGCGTGAAAGAGGCCGCTAAATACGGTCGAGAAGAATGCATTTGTTAAAATGCTGCAGTATTTTGAGCCTAGCTACAAACCTCCAAGTCGTAAGAAACTAACTTACGAAACCCTGCCTAAATTATACACGGAAACCAAGGAATCCCTGGAGGGCATGATGGCGCTGACCACGGCGGGGCACAGAGATGGCGGGGATGTCCATGGTGTCAAGCGTAGGGCGAACCCGCAGCGTGAGCCCGGACACGTGAAGCCCGCGAGAGAACACTGATCCTTAGGTCGTCCAAATCGCACCCAATTTCGACAAAAATGTTCCGGTGGGCGAGGGGGTTAGCAAGCCCGTCACTGGCAAGATCCTAATCGGCGGCTGGCACAGGTGCCACCGCGTAGCATTCAATGCTAGCCCCACACTTCATGACAAGGGTCGACATAACCAAGTTGTCCTAAATTATTTCGGGCACAAGTTCAATCACAATTGTTCTGTTAACACGCGCACTGGGTCGCTCCATTGTCACGAACATTTTGTTCTCACTCGGCGCTGTCATGTCCATTCTAACACCACTTCGGGAACCAGTCGGTCGCCGAAAACTCGAGCAGGTCTGAGTGGAATTGAAGCAGATGGCTTTGGTCGTGCGGCACATGGCGCACAAACGGCAGGCAGTCGTCAGACATGGCCACCATTGCCGGTTTAACCAAGTCATTGTCGCTGGTTAGCACCCAGTACGCGATGCTCTCACAAAAGGCGTCACTGTACGCTTGGCCGATCTTGTCTTGCTTCTTGCTTGAGAAATCTTCCATTTCCAAAACACGACGGCGGCCCAGGCCGCCGGAGAGGTTAGGATGGCTGAGAGGTTAGGGCCGGCAGCACAGCGCTGCGGGCACGTCCGTCACCTAGCCTGGAGCTCTAACCACCATTTGTCACAATCACACATCACAGCAAGTATTACAGGAATCACTTAGAAAATAAAATCACAGAAAGACAACTTCAGGCAAACATGCTGGGGAAAAAAATATAACCGGGTGCTGTAATTAAACAACTACTTTTTTACGCTCTTTCTGGACAGAGCACACGTGCCAAAGTTGTGTTTTAAATTAAGCGGTACATGACAAGCATGTCGGACAACACTATTAGTAGGGAACAGGTGCCCAAAGGACTAACAGAATCGAACCCCATTATATCATACAGAAGAGGGCACCCAATCCCTCGAATTTGTACAAGGTTCGGCACTTCTGGAGCTTGTAGGAGAGCAGGATCAGGGGTGTCACAGTGCGCGCAAGGTGCACCGGTAACCAGAGTCCTAACCGAATCGAACCCAGTAGTGTCTGATAGGAAAAAGCGACAAATACTTCGATTTTGTACAAGATAGGGCACTCCTCGAGATTGTAGGAGAGCAGGTTTAAAGGTGTCATGGTGCGCGCAAGGTGCACAGGTACCCAGAGTACTATCCAGATGGAACCCAATAATGTCTGATTGTAAAAAGCGACAGATACCTCGATTTTGCTCAAGATATGGCACTTCTTGAGCTTGTAGGAGAGCAGGATGAGGGGTGCGCGGGTGCGCGCATGGTGCAGCAGGTCCTCTGGGTCTCTGTCTTTGACGCCCAGGATGATTCTGACCCAATTTCTTTGCAGACCGCCAACGAAAACGCCGGACTCAAAGAAAAACGGTATCTTGCCCCTGAAAGTTATGCAACCCGCTGTACACGGGTCTTGCAAGTGGTCCCAACTTGGCACCACTTCTTAAAAGTCACCTATAAGTATGTACGGGTATAATACTATCCTGCAAAGTTTCAACTCAGTACGCGAAAATGCAAGGTAGGTTGGTTCCGCTAACCGCCGCACTACAGCGCGTACCAGCGTGTGCCGAGGCACGCCGTGGGGGCGTCGGCCCAAAACGGTGTTGTCGTTGCAAACGCGCATGGGTCCCGGGGTGCGGATTTTTTTTTAAATCCCGGATAGGGCGTAACATGGAAACTTCCGGCTCGATGCGTGACCCCTTCCGGTGGTCGGAAAAGAAAACGAGGTACCATAATTCATGGATTTCAACGCAGACCCGGAATCTAAACCAGCCCCGTTACATTTTAAAACTTTTGGCAAATGAACCCCTGTAACCCTATTTTCGGACTCCGTACGCTACAGCAATCTAAATATTGCCGCTAGAATGTCATTGAATCCATGCATTGCCTAATAACTTAGAAACACGAATTATTATCAAACTTTGCAATAAAAGTATTGCGAATCAAAATACATCCAACTGGATCCCGTTCTGTATTTCAATGGCCCAGGTTTGGTTCATGTCAAGGCAGTCCGGGCCTGCTCCTTTGACTTAAAAAAGGAGGACATTTTGGACCACATCTGATTCGCTGATATAGAGGGAACTTGCTCATTATAGCTTCCATGGTTGCCTGATTCAGTTCTTTGGTAATGTTTTTTTTTTCTCTAACTTTGGCCTAGCTAATGCTAGCTAGTTGTCATGGTAGGTAGGTAGGTCTCATAGAGACCACAAGACACACTGCACAGGAACCCGAACTCAGCTAGAATGCACAGCCGGAGTCCTTCGCGGTCTTTGGGTCCTGTAGCAACTGGAAATGAATCTGGTCTCTGCTCCAGCCTGATTCTGACCGAAACTTCATGAACCATTTCCTGAATAGCTTTTTTTTTCAGTGGTTGCCTTTTCCCTGTGGAAATAATTTTCTTTTATTACACAAACAGCATGGCAATGTAACATAACTAGAGAACCGAAAGTGGCTCGGTCGTAGAGGTATGCTATGAGAAGCATGAAGCTTTAACCCGAAATCTTACGTGGTCTGAACGACGTAATGATTTTGAACGGCTCTTTTACCGTGATTCAGGGCGAACCAAACCTTGCGTTTCAATGTTTTGCCCTGGGCCTTATCAGCAATTGTTTCTACAACTTTCCTCATTTTCGTGCATGTGAACCCGTCAACATTGTTCTGTCTGCACCACAGTTTGAAGCGCCTGTAAATATCCGGGTTTTCCTGCAAGACCGCGTAAAATAATAAGTTGCCGAATATTTGGGCAAAAACAAAAACTGCAGAAAGGCATTACCTGTAATCCATGTTTTATGCTTAAGTGAGGAAACATGTACTGAGGAAGCTCAGAAAACTTGTTCTAGCAGGCCCTAAATTTCCTGTAGCACTTTATGTCTTAGTTACTGATGGACACAACGGCTAACTGCATTTTTGCTTTCTTGTGCTCTTTGACGTTAATAAGAAAGTTGCCATCGTGAACTTTGCCTTTGTCAAATTCTGAGTCCTGGCACCGGGCCAGCTCACCGGGCCTTGCCCCCGCAAACAACTGTTTTGTTGCCAAGAACTCTGAGACAAAATTAAATGGGCAGGGGGCAGGGGACTTTCACCCTAAGAGAGAAAAAAGGCCATCCTCAAAATAATCACTACAGTTGTACTTGCACAGGTCGATGTGAATTTGATGTGAACACAACAAAGAAACTAGCGATGCGAAAAACATATGGCATAAATTGCTATATGTGGTTGGTGGACAATATGTGTTGCTTACCGGGAGACTTTTCAAGAGACGACATGGCAATCGGTGTGGCCTGGAGCAGACACTTTAGGTCAGCATTCAACCTTTTCTTTTTCTGTGGGTTATTGAGGTACTCCTGCCAGTTGGTTGGGTCAGGTAGCTGCTCACCAAAATTTGCCCTTTTTTCGGCCAGATCTCCATCTTTTTGTTTTGTCTCAAAACCTTCTTGTATTTTTCCGACGGTCGCATTACCCTTCTCATTATGGCAAGTAAAGGCCTTCCTATCTAAGTAAATGTTTCCATTTCGCTGTCCCCTGATCACTCGCACTTTTACTGACGCCGCGGCAAACCGTTCCATGATAACAACTTTCACTTCACTCGATGCTTACGCAACTACTGCACGGTGCAGACTGACCTCCACGTGCTCCGTGAGCGCGAAAAGACTGTAGTGGTCCGGTACTAAATTTCCTATGTTAACTTGACTTCTCGATTGCACTTAGTCGTTATTTGTCATACAGAAATATAAAAGTTAGATATTTCTTGATGTGACCAAATTTTGAAAAGGTGACAATCGAAGTTCAAAAATTGTGTTGTGGGGCTAAAGTTTACATACTATTTTGTGCTGGCGAAATGCTGAACTGTCTACTGTTCGTTGTTTGCTCCCCTGTGAGAAAATGTCTTCCCAGCCAAGTCCGGAAAACCCATGAGCGATCCCACAGCCCAAGGGATGTCATGGGACCCCATAGGAGTACTCAAATACCCATGGGCATGGGATTCCCCAACATATTTGGACAATTTCCCGTGGGATTACCAAAGGGATAAATGACCGCATGGGAGAGGGCGTCCCCGTGGTAGAATTCCTAAGGGGTTCCCATGGGATCAGTAACCCCACAGGAGAGGGCGCCCCCATTGGAGAAAACTTCCCCATGATAGAGAACCATGGGATAAAACATACCCATGTGACAGAACATTTCCATGGGGTATGATTCCACTTGTCCGAGTGCGCCCAGTATATGAGCCCTGTGAGAACATGCCTTCCCAGCTGTATGCCCAGAATCCGTTTACGCCGTGCAAGTGCGGAAGCAACGAGGTCAGTTTCTTTAAACACTTGATCGGTTTTGAACACACTTAACCGTTTCTTCAACACAGTTGATCGCTTAATGCAGCTCTCCGCCTATCTGCGCGCCGCGCTCTACAATTCAAATCACACATCCGCGCTGATTCTGTTTTAGCTTTACACTTAAAAAGGATTTACGTAGAAAATATTAAACACTGAGCCAGGGGATATCGAACAACCTTCGCCCTGGCAGCGAGGCCATCTGCTTGCTCTGCTGTTGATTTCTGCTTAGATTCATGGGGAACTGCCATCCCCATGAGAAATTACATCTCTCCTAAGGGAAACCACCCCTCTCCCATGAGGAACGGCCCCTCTACCACGGAAAATTACATCTATCCCAGGGGAAAACTCTTTCTCCTGTGGGAAACGACCCCCCCTCCTATGAGGAAAGGCCCCTCTCCCATGGGGAACAGATCATGGGAACCCCATGGGGCCCATGGGGTTTCTGGGCTGGGAGCTGTCTGCCCAGAATCCGATAACGCTGTGCAAGGGCGGAAGCAACGTGGTCGGCTTCTTATGAAGTTGATCACTTTATGAAGCTCTCCACCTATCTGCGCTGCTACTAGAGCGCGCTGAGGGATGCCCGCGACGCGCGCTACAATTCAAATCACACACCCGCGCTCGATTCTGTTTAAGCTTTACACACAAAATGGGTTTAGGTAGGAAATATTGAAAAATCCACAGAACTCCTATGAGTTTCTACTACTACCTTCGCCCTGGCAGCGAGGTCATCTGCTTGCTGAGCTGTTAATTTCTCCTTCGATTCAAGGGAAACTGCCATCCTCCATGGGAAATTACGTCTCTCCCAGCGAAAAGTGCGTCTCCTAAGGGAAACGACCCCTCTCCCATGAGGAACGGCCCCTCTCCCATAGAAATTTACGTCTCTCTCAGGGGAAAACTCCGTCTCCTTTGGGAAACGAGCCCTCTCCCATGAGGAAAGGCCCCTCGCACATGGGAAACCTATCATGGGAACCCCATGGGGCCCATGGGGTTTCTGGACTGGACAAGATTTCCTTCCACCGTTATTTTAATTTTGAGTTTATGGTGCTGGACAAAAGTAATTCCGATAAGACACGAGATGCTTTGCCAGTTTTTAGAACACAAAAGCCAGACCTGCCTCATTCCCCATGGAAACAACCACGTGGATGCAACGTGGATGTAACGTACACTTTCTCGTGCAATCCACGTCGACAATCGAGTCGACAGCGAGCTGAGCGTGTCCCTCGATTCTAGGAGAATGTGACTTGGATAAAGCAACGAGTTATATCTACCTAAATACATCGTCGAAGGGACGTCGATGTAGCGAATTGCACCGTCAACGCCCTGTCATCCTAGAATCGAGGGACACGCTCAGCTCGATGTCGACTCGATTGTCGACGTGGATTTCGCATAAGAATCTACATGAAATCCACGTAGAATCCCCGTTGAGATCTACAGGAGCTTTTTCGCAGCTGGATCGGCAGTCGATCGGTCAACGAAACTCAAGATCCTCCATCTATGGGGAATCGATATGCTATTGGAAGTGTCTGTCATGGTGGATTCATCGTGAATGCGACGTGGACTGCTTTCAATATTCTATAATCGACGTCTCATCAACTATACCCGCTCGTCGATATATCGTGGATATTACGTTCAGGAGTCGACGTGTTTGTCACGGTTGATTTATTGTGGATGCTACGTGGTCAGGGTTCAGTAACCTGAAACCGAGGTGTTATCGACTATACCCGATCGTCGATGGATCGTGAATATTACGTTCAGAAGTCGATGTGTTTGTCATGGTAGATTCATCGTGGATACGTCGTGGACATTGTTCAATATCCTACAATGTATTATCGACCAAATCCGCTCGTCGATCGACACCTCCTACGAAGAACACCTCAGTCTCCTGAGGGCGCTCGACAAGAACTCAGTCGTCAGAGGACATCCAACAACAGCTCAGTCATTTTGGCGCATTTTGAGGTTAGGAAATCCTCGTACGTTTATCTTCAATACCATCTACACTATGTCAGAGGGGTATAGTATGCGAGCCAATTGTAGGTCTGTGTATTATCTGTAATTGGATGCTATTATGCGGCTCTGGAGTTAGCGTTATGGAAGCTACAGCCGGAAAATGTTCGAAGACTGAGTTGTTGTTGAATGCCCTCTGACGACTGAGCTGTTGTCGGACGACCTCTGGAGACTGAGCTGTCGTCGGCTGCCCTCTGACGACTGAGCTGTTCTTCGTAGGAGGTATCGCGATAGAACGTAGATATTACGTTCATCGAGAGGCGCGGATAGGTACGAAGCTAGATGAGCACGAAGATAAGGTGAAGAAAAGATAAATATCAGTACTGCACTTCGGAAAACAAGTTTAAAAAAGCAAAAGAAAACACAACATTACTAGCTCAGTCAACTTTGAGTCAGTAAGAAGATAATTATAATACTAAGATGGCTCACTTAGATGACTAACCAGTTCAGTCAACTTTGAATCAGTAAAAGAATAACAATATTAAATGGCTCACTCAGATTTCTAAGCACTATAACTAATACGAAATGGCCTCCTAGAGTTACTGATCACTTAAAGGCTCCATGGCACAAACGTAGAAAAATATAAATGAATGACTGTTACGTACACACTATGACAAGAAATCAAATTGAACACAGACAAACAATAAATTACTAATGAGTCGCTTGTTTGACTAGCCATATGAACTAGAAAACTCAAACATAGAATTCAAGGGAGAAAACTTAATGCAGTGGTCAGTTGATAAGTTCAAATCAAGATCATCAGGTGGGGTGAGAAACATATCTTCAGGAACTTTCGTTGCACTGCTAGGTGTCAGCTTGGCATTCCGTAGCTCGATAAAGAGTCTCTTGGGAGCATCTTTCAGACACAATCGCATAGGGCCACACACACTTCTGCACCCCGGTCTACTCAGAAAAATTGGATTCAGTCGCCTCATCGCCCACCTCCAACCCCCTACGCACAAGGCTCAGCTTCAGCACCGAATCCTAAAACGTTGTCCCAGAAAAATTGGATTCAATCGCCTCATCGTCCAGCTCCAACCCCTTATGTTCAAAGCTCAGCCTCATCACAGAATCCTGAAACCTCATCCCAGAAAAATAGGATTCAGTCGCCTCATCGTCCAGCTCCAACCAATCAAGTATAAGGCTCAGCTTCAGCACAGAATGCTGAAACCTCATCCCAGCACAAGTGGCAGGGTCAGCCACAGAGCTGGCAGGGTCAGCCACAGAACTGGCAGCAGAACAGTGCTTCTTCTGATCAGAGCGCATCTGGTAGCACTTTTTGTCCTCCATGGGTCATTGGGACGATATCTTAATGTGACTTTCACAATGTTGGTAAGCACTTTTTGAGTTTCTCCATGCTATGTCAAGGTTTCCACAAGGAAACTCAATAATGTGATTCATAGTTTAATATGACTATTGCACTGACTGTAGGGAATTAGTTTTATTTCATATACTGTTCAAGGCTTTCCTCAAGGAAATTTGTTCATGTGATTCATAGTTATCTTGGTATCTGAGTATTTAGAATGTTTGTGTGGGGAATTTTTGAAGTTTATTTTCTCAATAGTTTTGTGTGTATCATTTACCCATATTTAAAAAAACACTGCTGGACAGTTGTTCTTGTTTTATTTCTTTAACTTTAGTGCTTAGACTATTATAATGTCTGTCTTATTTTTGGACATAATTATGTTCCCATAAAGTTTTTTTTAAAAGTAAAATTTCTTTTTACTGTGACATTTTCAGTCATCTTTCTTAAGAGATATGTAAAGCCTGCTTGTTCAAAGGAAAGTAAATCTCATGTGCTGCTCAATACATTTACTTATTATATTACCTAATCTTGAGTGTTTCTTGGGTGCAGTATGGAAAATTTTAGTTGGCATCTAGTCTTGATACAATGAAACATGATTGAGAGATGTCTGAAAGATGGGGAGGGCTGCAGAGCCAGAGCAAGGTACACAGAGGTAGGCAATGGAGGTGCAAGGGTGGTGGCAGGGAAGGGGGTATAAGTGGGGTGGGGTAGGGGGAGGGTGCATCGTACCGCCATACTCTTTCCGGACTGAAGTATACGGCCGCTAACACACGTCGGTCGCACTCTTCCCGGACTAATGTGCGCTTCAAACCTTGTTGACTGCAGTCCGTAATCAGCCCGGAAAATGGCCCTTTCACGCACTTTCTCCAGCTGTCTGGTCAGGCTGGACAGAGCCCAGTCAGGAGAAGGTATGGATGGCCCACACTTTTCCGATCAGGGAACGGACTTCCCTTTTTACAAGGGTCTGCATTGCTGGTTGCCTTACTTCCTCGTACTTGCACCACTGTGAACGCACACCTGACCATTTACATGACAAGCATACACCTGGCTGGAAAAAACGCGTTTATGTGGCAAAACAGCCAGGATCCACTTCGGGCCCTACCTAGGTATATACCCTTATAACTTCTGAGAAAAAAATCGCAGAATGACAAAACTTTGCAGATATGTAAAAAGCGTCGGCACCCCAAAAAAAGAAGATATAACGGGAGTGGCAGCATTTTCAATGCGAAGACCCAAGCTGGAGCCGTCCGGCCTTCTGGTGTTAATTCAAAATCGGAGGACACCCACACACCCACTATCAAAATTCAGAATAGTTCAATCACAGCTGAAACGCTCTCTTGCCAAGCAATTTCCTTAGTCGAAGTGGAGGAAGGGCGACTTAGTGATTGGCCGTCTAACCAAACAGGTCTGAGAAGATAGTTACGAACAAGCGCGTTTTGTGGCGCATCTGCGAGCTGAAGGCAGTGGGAGTTTCCAGCACAGTCCGTTGACTGACTCCCTTATCATATATGCGACAGGATGCCAAGGCGACAGCGCGACCAGACAGAACGTTACGGATGTGACTGGCCGGAGCTGACGACATTCCCATCCGAATGCTCAGCACAATCCTGTTTCGATGCTTACAAGCATTCGAGGGCATTCTTTGAACCCCCCCCCCCCCCCCCCCAACAACCGCCCGAGACGTCGTTGTTTTCTGTTGCTATCACGGTATTCAGAATGTTTGACAGGACTTAATCAGGAAAACGCTGCAGTGCAGACGTTTCAAAACAAAATATGATTTTGCTAGACTCCGACCAAAACTGAGGCTTCTAGGCGGGTTTGAACCCCGGAATGTGGAGTCCCGTCGTATTCTCGAAGTGGGCGTCAGTCGATACTGCTGCGTATAATAGCTAAGGGCCCTTAAGCGTGGTTTTACACCCTATAACACATCGATATTGTACTTGGGCCGAGCACAGGTCATCCTGTCAATGATTTTTCACAGGATACCCGAAAATTGCTAACTTTTTAGGCGCAACACAAATTATTCTAGGGTTCATTTCTAATAATTGTTATATGTTTAAAGGTTAAAAAACACATCATCGTGCTTTTTTAAACGCTTTTGAGTCTCTCACTTACATGCTTTTTGCCTCTATCGAACTCGTTAGCTTCGTCGCGTTGTGAACATGTCACTCCAGCGAGGGAAGTCCCTGAAGCCTCCGATGCCACAATAGTGTCACCGACGCTGGTCTCAATTAGTGTCTTGGTTCCATGGTTTGATAGCTGAATGCAAATAGTTTAAACAGGGGTGGTTAGGTATCGTCATTCGATATCGTCTTCAATGCTAAAATCAATGATCATGGCGTCGGCGATGACCGGCGTTTACCGGTGTCCCTCGCACTCCGGGGACTTCTTCCTGCAGGATGTCAATTATTTCACTTTTCTTGTCGGGCAGACGAAGCTCTCAATTTCCGGACAGTGCTGAAGGACACATCTGGTTTTCATAGGAGAAAAAATCGTCAAGATTTAAGTTTCTGTGTTCCGCAATGACAAGAAAGCGAAGAAATAGTGCTATGTCTGATTTCAAGCTTTTCACGACAAAGGCCTGACTTTGAATTGTGTTTGACCGTTATATAGGGTCAAAAACTGACTTTGAGCGTTCCAACCGCCGCTCCTGCACGAATGCTCTGTAATGCTCCCTCCAGCCCGACGGTCTTAGAGTTTGACAGGTTCGCCACAGAATCGGAACCAAGGACATTGCGGGGAAAGATGTTGAACAGATCATTTCCCTCCTGCAGAAACGGATTGCCCCTCTTTAGAGCACGCAACTAACGTCACCACCTTGGATTGAAAGGATTCTTGGAAAGATTTGTATTGCTCGTGGTGAACCGAGAGACTGCTTCCATGAATTTTAGTGGGCTGAACTCATTGATAGTTCGATTTATTTCTGGTCCCGCCAACTCCCACCTTGTACCTGCTTCTCTCTCCTCTCTCAGGCTCATTGTTCCACTTTGGCTTTAAATAAATTTATTATTTTGTTAGCTTGTGTCTTGTGTACAACGAACATTCCTTTTCTGAATGCGGTTTCGACATATGAGTGGTCCCCTAAATGAATGGTAAACCAACTGGCATAGTAGTTGGGCTTGTCACAGGCAAAGAACCAAGGCAGCATGTGCTTCAATGTGCGAATGTAAGTAACTTTCAAAAATATCCCTTCCGCTGAGCTGCCAAAAAGTTAATAAAGTTTATTGACAACTGCAATACAGTGGACCAAAACAGGAACGTGGGGGTTTTAGCTGACTTTCGTCCATGCTGCGCTTCTTGAGTTTTTCCCTCATGTATGTTCTAAAAAGCCTCCGTCAAAAGCATGTGGAGCGCAGCAGCTGTCACTTCGTGTGAAGCTCTTGACTTCTTAATAAGGTTGACCTATAATTTCCGCCCAGCCACTTCTAAAATTGTGCCCAGCACACGCAGGAATGCCTGTTCAGTGCGAAGGCCTCCCATTATCACTACTATTTTGTTGTCGAATATGTGAGGAAATAACTGAAACCAAATGTGCGTATGCGCGCTAAAAATATGTGTACGCAAATCTTGTTTTAGTAATGGAGACGACGAAATGGATCAGCTGGAGTAGAACCGTGCCAACAGCCGAGTAGCGGCTGCAGCAAACGAGTTCGATAGAAGCAACGAGCATGTAATTGAGAGACTGAAATGCATTTAAAAATGAACGATGCTGTGCTTTTTTAACCATTGAAAATATAACAGTAAAAGGTGGGCAATTTTCCAGTATCCTGTGAAGAAATCTTTGACAGGATGACCTGTGCTCGGCCCAAGTACAATATCGATGTGTTTCAAGGTGTAAAACCACGCTTAAGGGCCCATTATACGTAGGGGTGTCGACTGACGCCCACTTGGAGACGCCCACTTCGAGAATGACTCCACATTCCAGGGTTCAAATCCGCCTAGAAGCCTTAGTTTTGGTCGGAGAAGGCTCAGCAAAATCATATTTTGTTTCGAAACGCCCGGCCTACACGGTTCTTAAAGAATGTTTTCCTGATTTTCCGAGCCGTTTGGCGGCAAAACCGGCAGAAACCTTAATTTAAATATTTTTACCAAAATGTAGGTTAACGAAAAACTCAAAAGTCTCTGGCAAAACTCCGAGTGTGAATAAAAGCGACGCGCAAACGAATTCTGCGGCTATCTCTTAGTCAGAAACCATGAAAGTCCGATTATTTGGCCTCATTCTAGAGCGTATTACGTCAAAAAGCTGCTTAGAAAAAAACAGCCTCCGCCATCTTAGAAATTGGCCACCATTTCAAATCCTAAGGGACGAACCGATTGCCTCCAGCTTTAAAATCGACCGTAAGGTACCCAACTTCAACTGTGCTAAGTCTCTTGCTTCTAGGTAAAAGCGCAGTATCCCAGTGAGAATCCTGACTTACAACCTACACCACTGCCACTTCCAGAGGACAGAAACGCGTCTAACGATAATCGCTGAAGAGGCGTTAACCTCAGTCAGAAGAGATTCTTTAAATGTGGGGTTTCCTCTTTACAATCCCCGGGATAACGTGATTTACGACCGGCCCGCGAGAACCTTTGACGTCCTGCTTCGTTATATTAGGCAGCTCGCCGTCTGGGGAAAAGCATTCCTGCCCGACACACGAAGTAGTAACAGACGTTGGTAATGAAGTTCCTGTGCGTCCTGCTCGGTCAGTATCTACTTCTCGGCAAAGCAGTGTGGCCAGAGTGATTCATAAATATTAAAGTCAGCCCACGGGTGATTTTTTGAAAAACATGATCTGAAATAGAGCTCTGCTAATTCCGGGCGCGATCAGACAACGGCAAGTAGCGGCAGGCTGGGTCTCTGACCCGGATGGGCGCGCGGGAATTCCCGCGTTTACCCGCGATTTGGTGTGTGAACGTCGAACATCAACCGCGATGTCGGGTGCGGTTCGGACGCCCTCTTGTGATACTTTCACTCTGATCAGGTGGGGAGGCCAAGAAGCGCCGTTCAGTCGACTTCAGTCACTTTACGACAACCTTCTGGCTAAATTTGGAAAACGAATAAGTCGTCGCAGACCAAGTGACGAGAAAGTAGTATGTCTTCCAGTTTACTTAGATGTGACGATTCTCACGTCGCACGAATGTCGTCACGTGACGAACAATCGTGGCGAAGCGCCGTCATATTCGGTGGTCATAAACCCTCCGAAACTGTGTGCGGACCCACCGCGGCCTGTCTGTCTTGGAAAACGTCATTTATGGGTGCGGGGCATTTAGCCCCTGCAAACCTTACATTTGCTGGAATCAACTCGTTCCTTTCCGCAACGAATGACATACATCGCGTTACTCTCAGCGTATTGTTCCTGCAGTTGATTGAAGAAGCTAGGAATGTACCTAAGCACTAGGCCAGCGATCCAACACATTTGTACTTGTACTCTAGTACAAGCGCACTCGTTTGGAAGGTTGATGGTGCAGGTTGTGACTTTTCCCTTTATTGGCAGCGGCCTGGCTAGGAGCCTGCGTGGCGTGTCGGCCGGGGCGGCAGTGCTTGCTGGCGTGCCCTGCCGTGTTCGCCCCCGTGTGCGCCTCGCTAGACGGCGAGTCCCGGACCTTCGGCAACGAGTGCGAGATGCGGCGCCAGGCCTGCACACAAAACGAGAGTAAGTAATCTTTTAAGCTTCATGTAACAGACCAAGCTGGGCCCCATCCTTCTGTGAAACCTCGGTGCCAGTTCCCCTGCGCTCCAGCGGCACCTCAGTTCGACAGGGGGAATTGGCCAGCTTGTCCTACCAGTGGCGTTTGCGAGTGGCATTCGGCCCAAATCTCTCTAGCAATGTCCGCTAACGGACGTATTTGTTACGATTGAAACCGTTTACCTCAGCCCGTACCGCAAAACTGCGTGCCGTTCCAGGGGTCCACAACTCGAGACAATCAGTGTATCTTGAGACAGACACAATCGTCGATTTTAAAAAAATCTTAAAAACTGTCCGTGAAGTAGGTTTGAGTTACATCATAGGGCTGAAATGACCGTAAAATACCATTCATATACTTTAGTTTTAAATTTTTTGTAAATTTGCTGTAACAATCGACACAATCAGCACCATTAGTGTACGCTTTAGGGCACACCCAAGCGAAAATTCCGGTCGTGATTCCGGCCGTAAATTTAGAAAATTTCCGACCGAATTTCCCTTTCCGGCCGTATATTTGGAGATTTTCCCACCGGATCCGAAACCACGGCCGGAACGTCCCCTCAATTCCGGCCGGGTAATTTATTTCCGCCCGTAATGCTTCCGGTGCACCGGAGGAGCCCACCGTTTCCGGCCAGGCCGGATTCGGTCTTCCGGCCGGGGTCCCTTTACCGACCGTAACTGCTCTGACGCGCCGTAAGGCCGCATAATTTCCGGCCGGAATCAAATTTTTACCGTACTCTGTTAATTTTACGACCGGTACCTCTATTTACGGTCGTAGTGAAGCTGCTCCGGCCGGAACGCACGCAGCGGTCCGGCCGGAATGGATTGGTACGACCGTAATGTGAGATTTTACGGCCGAGACATAACGTACGGACGGAACCTGGAAAGTCCAACCGGTCTTTTCGATTCCGGCCCGAATTCTCTTAGCTGTAAAATCTTAAGTTTTGGGAATTTCGAGATGAAAATTGGTATGCGTTGTCCACGTGAGAAATAAGTAGGCCAATTTCAATAAGAACTTGATCAGAAAACTTTTTTGTAGCATCTCGAGAACGGCTGGTGATATCGGCATACCGACAACAGATTTGGATAGAGCGCGATTTACATGCCCCATGGACGAAACTAGAATGGTTATATCATTCTAACTGCGAGATGTGTGCGGTTTTGAACTTAATATTTTACGGCCGGACGGAACTGGCCGGACGCAGGCGCTCTGGCCGGACAGGCATTCCGGCCGGGCAGGCACTCCGGCCGGAATCGGTGCACTCTTCCGGTCGGAAAGCGAACCCCGGTCGGAGAATTCTTCCGGCCGAAAAGTGTCCCCAGTTACGTTCGGATTTTCTCAGTCCCGGTCGGAAAATAAATCCGTTCGGAAACGCGCGGCCGGAATTTTTGCCTGGGAGTTGTGGACCTCTCGGTGCCGATATCATGCCGCGGCCAACCCTAACCTCAAAGCCTAAAAACAGGCATATTTTGATTACTCAAAACTGCGATTGTTCCCACAATACGCGATTTTACGTTAAAAAAGGGAGTTTATTCTACAAATTTGAACTTTTGTGTAAACAATATGTCGGCGTACCGTACACACGTCCGCCGAAGTAACCATTTCGCAATACCATACTAGTAGCCCGGACCGAGGGCGTTTGCACTCCGTATTTTCGTGTTCATGTTGTCAGACAGCTGACAACCACCCGTATTTTAATTTAAGGTACATTATTATGTTTTGCTTTGATTTCGCGAGCCGTGCGCGCGGCCGCAGTGTGTGTGCGCGTGAGAGGGACGGGACAGCGCACAGCGCGGCGCCTCCAGCGGCTGTCCGCCGGACGGCGGGCCGAGGTCCAGCCGAGGGCCGAGCGGCTTCGGGGGACTTCGGGTCACGGCCGAAGGGCCAGCCGGCCGGGCCGGACAGCGCGCGACAGTGGAAGGGAGTCGAGTTGAAGAAGTCAGGCGGTCGTGTCGAGTCGCGGAAAAAAATGTGTCTGCTTCGGCGAAAGTGTGTTTGCTGGAGCCTTTTCCGCTGTTTTAGTGTGTGTCTTCGCTGACATAGCGAACTACATTGCTTGTCGTGCAAACTTCCACTTGCTGTTGTTGCGAACCCATGTTGCAGCCCCTTTTTCGCTGATCTGGCGAACACGTTCGCTATGTGAGCGATCGTGTTTGCTAGATCAGCAAAGAATGCAGAAAACACACAAACCCTGGTCCGCGTCTTGAGTACGGCTTCTGATGGTGGGCTAGAGGGTGTGTCACGTTGGTATAGCGGTTATCGAGCCTGAGAGTCAACTCAAGGGTCCTGGGTTCAAATCCCAGCTGGGGCAAGGTGCGCGAAGGCACTAGGAGTTAGAATTACTCCCGGATGGTACAGCCCTCAATACCGCCGTAACATCAAACATTTTAGCTGATTGTACAGCAAAATCAAAATCGATAAAGCAGCAACATTAGATCGCTGAATCAGCAAACAATTCATCAGCAAAAAAATTTGCTGTTGCAGCAAACATGTTCGCTATCCCAAAACGAGCGAAAAAACAAAAATCGCTGCTGTAGCGAGAAATTCGGTAAAACAGCGAGAGTATTTTTTTCCGTGCCCGTGAAACACGAAACATGCATGTGCCTGAAACCTGGCATATATGGTGTACCATTAATGTAGACATGTATGGGCCAGATACAGCTCCCCATAAATGTTCCGAACTGTTTTCATAAACGTCCCATAAATGTACCAATACATGTTCCATATGCCCAACATGTTCCATGAACGTTGTACCATACTTTGCCAAATGTATCCATGTGCGGCGCATATTGTTCGTGTCATAGGAAATATTTATGGTACGTAAACGGTACGGATATGTGCAATACATGTGTGCCATCACACAAGTCCCACACGGCAAAAAGACGTCTAATATACATACATTAGACGTTTTTCGATAGACGGAATTAAGACCGGTATGCAGGCACCCTCGACTCACATTTAAACGAACTGCCGCAGGGCAGACGTCCTCGGGTCATTTTCTTTTTTCTTCTTCTTTTTTTTTTTTGCTCAAGCCAATCTCCTCGCCTACTTTGATCGCAGAGGGAGTGCTACCAATTGAGGTCACCGCACTATATCCTCATAGCTGAATGATTTTTTTTCTTGTGATTGACTTGGGACGCGCAGGAGAAATCTTTCCCGGCAGGTTTACGACACCTGTTGGTCACCTTGTCTGGGCATGACTTGGTGACCAAGAGAGAAGAATAGCAGTCGACTCGCCCAGTTAGACGTGTAAGCTGGGAATGGTAGGCAGTGTGGCACTTAACAACAGAAGAGGACCGCGTCTCACCCACTGAAACTCCTGCACTATACACCTGAGGTTTGCCGCAGCCTAACTCAGGGTATCTTAAATGGTGGATTTTAGGGTGTCAGGGCCAGCCAGGGAATACATTCCCTGCCCTTGGACCTTGATTGACCATAATGCCGAGATGGTTTCCGCCTAGTTGGGCGGGCTGCCCTGGGCCAGGCGGGAAGACTGTTACTTCCCAGCACCCACTGGGGAAGGATCAATCGGAGAGGGTCTAGCTCATTCGGTTCGGTGGCGGTTGGTAGGGCCTATCTTGTCGCTGCTTGCGGGGCTGCTGGGGTGGGCGCGGGCGGCCAGGGCAGGAGAGTGGCGTAGACTGTGATTCCCCCTGCAGTTTCCGCACTTAGGGTCAGAAGGGAGCAGTGTCGACAGACGATTGCATGTGGGCATTCAGCTGCCAGATGGTTTAATCTCTGGCAGTTGCAGCATTGACGAACAGGTATCTTGGGGTCCCCTTTCTTCTTGACTCTATCTCTGTTTGCGGGTGGTGGGTTGGGTGGGGTTGGTTCATCGATCCTGCGACGTTTCCTAGAGCGCACTTGCGCAACAGGGGTCTTGATAACCGAATCACTTTGATTTGGTGGAGGTGGTTCAGCCGTTTGGGTGGCGGC
The DNA here is from genome assembly GCA_038380765.1 of Odontothrips loti. Taxonomy (NCBI): domain Eukaryota; kingdom Metazoa; phylum Arthropoda; class Insecta; order Thysanoptera; family Thripidae; genus Odontothrips; species Odontothrips loti. The sequence goes on from CM076243.1 coordinate 5,668,968, forward strand.
TACGGCCAAGGGCACAGTAAGCGCGGGATACTTTGTCCGGACTTTATCTCCGCTAGCGGATACGGTGCCCCTCTCTATATTTCCCATTTCAGCCCTTATGCTGTAACACCGTTAGCAGATACTGACTAAAGTACTGCTTCATCGATTTGGGAAATTTTGTGCCAGAATATCGTATCTGCACTTGGTTCCTGTTGAATTAACCTTAACTTTTTTTAGCTCTGTCTTGAGAGCGTCTGCTAGAAGCTGCCTTGTGGGTTTGTTGTAGCCCAGTGCTTCATCAAGGGTATAGTTGTGTCCTATATACTGGTCACGAAACATTGTGACGGGGGCAGCAGTACCTTGGATTTGACCTTGCTTTAGGATGTTCCGTGTGGGTGTTTCCGCTTGAAAAAGGAGATGCTTATTCTCCTGGAGCCGTTTCACTGTTTTCTTCGCACTTTCGAATACAAGGTAGGCGTACGCCAGACAACATCTTGCCGTAACAGGCGTCGCTCATTGCAAAGCACTGTTCCGAAAATATTGACCTGCAATAGTTTTGACGGGATTTAGGTTAAATTATTTTACGTGCAAGAATTACTGTCAAGGTGATTGATGTGTTAAAATTTTTAGATCAACCATCCTAAAACCAGGTGGGCGATTCCATGCGTTTTCGACCTTACATGAATGAATGCAACTTACGAACTGTCATCTACTTTTTACCTGTCGAAAATCTGTGTACGGTTCTAGCACAAAAAGCTTGTTTGCATTACATTAATGTACGTGAAATGCTGGAAACTTGAATAGCATACTACTTTACCGTAATGCAATATTTTTGTTGTGAATTTTAATAAACCCTAAGACTTTTGGATTAACCTTGTTGTTTTCTATTATGTTTCCTGCAGACTGGAAGAAGCTGCACGACGGCGAGTGTCCTCGAAAGTGTGACTTCGCGTGCTTGGCCGTTGTGGACACGGTGTGCGGCACGTACTTGGGGGAATACAGAACGTTCAACAGCGCGTGCTCTATGGACATCCACAACTGCGTTAACGATGAAAGTAAATACTCTGCCACTCTGCCTGACTACTCGAGAATAACTATGTTGTGCGTGTTGTGTGTATTTTGTGCGAAACAAAATACAAACAAGAAATTATGTTTGGTTTGTTATTTTAACTTTTGCTGTACGTATTACTTTCTTCCTAAATTTGGAATGCAAACACAATTGTTTTAATATCCACACACCCAATGATCGTGTACAACTTTGTACGCAACATGCAAAATTATGCATACGCAAGGTACGTACGAATCTTTACGTAACTCAACGATTTTGTACGCAATTACAAACGATTGTCAGATTTTGTACACTATCATCTTCTTAGATTGTAGGGGCGGTCGTCGTTCCCTCTTTTGCGAAACTTAACTAACGCGTTGGAAATTCCTCGGCGATTTTGTGAGAAAAAAATCCGAAAATTTGAAATTTTGAAATCGGACATTATTTAGAGGGTCCGACCGAGCCCCGCTTAGGGGCCTACTGCCCCTTGCAGCAGTAGCAACTAATTTTGCAAATTTTTTCAAAATATGTCTTCTACGGTTAATCAGAGGGCCTGAATTTGAAGGAAAACGCTGTAACTTTTACGGTTTTCGAGATATCGGCGTTTTAGGTGTAAAACTCAATCAAAATCAGCTTGACGCGAATTTTGGACAAAAAAATCGCCGATATCTCAAAAACCGTAAAAGTTACAGCGTTTTCCTTAAAATTTAGGATCTTTGGGTCCTTCTTTAGCCAGATTGACCTTACAAAATATATTTTTAGAAAAATCTGCAACATTAGCTGCTTCTGCTGCAACGGGCAGTTAGGCCCCTAAGCGGGGCTCGGTCGGACCCTCTAAATATTGTCCGATTTCAAAATTTCTGATTTTTTTCCTCACCAAATCGCCGAGGAATTTGTAGCGCGTTTGTTAAGTTTCGCAAAAGTGAGAACGACGACCGCCCCTATTATATTGTAGCCAGACTGCATTTGTTATTACAAGGAAAGCGGCAGAGCCGTAACAAGGCCTTTGCTTTGTAAAGGGGGAATTTGCGTTGGAAGCAGGGTCAAACAACTTTGTATTACGATTGTGCAATCAGCAACGTAATGCAAAGTCTTCCAAAGCATTTGCCGGGTAAGAAAGTGGCTGTGTACGCAGTTACGCATGAAACCGTACGTAGGTTGCAGATGCACAATTTTAGTTGAGGTTGCGTTCCAAAATTGTACATAACAACTGAGCATGCAGGTGACAGTGTGAGATGATGGATGTACCCCCGTAGTGGATGTACCGGGGGTACATTTATTACGTGATGAATGCCGGCCCCCAAAAAATAAGGGGCCGGTCTGCCATGCGCCCCCCCCCCCCCCACTATTCGCAGCCAACTTCATTATTCACACGTTATATTCGCAGTTCTCCGTCGACTTGTTCTGTCGAAACTACAAAAATCTAATTTTTAGGGGGGTACATTTATTCCGGGATAGATGCACCCCATCCTCCCCCTCCTCCCCTCCTACGGGGGGGGGGGGGGCATCTATCCCGGGATAAATGTACCCCTTATCGCGTTCCACAGTGGAGGGGTGCATTCATCCTGTGATAAATGTACCCCCGGGGGTACATCCGTCACCTCATACCAGCTAAGCGGGCCGTCACCTAAAAATTATTTTTGGAATATAAGGGCATTTTTAGGACCACCGAAAGCGGGCCCTCAACGCCCTTGAAGGTAGGCCCTTCGGGCGTAGCAGCTGAAAATGAAGGTTTGGGGCCATTCAAATATCACGTAATCACAACGTAGACTGGGGAAGGGGGGGGGGGTCCAGGCGCTGATTACCTCCTATGTTTTAACATGGGAAGGTTAGGTTAGGACGTGATTACGTGGGGATGAGGGGGGGGGGGCTTAGGGCCGCAATCATGATTACGTAATATTACGTATAAGGTTAGGTTTGGACGTCGTTACGGAGGGGGGGGGGTATATTTTCAGGTTTGACGTCCAAAGCGCCTAACTTCAGAGCGTTGCGGGACCGCTTCCGGTGGTCTTAAAAAAAATCCAAATTTTACGAAACGGCACTCTCTGCGGGTGCGTCCAGCAACATTCGGAAAGTGAGGGGGAAAACACGTCTAAAATAGTCCGTATGTTACCAAATAAAAGTAGGTTAGGTATTAAGAGTGCTTAAGAGCTTTCTTCTGACATCGTTGGAGCAGCACACTTTTTGACGCTCAGAAATTGTTCCAGATTGGGTTGTAGTCCACAAGGGCGCCTGCCAGTAATTTCTGCTCGCACCATCACGTTGGTGGACGTAAACAAATCCACCGTCGTCTAGCGACAACTCGATGCATCTCAATAAAGTATGAGAACGAATAAATTGTTGTCGTTAACCCTACCTTCCTTCCTTCCGGGAAATCATAAATCTAAAGTTTGAATTAGATACCAAATGCTGCTGAACAGAAGCTGTCTAGAGTCCGAAGATCATCTCGAAAACTTGGTCAGGAGACATTACTGAACTCGTCAGACCACGTTACACCAAGAGACAAGTCTTGAACGTTGCGGTCCCGTTAAGAAGTTAGTTTATAGGATAGCTGCCTTGCGCGAAATTTCCCCTCAGAGCTCGAATGCAAATTTGTCTATCTTTTTTGAGCTACGTGATAGTCCCGTTCTAAATTTCACCCTCAGACACTTTGTTTTACCCATATCTTCGGACTTACGCTCAGGGGCGAGTAATTGGACCCGCAAGTTTTTTTTTTTTTTTTTTTTTTTTTAATTAACCATGAAAATAAAGCGTCTCTGAGAACGGTCCAGAAATGTTTGGTGATGTCCTAATTCCAAAAATCAGATCGCTGTTTGACACTACAAAAAAACACAACTCGAGGGCTGTGATCTACAGCCTCCCTTGCACACTTACAGATCACCGCTCGGCCTGCAACACCGCAATGGTGAAAGTTGTCCTTTCGTTTCTTACGCCCGGTAGGACGGAAGTGAAAAAGTGAAAAGAGCACCGCAAGAAAGAAGATCAGTAGCAGGGAGTGAAACCATAACGTAAAGTAACCAAGATTCCATGAAAAGCGGCAATTTCAGTTAAACGAAACCAATATTTAAACAAAAGTATTTTGAAATAAAAAACCAAAACAGAACATACTGACGAAAGTCCAAACGAGCAAAACTACTACCGAAACAAAGTATCGGTATCGTTTCGTTATGTTTCGCTATTCTACCAATTTCGTTTGATTGCAAGAAAGGCCACAGAGGTTCAGAGAGACCCCGTCACCAAAAGTAATAACTCAGCCATGTTTTATATTTTTTGATCATACATTCCTACCCTAGTAGCACCGACTCATCGCCGGAAACTTGCCATTGCGTCGCTCAGGCGACAGGCAAGACGCGCCCAGGCTAGCATCGCTCGAAAATCCACCTACGTGTTAACTGTGTGTTGTCGCCGTCAGTCAGCGCCTCGAATACACCTCACGATGTGCACGGCGACACTCGCCCAGACGACATTCGCCGTACAATTGCTCAGACAACAGTCGCTGGGCCGTCGGCGCTCCGAGAGCGCCAAGACCCCCTCAACAACGCCTCGGAATACCGTCGATCAGAACTGTCGAGCGACGAACGCTTGAGCGAGAGCAGCTGTTCGGACAGTGCTCCGATAGTGCCACGAACCTCACCGAAACGCGTCAAAATGCTGTCGATCAGAACACTCGGGGGCCCATCGCTCGAGCGAGAGTAGCTGTTTCGCCAGAGCTCGGCGAGAGCCGCGAGGCTCTCAGTAATTCTTTGAGATGTCGGTATTGATGAAAACTTTCTCCTTATTTCAGGTGTTTATTTTTATGACAAAAGATTCATAAAAAGTTTACCGTTATCTTTTAAAATCTTCACGCTGTTAATGTAGGAGCATTTTTAAAAATTTCAACACTTAAAATTATATAAAAAATTGGACTGGACCAGGAAATTTAAAATTAATCGGGCCACACGTAGTTCTATTTTTCTTGGCATTTGTCTGTGGCCATGCACATACACTTTCACACCGTTAACAAAGTTTCCGAGATTGTTTTAAAGAAATAATAATAATTATAATAATAATAATAAACAAATACTTAAGGGAAAAGAATATACATATTTTTATATATTACTATTCAAGGCAACAAAAAAAAATTCAAGGCAAATAATACCTGATACATAGAAGTGTGATTAGTTTGTCCCTGCCGTCTCAATGCAACCTTTGAGGGAACACTCTTTATTGTGCACTGAGAAAGCTTACAATTTTAACGTAAAAATCTCTGGCGTTTGGGCAAAGGGGCTTAAGTCCACAACGGGGCCATTTTGGGTTACTTTGATGAATTGTTTCTCTTTGCTATGACACATCCCAGACTATACGGAACACGTTTATCTCAGTTAATTACAGATATATTCAGGGTGCTCAAGGAGACGTAGGTCCACAGAGATTTGAGCAAAGAGACGTAAGTCCACCCAAAATAGGGCAGTGGAACGTAGGTCCACATGCTGAGTGGGCAAAGAAACGTGTGTCCAGAGTCTGACTGGGCAAGCGAACGTAAGTCCAAAACCTGACTTGGCAGAGGGACGTAAGTGTAACACCTGTTAGGGCAGAGAAACGTATGTCCACGACCCGTTTGGGCAGAGAAACGTAAGTCTAAGAGCTAGAAGGGCAAAGAAACGAGGAGTCCAAGAAATGGCTGGGTAAATGCAGCGCCTAGAACATAATGAGAGACAGTTAATACTGATGTGATCTTCAATCAGTCTCACAATAGGGCAGCTTGCTAACCAAAACCAATGTTATGAAGTAGCTATAAGTGAAGGGTGTAAAAAAAAGGGTCAAAATCCAATAGATTAAAAATCAAGCAGAAACCCAAAAAAGGTCATGGAACAAAAACAATTTTTACAAGGACATGAATCAATTGCACCATTTCACTGAAATCGGCAAATCCGCCGCAATAAAAGGTAGAGCTAATGTACACGTACCCTAAGTAAATTTGGTAAGGTGCAACACTTTTCTGACTGTTACCCTTGTTTACACACAATGACATGCATATTCCTTAACGTCCTTGACTTTCTTTCCTCTTGAATACGAGGTTGCTTAGACGCAAGGGATGTAGATCATTTACATTTAAATATTGGATTAGAGTGTTGACGATGACACTTGACGCTTGACGTTTTTCAACTGTTTTGGATCCGTTCCTTGCCTGAGTCGCAGAAAAGTGGCCAATTCGGGGCACCTGTTATTCGCAAGGAACCGTGAGAGTGCGCTGGCTGTCGTGCGCGGGGTTTGCGGCGAGGAACTTAGCGGGCGATGTTGCTCCGAAACCGTAACAAACGACACCATTATCATGCATATGTCTGTCGCCAACAAAAAGTTAAAGGGGGGGGGGGGGGGGGGGTACGAAATCAGCAGTACCGGGTGTAAATACCCGTTCCTTCTCACCATTAATATGGATGGTATGCTATGTGTAGGTAAAGAACGGGTAACAATGGGAAAACTTCAGCTTACATTTTCTTGCACCGGCACTGGCCTTGGCTCTGGCACGGGCATTCCTTCCAGGCAATTTGTGATAGAAACTTCATTTTCAATGAATGCGATCTGTAGCCAAAAACAAAACAAATAGTAGTCTTGCTTCTAAGCCCGGCGTACATGACGCAAAGAGTATGAAACACAAGCAGGTATACTGACTTCAAGGAGGAGCTCTGTGGGGCACTTGTGGCCGACTCTTAAGCATTGTTGGCTCTTGCCAGCTGCAAAGGGCATTGCAGGTCCTCGCCAAGTTAAATTTATGCGTTTTGAATATGGCCTCGATAGTCTTCGCATAATTTCCTTAAATCTGCAAGAAAAGTTACGTCAATAGGTGTACTGAATTTAAATAGTACTGAAAATTCTTTTAAATAGGAAATATTACGATTCTTACTTATTTCTCAGAAAGAGTAATGCCTTGGCGCGAGCCTGCGTTGTGTGTGAAATCGCCAGAAATTTAATTGGATTAGGGACTTGCCCTAAATATTGCATGTTGTCAAAGATTAAGTCGTTGCCTCCTCCACCCTGGCCTATACGGTGGAGGTTTTCGATGAGGGGCGGTCGGGCTGCTACAATATTAAAATCTTTAATCTGAGCCCGTCCTGTGTTACTGTTGCACGGCCTCTCCCTCTGAGGCGGCGGCCAACCCTAACATCACAAAACAAAAGCAGAAAAATATTTCCATTACTCAAAAATGCGATACAAATCGAAAATTGTTGCCACCGTACGTGATTCTACGTTGGAGAAGGAGTTGATCCTCAAAATTTGAAGTGTTTCTATGAACGCTAAGTTGGCGTGCGCACGTCCGAACGAACGAACAGGATGCATCAGACTATAAGCCCGGCTCCTGCAGTTTCTTAAGAAACGTTTCGGGACGGGCTAAACAGCCAAACATTCAGTAGCAAATACTTCTCCGCAATTGGAAATTTCGTCTATTTCACTCCATTTACATATCATTACTTAAAACAACCCCCCCCCCCTTTTTTTTTTTTCAGGAACTCTACAAACAACATCAACCCCCACAGTCTGCACTTACATCATCCAACGAGGACAAATTTTCTCACCCGTAAGGAGGCCGGGCGGAGGGAGGGGGAAGGGCACGGGGACGGGCTGCAATGACAGCGTCCCAAGTGAAACGGACAGATCTGAAACAGATCTGAACCAGTTCAAAAGAGCCAGTTTAACACCAGATCTGTTTCAGATCTGTGACCCAGAACTGTTACAGATCAGGTAGAACACGGTTATGGCCAGTTTTACCTGATTTAACCAGATCTGTCAGATTTGGTTAGGTCTGACCTGACCTGGGTGAGGTTACTTCCAGAGTAATTTCAGATGTAATTCAGAACTGGCTAGATCTGGTTTAGCGGGGACAGCAGCGCCGGCGGCCGCCGCAGTAATAGGCAAAAAGCATCTAATGACAAACAATTGTTTTGGCAAGATATACATTTTATTTTTTAACATCTACAATGTACATAAAGTGAACACCAATTAGAAAACATATCACACAATATGCAATTACCGTTTACAATTTTGTAAGAACAAACCAAAAATAACATTGATTGTACACATAATAACATGTGATCAGAGGAAATCGCAATTGTGTGTGTAAGCATATGAAACGTACATAAAGTGAACAGCAATTAGAAAATATATCACACGATGCAATTACCATTAACATTGATTTTACACATAGTAACATGCGATCAGAGGAAATCACAATTGTGTTACACAAACATAGAAAGATATTAAAAAGATAAAATCAACCAAAAGTAACACTGAATAAACTTTCAAACATTAGTACAAATACCCTTGTCGAACAAATTTAAGCAACCTTAGGCATTATGTCCCACACAATTAAAAAAAAAATCAATAATTACATTAAATAGTTTAAAAATGTAGATATCACAAGGCTGCAGGACAAGTTTGTTTGACCTTATTGGTAGCCATTCTAATCTCACTCTGCAAAGTTGACAGTTGCTTCTTCACGTACGTCTCTTTGCATTTCGCCCAGCCATTTTTTCCATTAGTCTCATAGCTGCCGCTGGAAGTTTCATCAGTTCAGTTAGTGGCAGGAACATATCTATTTCGGAAGAACAATGAGCACAAACACTCGCCAAGCACAGCGTAGACAGCTGGACGGTACAGGCCTGGCCTTTGAATATCTGACTTCCCCTTGGGACCCTTCGCAGGTTTGCCCATAAGGCTGCACTGAATCAGTGCATCCTGCTTAAATACTGCAGACAGAAAGTTTCTGGCGGCACTTGTTTCTGAACTGGATGACGCATGAACTGACTTAGAATCCGACTTGATCGGCACCTTGGACCCTTTTATTATTTCTTCAACCTGAATGAAAACATAAACACATCTTCCATTTTATGACGCATCCTTCACAGAATTAGTACAAGTCTATCAGAAGAACTGGGGGAGTGCAGCAGGTGCTCATGTCGAAGCAGCTCATCCTATCACCTGGAATGTAACAATTGACGCACATAAAAAACTGTGATGTTAGCATGAGTGAAGCACAATCAATGTCTCAATCACACCTACTAGAGCTATCATCACTGCTGCTGCTGCATTTCCTGGTTCTCTTCTTTGATCTTTTGGCATCAGATTAATGATCTAAAAATTATGAATAAAGGTAAGTAATTTGACAGCTTACAGGGAAAAATCATGTTGTTTGAAATAATAATAGCACCTGAATCCTCAGAGGAAGAGGCCCTCACGCCTCTTGTGCTTGACACTCTTCTTCTTTTTCAGGTCATAAGAAGAGTCTCCTGCAGGCAGTGAGCAGTAAGAAATAGAGAAACCAAGTAATCGAATCAATGGTAATAGTTCAAAGACCATTCCACTATTACCTGAATCACTGTTAGAGCGACTTTTCTTAGATTTCTTCCGTTTCTTATCCTTGCTTTTCTTCCTCCGCTTTTTGCTTTTCTTTTCATCTATGTTTCCATTCTTAGCTACCCCTGATCTGCCATCTTCCTCTATCATATCTTTGTCACCACTCTCTTTCTTTCGACTTTTCTCTGAGTCTTCTTTTAAATGTCGCCATTTCTCTTGAGACTTTTCACATTTCTCTGTGTCCTTAGAGACTTCTTTTTGATGTGGTCCTTCCTTGTGCTGTTCTCCATTTGCCCCCATAATTGTTTTATCCATCACATCAACAACTGTCTCATTAGCACCAAGAATGGTGTTATCATTGCCTAGAACATAAACACAAACGACAAACGGAGGTATGCGCAAAGAAACTTAGAAGTTAAAAATGTGAGATGTTACCATTGAAATTATTAAGGATATCTGAATCAAATAAATCAAAAGGATCCGAGACGTCATGGGTATGGGTATTATTAGCATCAGAGGTTGCGGCTAGATATAAAAGGAATCAGATACAAGTACGGAAGGCATCCATTGAATGTATCCTAATAAACCGGGTTCAGAGGGCGTCGGTTCCAAAGTTGAAGTTTGTATCACTCACCGCTCCACCCATTCGAGCCGCTGCGGATCAGAGGGGGGGGGACTGCCCTTTTTGTCCCCCCCCCTCAAGCCGCTCCCAGGTCCGCCACTGCATTCGAGTCCCCGCCCAAGAAAGCCCTGTTCTGCCCAACGTCACCTGCAGCATGCAGCTGAGCCCCCGGTTTTGGCAACAGGCAGTCGGCAGTCCAGGCGTAGAATATTCATAATATCTAACTGGATGTTCATTCTGATTCCTGGTCTGATTCTGCTCAAAGTTAAAGAATTGGCATCTAGCATGATCTAAAATTAAAACCAGTCTCTATTTGAAAGGTTGAGTGGAAGTGTGAAATTTATTTTTAACTTCGATCTCCAAATAACATTTTTTGGTGCCTTTCTGGTATTTTCACATTTGCTTTTAGTACTCCTTAGCTACAACTGAGTGTGCATAGCTTACTACACTTTTTATTTGATTCTAATCGGCACCACTGGTTTTTCTAGACCACTGTGTAAGCTTTGATAAGAATCTTTATATGTAATACTAATACAGATTTTAAAAGGAATAAGGTGAATAGAAGACAAATTACTCGATCACATTTATTTCACACCTTGAGAGAAAAGAATTTAAGTATGACCATCACAACAGTATAAACCAAGGACTGTTACAGCACCACACGTGAGATTCCTTTTCAATCTAGTTTTAGTTCATAAATGTTTTAGATTGGAAATGAAAAGAAGCAAGCTGTCACCAAGAGCATGGAAAAAGGTGTAGGGAACAGCATCCCTGTCATAAAATTTGATGCTTGATGCGGTATTTGCTCTACTTCTTCACCCTTGAAAACAAGCTAGAAAAAGAAACAAAAACAAACTTGAGAATTAGTAAAAGATTTTGGATCAAGTAAGTCTGAATTGATATTTGGGCAGCTACTTACAAATGAAAGCAGTACATTTGACGATAAATAGATTCCAGCCACAAACAGCAGGAGCCTCAGGATGCCGAACCGCACTCGATGATAAATAATTAAGTGCTCAAATGGAAATATTGAAACAAGTGTGAGTAGGGCTGTACTCAATAGCCGGGATAGAAAAGGAAATTGAAATGAAATAAATGAAAAATTGTAGCAGACACATTTTGGTCATGACAAATCACATTTGCAAAAAAACAAACAACAGAAGAGTGTTTCAAACTAACTAAACAGATACTGTCTGCTATTACATGTCAACTAAACATTTACCAAGTCAGTTGTTTGGTAGCAAGACTTCAGCGTCGTGAAGTGTCCAGCATGTACAGCGTGTTTAAAACTTGTCATCATCTGAAATAAGAATGAATTTTTGATTAAACCGATAAAGATCTGCACACAGAATACAGATAAAATCTCTTCTTGAGAGCTTACCTTGTCCACTTAAGAAAGTTGAGGTCGTTCCTTGTCTAGTCTTTTACAACCAAGCAGAAGACACAGCGAAGCGGCTTGAGAATCCACAGATATACATGCACATGAGACTGTAACACATCAAACAGACTGTCATTAGCAACAAATTTGTAATCAACCACACTGGTTTTCACATATTCTTTGGTGACATACAGTGGTATCCAATCCATGTCTAACTCGCCATATTGTTTTGACCCAATGTTCACTTGGCAATAGAAGAGCACGGTTTAAGGTTAGGGCATACAGCAGGGCAGGAATTAACTTAATTTGAAAGGAGAGATGATCAAATGAAGCGAACACCCAATCTCAAATCTGTTTCAGTGCTACATGCTGCACGATCTTCATAAACCTTGCGGACCACTTAACCTCTCAGCCATAGAAAGTAAACAAATGTTGTTTTTTCCCTATGTAAGAAGGACACGGTACTGACACCTTTCCGAAGTTACAAATAAGCTTTGGAAGCGCAATGTTCCTTGCGTTATAGGAAGTCAACGAATATTTTCTTTAAAATGACATTCCGGCGATCCCAAACGAAACCAAGAGCAAACATCAACAAACTGGAAGGGGGCGGGGCCAGGGGGCGAATGAAGGCAGACGTCGTCACAGAATGATCACAGTTGATAAATTACTTCATCGCAACTCACCTTTGATCGAAGTGGACTCCATCGGAGATGGGCAAATTCCTTAAAAATAACTTCTTCAAGATCACGCGGGTTGACGACGAGCAAAAGCTCGTGTCGCTGCGACACAACCGAGACGATACGCCTGGCCTGGCCGTGCCGAGCAGTGCCGAGCAGAGCCCAGCTGAGCCGCACAGTGGTACTAGCTGCGCGGCTTTGAAATTGAATCTTTACAAAAATATTTCAAATTCCATTGACCGAAAAAATGGCTCGTAGTGTTCTCCACCAATAAATATCGATTTGCAATCTGGAAGGTGAACCTAATCTGTTGCGTGGTGTTTCTGAAAAGTCCGTGAGTGACGGACAGACAGACAGACTCACGACGAGTGTCGTCGCGTGGTCCGTTTGGGAATTGGGCTCGCTACGCTCGCCAATCAACAGGTTGTACCTTGGCCGGGATCGGTGACGGTACCTCAAACATCAGCCGACACAGTTTGCGTGACGAGCACATTTCTGTTGACTCAAACACGACGCGGTTTCTTTGACGGTACAAGAATGTGCACTCAAACGTCGCGCCTGATTTGGTGACGAACCACAAAACAGGACTCGGAGCCCTGAGCTACTTGAATATGAGTGAAATACGGTACTTTACCTCGCCGTCTGGGTCCGTGCTTCGCTTTGATACCTTTGCAGAGCTCTTCTCTGCAGCGCTCATCATAGCTGCCCTAGCATTTCTCTTAGCAGTCCGCTGGAATAAATATTCAGAGATAAGCGCTCGAAAATTACTGATTAGCTCCGTAAGTTAAGTGAAAGATAGTTACCGATGCGCCTCGTTCGGGAGTCACCACTTCGAGTACGTCGATTACGATATCGCCTTCGTCCAGCCGGCTACCAAGCTCTGCCACCAGAGGAACGGAAGACGCAACAGGCTCCACCACCTGGACGTCCTGAGGTGCGGGTGGGCTGAGCTGAAGGAACTCAAGCACTACGGCTTGCGGCTCGGCTTCGGTCTGGGGACACGCATTGCACTCCAGCTGAGGCTCCACTTGGGTCTCTAGCTGAGTTTCCGCCTAAGGGGTGTAGCTGAGTTTCCGCCTGGGGCTGTAGCTGAGTCTGTACTGCCTCGATGGCTCCACTCTCTTCTAGAAGCGGCGACTGGAAAACGCTTTTAATTATTTTATGCTGACTTTTGGAAGCTAGCAGTCGAAGTTGGCAGAGATTCATTTGTTTTTTCCTCCGTTTTTGGTCCTCCCCCCCCCCCCCTCCTCAGCCTCCTCACCTGGTATTCGAATTCTGTACTGTTTGGTTGTGCTTTTGCGTTTTTCTACATGGAGGTGAGTACTTTCTACTTCGTGTCACCATGTTGTTGTGGTCGTGGTATGCACCTCCTGGTGGGGGCACGGACACATGGGATTCTGCAGTCATCCCTGACAGAACTGAATAATTCTCTTCGGTGCCGTGAGACTGAATCCGAGAAACGAAATTAATGGCGTAGTTTTATAACTAGACGTATGAATCGGGAACTCTGAACTGGATTTAGTGGGGAAAATGCCTTATGTTACTCCGCCGCCATATGGCTTTCAAATACCAACTTTTGCACAAACAACACAAACACGGTAGTGACCCCCCCCCCCCCCGTGCAAGGCCAACCTCAAAAACATCGATACCAACTGAAAACGTAAGCAATTATTTAAAATGCTTGTAGTCACATACTGCAGTTTTGCGGATGGGAAAACTGCAGTATTTGACTCCAATAATTCTAAAACAACCTCTCATAACCAAACCTAATGATGCTCAGATCCACTTTCAAATGTAAATGATATTTTCAAAAAATACGATTCACATACTGCAGTTTTGCGGATGGGGAAAACTGCAGTATTTGACTCCGATAATTCTAAAACGGCCTCTAATAACCAAACCTAACGATGCTCAGGAACCATCAAAAAATTGTAATACCGACTTTGTCATGATTAGGGATAACATAACAAGACATCAATTGAATTCAAGTATGTGATACTTTTTTCAAAATGCAACACATATGAAATAATAAATATTCAAATTCAAATGAAGTAACAAAATAACAATACATTTACCATACAGAGAAGAAAATACCCGTTCAAAACAAAAATTGACAATCAAATCACAAGAGAATTTATCTTCAGACTCAGAAGAAGACGAAGAATCAACATTACATGTGAAAGGCTTATATACAGTTGAAATTCTAGAAATGAAGGCATGGAAAATATCTTCTTCAGCACACCTCTTGCGAAACGAATTCCCCAGGTAACTGTCAAACATATCTTTCTTGCGATTACAAGAGGGAAATATCTTCTTTACATGTTTCCACATGCCTTCAATTGTGTTTGTGCAGCACTCACCATCTTTACAAGTTAATTTATGATTCACTTGCAGGTGATTAAAACCTCTCTTCCCCAAGGTGATATAGGCTGCCCAAGATTCAGAATATATGGTTGCTCCTGTAGCAATGTACTTTTCAATCAATGGCACAAGAGTAGCCTTATCCCTCTTGTCAACCTTCACTAAGAAACATTTGCTTGAATTCTGCTGCACACCACCAAAAACCCACTGCTGCGAAACCTTCTTCTTGCCCTTATTATACTTCCTCTTGGAAAACAGCGACTCATCAATTTCAACTATTTCACCAGGTCCACCAATTTGCTCAAAATTGTTTTCAATAATAACAGAAGCAGCTTCACGGCAAAAATTGGACCAATCAATAATGGTGTGTTCAGAAAAACCAGTTTCCCTCTGAATAATTTTTTGAGGATACTGAACGCACCACATATATGTCATTAACATTATATTCTTTAATGACAGCTTGCTCTTTTAAAACCAACCTCACACTCCGGCTTATCTTACACTTGCTGCAACCTCACATAAAACCATCGGACACTACCATCTTCTGCCGCAGCTTCATTGCACCCAAGCAGGTGGGACACTGGTACTCTCTACTTAGCAAATTTAACTCTTGCAACCATCCAATGTATTCTAAAGCAGAACACTCCTCCTTTACTGCTAGCTTTCGAAGATTCCACTGGACCATGATGACAATTTGTAATAAACTAGATAAGGTATAAAACCAGAATGACTTACACATTGCTGCAAGCACCGACCTAACCTCGGAAACACATGCAGACCGCAGCAGAACCGCCGGCCAACAACGCCCCCCTTCCCCCACCCCATCTCAATTGCTAAATTTGTTGCTGATGCAGCCTGTTGACGAGTCGAGCATAGCTCGTCTAGAGGCGTTGTAACAGTAGCTCTGTCTCTTGCTATCACCATTGGATGGAGAGAGCAAGCTGAAGTTTGAAGTGGTTTTTCTGATCACTATGATATTTTTTGAATGTAACAACACGCTAGACTTCTTAATACGACTATTGTCCGTAATTCTGTTAGACAGATTTTTGATTTTTTAGATCGTTTTGATTATGGACTAGTGGTGCCTGTTCACGAGGTGCTCTGTCTCTTACTTTCCCCATTGAAAGGAGTGAGAAAGCCGACTTTAAAACACGTTTTTAAACGGTGTGTGATATTTTTGAAGAGTAAAAACACGTCAGCGTGTCTTGTACGAGTACCCTTCGATAATCTGGAGAGTTTGAGAAACTTCTGTCAGAGGGCCATATGGGGCTATGCTTCCAAGAAAAAAAAAAAAAAAAAAAAAAAACAGTCCAATCTGACGAAACTTTAAGGCAACTCCGTTTCACTCCGTGCCTGAAAAAAAGGTCCACCCGCTACGAAACTATAAGGCAACTCCGTTTCACTCTGTGCCTAAAAATCCAAATACCCAAACAACCCACCAATATTGCGCACTAGTGACACTTCGCACAAGTTGGCACCCGTCCATCACCAACACCACAAAAAGGTCATCACCCAGGAAAACAATGGGCAGGAGTCACATACGGCAGTTCCACCGATTTAGTCAGCGGCGAGTAATGAATCAGGAAAGATTGAGTAACATAACCTCTACCCAAGGAAGATAATGTACAGGCTTAGAGGAAACTTCAATCACAATGATTTCAGAGAAGCAACAGTATAGTAAATAAAGTACCGGCTGTCAAAGATTAAATCACGCAGAAAATAGTATAAAGGCATGCTTGTGAAATGGAAGTATGCCAAAACCAAACAGTACATGCTTGTGAAATAGAAGTACGCCATAACCAAACAGTACAGGCTTGCAACAAGCAAACATTCCAGCACTTTAAGAAGCGGGAAATTGAGAGCAAATCTGTGTGTTTTGCACACAAGATGACCAAAAAACAAAACAGATAAGGAGGCTGTCACAAACTAACACACTGAAGTGACGCCGACTCACCTTCGAAATGCTCGATGAACTGGCTACAACCCAACCCATCAGATTCAGGAGGCTTGACACAGTCAATTATCGGCAATGCTCCATATGTCAGCTCGAACTAAATAAAAAAGTAGTGATGCACCCGGCGAACGCTCGTTTTACCTCTGCCCTTTGGGGCACGACACCGCGAAGACTCTCGCCTAACGCCGCTGTTCCCGCTAGGCGTCCGCGTCACGCGTCACTGCTGCACCGACTGAGCCGGTGCGGTCGGCCGATGTGGTGGGAGGGGTGGGGGCGCGTCGGTCAGAAGAACATGACACTTACGGCAAGAAAATCTTCTCGACTTAGGCGAACTGTCTCCAACCGACAGCTTTTATTTTCTTGACCCAAGAAAAGTACCGCAAAAAAAAAAATTCTTACAGCATGCATGAGTTTTCTGAGTGTAAGATAAACACGGGCCTTTCCTTAATGTAAGACTACCCCTGATAACAACAAGAAAAACCGGCTCAATAACAAACGTGTGCTTACAGCAAGACAACGTTTTTGTGAGTGTATGACAAAGTATTCCCTAAGTTCGGTCAAAAGTGACAAGTTAACAAAAGTGCAACAATTTATAGTTTAATAAAAACTATTTATGATTTCAGAGCTAACAAATAAAAAGTTGCTTCTGCAGACGACAGTAGCATTAAACTTCAACTTGCCGTAGAATGAAGAGCGACACCATGAACCAACAAACCCAGAATTCGATTTACACACAATCTTTTACGTTCTTGACCGAATGTAGTAAATTAACAACTTTAACTGCAGCAGCCACCGCAACAACTTCGATTCTCCCGGCTCGTTGCGCGCATCACCGAACCGAGTCTAGCCCAGCGCCGGCTCCCCCTCCCTTCCCGTGTGGTGTTTCCCTGACCCCGACTCTTACTAAGTCGACTTGACTTGGATGACAGAATCAATCAGTGATTAAAGTGACTTCGGGCTGAATCAACGACTGATCTCTCCATTTGACTGTTAAATTTGGAGACTGCCGATTTTTTTTCACATGGATCAAGGCATTTGTACGACTCTCGGGAGGGGATCCAGAAGGCAGTGAGGACAACTGACAAACAGTATACCACTACACTACACTATAGGGGTACGTCTCTATGAATACATGACACCCCCTCCCTAGACACCTTTTTTTTACACGAAGGTCTCGAAATGTTGGTGGGGCTGGAACTCGGCACCAAGTCCACTTCATGAAAAAACATTTTGAGAATTTTTTCAGATTTTTCGGATCACCGGAAGCGGGTCCCGCACAGCCTCTGAAGCACAGGGGCAACTTGTAGCGCGTACGTTACTTAATTAAAACCATGGTAAATATTCGTTTTACGGCTAAGATGCATAGAACAAAAAGTGTCAGAAATGTTCGAATTACTGTTAAAAAAAATGTGTAGTTTTCTGAAAAACCAAATTTTGAAAAATGTTGCCTAGCTTTCCAGGGGGCGAAAAAATGGGAAGAGGTAGGTAGAACACTTTTGAAGTAATGTAGGATTACATCTATTGTCTCAGTTGAAAAGTAGGTATAAAATGGTTTCTTGTTTTGTCCAATTTACTGGATTTTCTAGTGATAAACTGTTATTTTTTTTTTATTTAGTAGTTAGTGCCTGAACTTATTAAAGTAGTAGGGTACATTGCTATAAATTACAGGTAAGTGAAACGGCTCCAGTTACAGTAATTCTATTGCAATTTTGTTTTGTTTTCGTAGGTCATGGCGACAACTAACAAAAGCATTTGTCGCTGTTCTTCGTCATGAGTATGTTGGGCATGTGATTTCCTTTCAGGATAACTATTGATAAGTCTTTTTACAGTTTTAAGATTAGTGACAATGGTAAGTCCCTTTATATAATTTTCTAATCACTTTTCCACAGCTCGGGGTCCTTTTGAAGGAATGCTCTGGAGATCCCCGTAGCATTGAATAACCGGAGCGACCGCCTTGAGAAAAAAAAATTACCAGTGTCCTCAAATCAAGTACACTGTCATCATATTTGGAATCCTTGAGTCAAAATCATTCGGAATCGGCACTCAATTTGGATAAGTTGAACAAATTTGGTCCGTTCAAAATTTTAACGTTAAATTACCTTCACCTCCTGTAAAATCTACCCTCATGGTGCTGGGTGTTAACATGGAACAAATCGACCAAATGGGTCTTAGGAACGACTGTGCCAAGTGGGACCTTGGTATCACAATTTGCCGTTTATTTTACGAATAGACGATGTGCTGCTAGCACTAGAAGGGATAGGTCGTGTTTCAAAAATATGACGTCAACATTGTACGATCCCCCTCCCCCCACGTCATTTACCGTCATGACGGCGGTCAAACCCCTCCCCTCCCAAGTCATGACGTAATAAGTGGACGGCCCCTAGGAGTTCGGACCCTGTTTAAAGCAGCCTGAACCGGTCGGGCCACTATTGGAGCTGGTTTCGGACATGTTCAGGGGGCTTTTCGTTTTCAAACGCCCCCCCCCCCCCCTCTCTAAGCCCTGCACAGGCGTATGATGGAGTCACTGGTTTGGTCTTCCTACTTGCCCTGCCCGCCTTACTGACATCCCCATCCCCCGCAAATATTACCTACCACACCGGATATTTTAACCCGACCTCTGATAACCTAACCTTACGGGGTAAAGGTCCGCTCTTTGCTGCTCTGCTGGTAACAACAAGCGGGTTATTTAACTCACGTAAACGTTCGTATCTCGCACTTTTCGCCCCATTCCAGTACCGGTTCAAGAAGGGCCTGTTCTGCTAAACGACACCTGCAGCAGCACCTGGTCTCGCACTCCGTACAATTCCGGGTTCAGAGGGCGTCGTTTCGCAAGTTGAAGTTTGTATCACTCACTGCCTCCACCCATTCGAGCAGGTGTGGATTATGGGGACCGCCGTTTTGCCCCCTCCCCCTCAAGCTGCTCCCAACGTCACCTGCAGAATGCAATCTGGAGCCCCCGGTTTTGGCAACAGGTAGTCGGCAGTCCAGGCGTTGAATATTCATAATGTCTTAACTGGATATTCATTCCGATTCCTAGTCTGATTCTGCTCAAAGTTGAAGAATTGGCATCTAGCATGATCTAAAATTAAAACCAGTCTCTATTTGAAAGGTTAAGTGGAAGTGTGAAATTTATTTTTAACTTCGATCTCCAAATAACATTTTTTGGGTGCCTTTCTGGTATTTTCACATTTGCTTTTAGTACTCCTTAGCTACAACTGAGTGTGCATAAAGCATACTACACTTTTTATTTGATTCTAATCACACCACTGGTTTTTCTAGACCACTGTAAAGGCTTTGATAAGAATCTTTATATGTAATACTAATACAGATTTTTAAAAGGAATAAGGTGAATAGAAGACAAATTACTCGATCACATTTATTTCACACCTTGAGGGTAAAAGAATTTAAGTATGACCATCACAACAGTATAAACCAAGGACTGTTACAGCACCACACGTGAGATTCCTCTTTCAATTTAGTTTTAGTTCATAAATGTTTTAGATTGGAAATGAAAAGAAGCAAGTTGTCACTTCAAGAGCATGGAAAAAAGGTGTAGGGAACAGCATCCCTGTCATAAAATTTGATGCTGCATGCGGTATCTGGCCTACTTCTTCACCCTTGAAAAACAAGCTAGAAAAAGGAAACAAAAAACAAAGTTGAGAATTAGTAAAAGATTTTGGATCAAGTAAGTCTGAATCGATATTTAGGCAGCTACTTACAAATGAAAGCAGTACATTTGACGGTAACAGATTCCAGTCACAAACAGCAGGAGCCTCAGGATGCCGAACCGCACTCGATAATAAATAATTAAGTGCTCAAATCGAGAAATATTGGAAACAAGTGTGAGTGGGGCTGTACTACATAGCCGGGATAGAAAAGGGAATTTAAATGAAATAAATGAAAAATTGTAGCAGACACATTTTGGTCATGACAAATCACATTTGCAAAAAAACAAACAACAGAAGAGTGTTTCAAACTAACTTAACAGATACTGTCTGCTATTACATGTCAAATTCAAACATTTATCAAGTCAGTTGTTCTGCAGCAAGACTTCAGCGTCGTGAAGTGTCCAGCATGTACAGCGTGTTTAAAACTTGTCATCATCTGAAATAAAGAATGAATTTTTGATTAAACCGATAAAGATCTGCACACAGAATACAGATAAAATCTCTTGGAGAGCTTACCTTTGTCCACTTAAGAAAGTTGAGGTCGCTCCTTGTCTAGTCTTCTTTTACAACTAAGCAGAAGACAATAGCCAAGCGGCTGGAGAATCCACAGATATACATGCACATGAGACTGTAACACATCAAACAGACTGTCATTAGCAACAAATTCTTATAATCAACGACACTGGTTTTCACATTACTCTTTTGCATTACATACAGTAGCATCCCATCAATGTATAACTCGCCATGTTGTTTTGACCCAATGTTCACTTGGCAATAGAAGAGCACGGTTTAAGGTTAGGGTATACAGCAGTAGACAGGAATTAACTTAATTTGAAAGGAGAGATGATCAAATGAAGCGAACACCCAATGTCAAATCTGTTTCAGTGCTACATGCTGCACGATCTTCATAAACCTTGCGGACCACTTAACCTCTCAGCCACAGATAGTAAACAAATGTTTTTTTTTCACCATGCAAGAAGGACACGGTGCTCTGACACCTTTCCGAAGTTACAAATAAGCTTTGGAAGCGCAATGTTCCCATGCTTATAGGTAAATAACGAATATTTTCTTTAAAATGACATTCCGGCGAATCCCAAACGAAACCAAGAGTTAAACATCAACAAACTGGAAGGGGGCAAGGCCAGGGGCGAATGAAGGCAGACGTCGTCACAGAATGATCACAGTTGATAAATTACTTCATCGCAACTCCACCTTTGATAGAAGTGGGACTCCATCGGAGATAGGCACCTCCCTTAAAAATAACTTCTTCAAGATCACGCGGGTTGACGACGAGCAAAAGCTCGTGTCGCTGCGACACAACCGAGACGACATGCCTGGCTCCGGCCGTGCCGAGCCGTGCCGAGCAGAGCCCAGCTGAGCCGCAGGAGTGGTACTAGCTGCGCGGTATTTTGAAATTGAATCTTTACAAAAATATTTCAAATTCCATTGACCGAAAAAATGGCTCGTAGTGTTCTCCACCAATAAATATCGATTTGCAATCTGGAAGGTGAACCTAATCTGTTGCGTGGCGTTTCTGAGAAGTCCGTGAGTGACCATGGGCGTGAGAACGGGGGGGGGGGGACAAGGGGCGCTGCCCCCCCCCCCCCCCCCTAAACGTCTCCTCGGGGCGCCATATTCGTTCTGGGGGGCGCCCAAAACGAAAATAAGGCGCCTGTGGGCCGCCGGTATCCGGTGTGATAATGCGAAATGGAGTGCCGACGGCGCCCACTGGTCTGGTCACAGTTGCGGCACACGATATGGATTTCAAGGCGTCTCACGGGGGCGTCAAAAGGGGTGCCGAGGGCGCCCGCGCGCGTGGCATGTGCGATGGCACAGAGGGCGCCAGATAGGGCGCCGACGCCGACGGCTCCCACAGATCACAGGTGCACACACGATACGGATTCTGAGATGCCGCCTCACGGCGGTCGCTAAAAGGGGCGTCAAGGGCTCTGCACATTGGTGACGGAACGGGGTGATTGCTCCGGACAGCATTGATTGTGTGTCATAACGGTTGGCGTCCCTAGTATTGTTGCGCGCGCGCGTTTCGCTCACGTCTATAAATAAAAATCATTTTATTACATTATTTTGCCCTTCCCACGAAAACTTTTTATCATTTCCCGTCGATTTTCGAAAAAGGGAGGGGGGGGGGGGTTTGGGAGGGGAAGTTGTCGGTTTTCGTGGACTCTGCCCCCCCTGACTTCAAAACGTTCCTACGCCCATGTGAGCGACGGACAGACAGACAGACTCACGACGAGTGTCGTCGCGTGGTCCGTTTAAATCATTGCTACGCTCGCCAAAGAAATACAAGTAATAACCAACGCATCTGCCACGTTCTGCTCCGGGCTACCACCATCCCTCTGGAGTGGCCATTCCAGTAACCTCTTACCATCCAATTCCCCAGCCAGAAATGAATTGTCGATTCGACGTCGGAACGTCGAATTTGCAAATAAGAACACTTTAGAATATGTGCATTATTCCTGCTGCTGGTTTCTGCCTGACAGATCATAATGCATAATACGTATTATATGTAGAAACGTCGGAACGTCGAATTTCCCTGTCGAATCGACGTCGTTTTTCCTCCATATCGGCGTCGATTCGTATAGTTGATTCGACGTCGAATTGTGTAGTAGATTTCGACGCCGATTTGTTCAGTCGATTCGACGTCGTGAGAGAACTGATAAATTCGGATACACGCACGCGGACGCGGACCTCGCGCTAGTAGAATTTTCAAAGCAGGCGAGACGCATTAATCAAACGGGTGAAACGCCCCACGAATATAACTCAGCTGAAATTTTCTTTGAATCTAGACTTCGCGGCGAGCCGTGGAGATAAGCGACGTGCGTAGGTTATACAAACACTTTTAGTCTCTCTTAACCTAAAAAAATAAATAAACGCAAACTGACGTTCTTTACCAGAAACTTCAGTACCTACGCACACTTGAT